>OZ007588.1:30483987-31033347 GCA_963931845.1 Maratus michaelseni | reverse complement strand
TCTCTATTCAGAGAATGATATTTTCAAAAAAAAAAAAAATGGATAAAATTCTAAAAATTTAGACAAATTTAATAAAAAATTGAAGACTGCCTAACACAATATAATGAAGTATATACTTGCAAAAGATAGGTAAATTTGCTATGAATAGTTTTTTATTCTATGAAATTTATTCATCTTCTTGACCGATTCCAACTTCCAACATTAAATATTGCCTGGTTATATTTTTCTTCGATTTAAAAGCTGTCTCATTCAACGTGTTTATCATACTTTTAGCTATAAAACTCTCAGTTATCATGTTTGTATGTGCAATAGTTTTTGCAGGATAATCCGTAAAAAATGTCTCAATAAATTCAATTGTGTTAGCATCATCATTAGTTATTATTTTTTTTTAGAATAGAGAAAAATTATAGAATAACCGTATTTATATTAAATACTATACATTACGAGAATACAATGCTCTCAATGAATCCGCTTTATGAGAATAAGTCACTGAGGCGAGAAATTCTCCAGACGAACCAAATATAGACAAAGCATGGAATGTTCCTCGTACTTCGTGCACGTTAGTGCTACGACTCACGCCGCCATTTAATTGCCCGTAGGAGAAGAACGATTAGCTACACCGCATCGTGCCGCGTGAGCAACAATCACTGATTGGTCTATATGGGCATGCTTGATGATTCAGCCTGTAGTCCTATTGGTACCTACCGTACAGCTTTGTTTAATCATTTCGGATATTCGCCAGGGATTTCCGGCCACTTCGGAAATTGGCCGGTCAAAGACCGAAATACTCTATTCATCAGGCTTTGGCCAGGATTCTTGGCCAATTCGAAATGGCCGAACTTCGGGCTTTGGCCGTAACATATATACATAGTAGATTGTAAATTAAAAGATCCTTACAATACTGAAATTCACACATGCAAAGAAATTCGGAGATAAATAAAATTGGAGATAACTAGTAAACAACTAGAAAACAATGATTTTTCCTGCGCTTATTAAAAAGTTATCTATATACCAAAAATCTCTCTCTGAAATTCTAAATTACGATATTCAATTACAATGTTATACACTGGTTTCCAAAAATTAAGGAAAAATCTCAAAAATAGCGATAACTCAAAATATTACATGTAGATTTTACTGAAACTCAGCCACAATATACAATGCATAGTAAGGTATAAAATAACATGAAAAGAAATTACCAGACAATTATTGTGTTTCCAAAAATGCCTTAATTATAAAATTAGCAAAATCAATTTGTGAGTTTGGTATAGGAAAAGTACCTTTAATATGCCGTATGATCACCCCTAGTAGCAATACAGCACATACAGTGATGTGTCATACTGTCAATTATGCGGTCGATGAGTTCACTGGGAAGTGCGAGCCATTGCTCTTGCAAAGTAGTTGTAAGCGTGGCAAGGGTCTGAGGAGGGGGATTGAGAGCAGCAGCACGTCTTCTTAAAGCATCCCAAACATGCTCGATGGGATTCAAGTCCGGTGATCGAGCTGGCCATTCTATGCGCTGAATTGTCTGGTGCTGAAGATAATCTTCCACGATGCGAGCCCTGTGCGGTCTAGCGTTGTTGTCCTGTAACAGGAAATAATTACCTATTGCACCGGCATAAAGGTGCACATAAGGATCAAGGATGTCATCTCTATAGACGTAAGCATTCATGGTTGCACGTGGAAATACATGGAGGTCTGTGCGTGCATCCAAAGAGATACCACCCAAGCACAGACACTGCCTTCTCCGTATGAATCTCTTTCACGAATGTTTAACAGATGATAACGTATTCCCTGGTCTCTCCAAATCAAACAACGTTTACTATCGCTTTGGAGGCTAAACCAGGACTCAGTGAAGAGAACACGTCTCCATTTATCAGCCGTCCAGTGGACATGTTGATGTGCCCACATCAAACGTTCCCCCGGTGACGTGAGGTGAGAGGCATACAAATTGTTGGTCGCCTCGCGTAAAGTCCACCTTCGTGAAGCCTTCTACGCACAGTGGACATTGACACCAACCTTCCAGTGGCTGCAGCAAGGGGGGATCTAAGATGAGATTATGGTTGTGGTTCTATTCCTTCGTACACTTAACCGCAAATATCGGTCATCGGCGCTTGTCGAAACCCTTGGCCATCCGTGGCTGAACCTTCTTGAGCCCAAACCAGTGGTCTGAAATTGTTGCCGAAGTCTATGAACCACAGAAGGACTCACATTTAACCATCTAGCCATCTCTGCCTGACTTCATCATGCCTCCAATCTCCCAATAGCTCTAAAACGTAGTTCTGCGGGCAAATGATGCCTCGAGGTCATTGTAATGAATTGGCTATCCCAGATTTATAATATCACTATCACAAAGACAATTGTAGCCTTACACTCTAACGTGCATTTTTATGTTCTTCACAGATGACCCAATGCGGTTGCAGCGTCACTAATTTGCATTTGGTATTTTTATTCAGCATTTTTTTAAAAAATATATGCAAATTTCATACTGATTCCTTTTTTTGTGAACGAGTTATCGCTATTTTTGTGATTTTTCCTTAATTTTTGGAAACCAGTGTACACTGAGAAAAAAAATCTGACCTTCTCAACTAGAATCTAAATTGTGGCTCTAGAAAAAATAGTTCCATGTCATCCCTATAAATTCTAGTTCCCTTTCCTAGAGAGTTCTAGAGTCTCCTATTAGAATTCAAGTGTGTTTTCCTATATTCTCGGGGTCAAACTTATTTAAAAATGTCTGCAAATAGATGCGAACACAAGACGCTAGTTTTAGTAACTATAATGCTAGTTCATAAATCCATTCCAGAAATAAAGTGATAATTTCTAGCAATTAACACTATTCATTATCGTTTAGTCATCTAGAAAACAAGAGACTAGAAATTCTCGATCATTTCGTCTATTCAGTTTAGTTACTTGCCCTATTCGCATAGCTCGGACTTCTATATTTCTAGTTTAGGGATTTAGAAAAGGTCTAACTATTCATTCTAGTTGAAGGAGGTATATTTTTTTTCTCAGTGTAATATACTGTATGTATTAAATACTAAGAAATGTATCGTAAAATTCATAAAAATCGACGCTAATTAAGAATTTGAATTGTACTTAATCCGATTATTTTAAATATCAAAATATCAAATTAAATAGTTTTAAATGAGTCTGCCGCTTTGAAAGTGACACACATTATCAGTTTTGTGCTTGACACAAAACCCCCGAAACCCGAATATGTCATCCAGTTTCTTCACTTACGCTTTAGTCCACGCAAGTCAAACACGTAGCCCGTGGGCCACAACTGGCCCGCCGACTACTTATCTGTGGCCCGCGAAGCCTTCGGCCTTTTACTCGTGTTTAATTTAGTTTTTATAGTTGATTCAGTTATTATTAATTAATTTCAGAATACTACCACTATTTTTCAATAGTAATGTTTTTCTTATTTATTCTGTCATTAAAAAATATATATACTTTTAAAATTTGGTAAAATTCTCAAAGAAAAAAAAATCCCACTTATCTAGCAACAGTGATTATATAGTCAGATATAACTCAATTTTATATTTTAGCACACAAAAAATTGTGGATACAAAGATAATCAATAAGAATGTACGGATTCGCTGGATCTCGAGTCGGAAAATTTAAGATTCGTAAAATTTGTACAGTATTTTACTTAATATTTTTTATTTGTTTTATGTCGAAACTAATAGTTTATTTTACAACTCTCTTCGATTTTACACCACTTTACAAAATAATATATTGTATTTATTAAATACTGAGAAATAGTTTGTAAAATTAATAACATAGGAGCTAATTAAGAACAGTTTAAACTTTTAAAATCAAAATATGAAATTAAATAGTTTTAAATGAGTTGCTTTGAAAGTGACACAAATTATCACTTTTGTATTTGATACAAGACCCCAAATATGTCATACAGGTTCTACACTTGGGCTCTAGTCTAACATATGGATTTTGGATTTAAACTCTTTCATTACATCGGTTCGTAATTGTGACATTGTTAATGAATCCTGCGTGATCCTTCTTTCTTTTCTTTCATTTTTTATTGATATACGCATATTTTATTGATACGCTCTCATACATCTCCAGATTTATATATATATATATATATATATATATATATATATATATATAATGTTAAAGCTCCTTACCACTATGAATAAATATGATAAACTTAAAATGAACATCGCAGATTTTTTACATGTGATTTATAATACAATTATATTCAAAGAAAAACTAAAATTTTATGTTTGATATGTAGACGCTGTTGAAGTTTGAAAAGAATGTAACATTATGAGGTGCTACAGCACATCAGAAAAATCTGACTAAACATCACAAAGATAAACTGTCAGAATTGAAACTAATACTTCATAAAAGAGAATCAAAGTGATTTCACCAAGCCTAGTGAAGAAAATTCACTTGCTTTAAAAAACTAATTATTGTCTTTGTTACATTAAATATCCCGTGATTCGAAATCACTCACTGTGAATTGAAGAAATGATGTCTTGAGCAGTTAAATATATTTGGAAATACTATAAGCATAAGTACCATTACTAGAAAGATTTATACGATTATTACTCATATGTATAGCGGAAAAGTCAGATATCTGCTTAAAAACTTATAGCGCTTATGAATTTACGCTATATTACGCACGTATATTATTATATGCATTATATTATATTGCTACGCACATGCTTAATCATCGTCAATCTAGGTAATATCTTGGAAATATGGGTAGTGACGATAAACAGAGCTATACCTTCTTATACAGATATTTTTGGCTTTCGATCATAAAGTTTTAATTATTAATTTCGAACTGTTAAACAAGGTTACAATTCGACAAATTATGAGTCTTGATTATGAAAGTATTCGCAGTAAAAAAAAAAAAAAAAAAAATGGAATTTTCATTTGAAATCGCAAAGCACCTGAGTAAATTTTAACTTCAGAGCAAATTTCATATAATGCTATTTTCTTACTTGATAGTATTAGCGTTTTCAAATAAAATTGATTACTTTGATAAAATAAATTTCATTTTAAATCTCATTTAAAAAAAATTATTTCATTTTTAAAATAATTCCAAGTATTATTACAAAAATCATCGAAGAGAAATTTTTTAGAATATACTAAAAATATGTTTAAAAATGAATTCAAAAGAAGATTTTTGAATTTCAAGAAATAGAAAAATCAGTTTAATCGATATATTTCACCTCTAATGATTGATGTTGAAATTATTCTTAAGATTTCATTACTGCAGTTAATTCAGTACGATTCTATGTTTGGAGCGAAATTATATGGATAATGGGGTTTCCAAATTTCTATATTCATCAATCGACAGGTTTTTAAAAGTATAGTGTGCAATTAGGCATATTTTAGCTATATTCGGTAGCGCAATTTTACGAATCTTTGCGTATAGCTGCCAACTTTTTTGTATTTTTTAAGTCAGATTTTAATAAATGTAATCAAATAAGTAAGCGAATAGATACAAGACACATTTTATTAAATAAATTTTCGGATTCAAAATATGTTTATTTTTATTTTTTACTTGAAGAAAACACGGAAGATTGACAGCTATTCTAAATCAGCGTGTACAATTAATTTTTAAAATAAATACAATTTAGAAAATTCAGTTAAATTTTATAGCTGTGGTTGAAGGAAAGTAATTAAGAGTATTATTTTTTAAATAAAATAAAATAAACGATGTATAATAATAACTTTAGAACTTTGCATGAATATGTCTTTAACATGGCTGTGTTTTGTACGTACAAATTTTTCTCTATGGAATGGTAATAAGATTATCTTCTTTTTTTATGTGGCCCGCGGCTTTATATATAATGATTAAATTGGCCCGCGGCGGTAAACGAGTTTGACATGCCTGCTTTAGTCGAACATGTGGATTTTGGATTTAAAGTCTTTAATTATTTTTATTACTTTAAGTTAGTAATTGTATCATTTTTAATGAATCCTGAGTAATCTTTCTTTCCTTTCTTTCCCTTTTTAACACTTTCCAACATAGTTAAAAATAAGTGTTTATGAATTCGGTTTGTCTGTCTGTCCGTGCTGTAACTCGCGTAAATCTATTCGGATTGAAATGCAATTGATATATGTTATTGAGGTTTACTGTGTCATGTTCGGTATATTGAAAGTGACGTGTGTAGCATCTATAGTTTTTATACAGGGACACTCAAAATAATACCATTACATAACGGTCTAGTGTGAAATATTATTTGCGATTTATTTTAATGATGTTACATAATGTCAAACACATTGAATTTGACATATATCCCTGAGGTGCACTACAAGAAACTTACAATGGAATAGCGTGTGCTTAGCACTTACAGTGCCTTTACAGGGACACTCAAAATAATTCCGTTATATTACGGTCTATGGAGAATAATTTTTTTTGCGGTTTATTTTAATAATGTTTCACTATTTCAAACACATTGAAATTGATATATATCACTAAGGTACATTACAAGAGACTGACTATAGAATACTAGAAAAAACCGCGGCTTTGCTCGCGTAATTCTTGAAAAATGCCAAGTGGTATTCGTTGGCCTATTTTCATTAAAGGAAATTTTATTGCCACAGATAATTCAGAAATTACTAATTAAGCCACACTAATGTCGAAAAAAATCGAAATTTTAGAACGTTTTTTGCTTTTTTACCCCCTGCCCCCTGTTGTGGTGTCATCGATATGAAATATAGCCTATGTTACAGCAGGGACTGTTACCATCATTTATGAAAATGGTTCTGTAGTTCAAGCGATTCCATAGAAATTGTAATTTAGAATGTTTTTAGAACGCTTTTCGCTCATCTCACCCTTTTAAATTAATTTTTTTTTTTTTTAGAATTTGTTCTTAGTATTTACATCTTGTAAATAACTACCATGCCAAATTTCATGTTTCTAGTTCCTTCAGTATAAAAAAAATCGAAATTTTAGAACATTTTTCGCTCTTACACCCCCCTGGGGGTAGTGGCACCGACATAAAATATAGCCTGTGTTGGAGCAGGGACTGTCACCATCAATTTGTCACCATCAATTTTGAAAACAGCTCTGTAGTTCCAGAGATTGCATAGAAATTGTAATTTAGAATGTTTTTAGAACGCTTTTCGCTCATCTCAACCCTTTAAATTTCGAATTTTTTTAGAATTTGTTCTTAGAGAGCATTTACATCTTATAAATAACTACCATGCCAAATTTCATGTTTCTAGCTCCTTCAGCATTAAAAAAATCGAAATTTTAGAACGTTTTTCGCTCCTGCACCCTCCTGGGGGTAGTGGCACTGACATAAAATATAGCCTATGTTGGAGCAGGGATTGTCACCATCAATTTTGCCACCATCACTTTTGAAATAGCATCAGCAGTTCCAGAGATTACCCCCTACAAACAAACAAACAAACAAACAAAAAAACAATCTTTACTGCTTTATAATATTAGTATAGATTGTGCGAATGGTATTCATCGTTCATTGACAAGCACACACTCAAAAGAATTCGCTAATGTCTGTTTACAATATTTACTGGGAATGCTTTTTCAGTTGCTGAACGCGTTTTTAAATTTAACTCATTTTTTGTTTATTACTTAGTGTGTATAAATTCTAAAGATCCTATACAGGGCAGCAAAAAAGTTCTCGAGTATATTTCCGTTCATTGGCGGAAATTCCAGAAGGATAATTTTAAACTGTGCTATGCGTTTCCTTACTGAACTAATTAAATTATGTTATGCGTTTTCCAAATTGTTTACTTAGATATCATCTTTCACCTTATTAGACGGTAAAGATTTGTAAAATTATTTTGGAAGTGCTGGAAAATGTTACATAAGCTATGCTTGACGCATGATTTTTTGTTCTTGTTGTTGATATACACACATTTTATTGATATACTCTCATACATTCCAGGATTTATACATAATAAAAATATATGTTAAACCTTTTTAACACTATGAATAAATATGATCAATTGATAGTGAACATCGCATATTTTTTAACACTTTCCAACATACTTGAAAAGTTTTTATGAATTCGGTTTGTCTGTCCGTCTGTCCGTGCTCTAACTCTCGTAAATGTACACGGATTTTATACATTATTGAATTTTACTAAAGAACGTTCGGTATTGAAATTGAAGTGTATAGCATTAAGAGTTCACTTACAGAGACACCAAAAATAATTCCATTACATTGTGGTCTATGGGGAAAAATCGTTTGAGGCGCATTTTACGGATGTTACGATATTTCAAACATAATGAAATTAATATGCATTACTGAGGTGGACTATAGCATGCTTGTACCGGAGTATACATTTAGTAGCCTTAATAGTTCAATTACAGGGATGTACAAAATAATTCCTTTGCATTATGATCTATACGGGGGAAAAATCGTTTGCGGGGCATTTTGAACATGTTTTGATACTTGAAACATAATGAATTTTAAAAGGGTCACTAAGGTTTAATATAACTTATTTTCTATAGATTATGGAGTGTGTAGGTGTTATCGTCCATATACAGAGACGCACAAGAGAATTCGGTTTAAGGAATGACTATGATCGGTCATTTGTAGAAGTGCTCTTTCCTCTGTGATATGCAATTTTATGTAATTTTTAGTGTATTACGTGTTGTTTACAAAATCTGTAGATCGTATACAGGGCTGCACGAAAGATTTCGAAATTGAACAGCAATTGTTGAAATGGATTTTCACTGAGTTATGTATTTTTTAAATCTCTTATTTAGATATCCCATTTCATCGTACGAAAATATAAATTTCTTAATAATATTCTGTTTGTGTTGGAAAGTGTTTCTTAATCTATGCTGAATGAATAATGTTTCGTTCTTGTTTAAAAGTGGTTTAAAATACAATTACGTTCAAATTAATATGTAGACACAGTTGGAGTTTCGAAAGAATGTAATATTAAGAGGTGCTACATAGCACAGAGTGTAAAGAGAACTCACAAAAATCTGGCTAAACATCAAGAAATTAAAGTGTCATAACTGAAACTCTTCTTAAAAGAGAATCAGAGTGCTTTCACCAAGCCTATTGAATAAAATACAGGGTGTTTCACGAAGGACCCTTAACTTTGAAAATAAATAACTCGGAAACGGTGATAGATAGAAGCATGAAACCAGTGGTATGTTTATTAAAAAAAAAAAAAAAAACCCATGAGAATCTGATACAGAAATCTCCAAATTTTAGTTAAAAATAGCGCCGATAGATGGCGCTGCAGGCATCATTACGGATCCCTATAGAGAGTGCTCAGACGCCAAGAAAGTTCAGTCGTTGAAGATTTCGCCGTTGAAACGTGATCGCTATTAGCGCACAGTGAAAGAAATTCTGGAAGTGACACTGAAGGACATTGTTTACCGCAACACTCGACAAGCTGAAGGAGGCTATTTGTGTGTTGATTTCCGGTGGCATACTACAGAGTTACTAACAATTTTATTCTTCGTTTGCGACATGTGCGTTGTGTGAAAGGTGCACATTTTTAGTAGCTTTTGATGTGTACAGCCACCTGAAGCGCCATCTATTGGCGCAATTTGTTACTAAAATTTTAGGTTTCTGTATCAGATTTTTGCGGTCTTTTTAATAGACATACTGCTGGTTTCATGCTTCTATCTATCAACCTTTCGGCGTTATTTATTTTCAAAGTTAGGGGTTCTTCGAGAAACACCCTGTACATATGCCTTAAAAGCTAATTATTGTCTTTATTGCATTAAATATTCCGCGAGTCGAAATCAATCACTACGAAATTGAAGAAATTATCTATAGCAGTTCAAGAAATTTGAAAATACCATATAAGCAGAAGTAACATTGCTAGAAAGATTTATTTGTATCCGGATAGATATACATAAAAGCCGGAAATGTAGTTAAAAACTTATAGTGCTTATATAAACTTATATTATATTCGTAAGCACATGCTTAATCATCGTCAATCTTAGAAAATATCTTGAAAATATGGGTATTGAAGATAAACGGTTTTTCCGTCTTATACAGAAATTAAAAGTTTTCTAACATAAAGTTTTAACAGTTAACTTCGAACTGTTAAAAAGGGTTACCATTTTCATTTAAAATCGACAAATTATGAATGTTGATTATTAAAACGCCACCAATAGACAAAGAACTTGGAGTTTTCATTTGAAATTACAAAGCACCTGAGTAAACTTCAACTTCGAGGAAAATTTCAGAAGGCTATCAATCTTGTTATTTGATAGTTTTCAAATAATATTTATTACTTTGACAAAACAATTTTCAAACACAAAATGCGGTATTTCATCTTAAATGTTGCAGGGCATTATAACAAAAATCATGAGTGTGAAAATTTTTAGAATATACTAAAAATACTCTTATATTAACAGATGAATTCAAAACAAGATTTTTGAATTTCAGGAAACATGAAAATCAGATTAATCTATTTATTTAATCTCTAATGATTTGTGTTGAAATTGGTGTTCAGAATTTATTACTGCAGTTAATCAAAATTTAGTGCGATTCCCTATTACAGCGAAAATATATGGATATGGGGTTTCAAAATTTCTGTAGTAGCCAAATTTTTTCAACTTTTCAACTTTAAACTTTAAAATTTGAACTTTAACCTTTAAACTTTAACTTTAAACTAACCAAACTATTTCAAAATTTCTGTAGTAGCCAAACTTTCTCTTCCAACAAAATTAAAAACACAATATATAAAAAGGGAATTAGAGGCTCCATTTTGCAGTCATTTTGGGGGTCCTCTTAATTTTTGCAGGGGAATCTCGTGCTTTACGTACCTTTTGGTAGATAATCAGGTCCTGGGTCGAACCACGGCTATCTCAATATACCAATTTTATACATTACATAAAGATGGCCTTGGTCGAACACTAAAGAAAGAACATCGGACTTCAAAACCTATAGGGTGTACTTCTGATTAACCTAGTACCTTGAAATTTGGCACGAAGGAAAATCTTATAGTACATGCAAAGGGGAAAAAATCCGAAAATCATTAATTATAATTCTCTGTGGATTTATTACGTGATTTTTTGGAATCGGGATTCCCAAAGCGAGAACTGGTAAGGGTTAGGTCTTTTTCTTTTTGAGCTACGGAACTCTAAAAAAGGGAAAAGAAATGAAACAAAAAGAAAAAAAAAACCCCTGACGACTCGGCCTACAAGCACAGGTAGATTTCGAAGACGCAGACCATGGGGCGCCTGTTTATTGGGAATTGCAGAAGAAACACCTATTTTCCATGATGCGGCAATTGCGACCGGCCACTTCGAAATGTACCTGTACGCGACGCCAGCAGGGATTTTTTGTTTTTAATTTTTTTTCTTTTGCTGTAAGAGTTGGTCCTATAAAAAACTTGTCAATATAAAAGTTGTAGATAATATTAAGAAAATTTATAATAAATTTAAGCGGATTTGATATCTTGTGAATGGACGAAGTTATGATTTTTTTTCTTCTTAAATACCTATCCCCCTCCCCCCCTTAGGGGCATTTTTAATGAAATAAAAAAACTGTCATACATAAATTTCTGGCCCTTTTCCTAGAAGTAATAATAAATTTAAACGGATTCGATATGCATTAAGAAGTTATGGGTTTTTTTCTGTTTTCACAAAAGCCCCCCCCCCCATTTCCACCCCTCTTGGTTCGATTTTGCCTTTTAACGAGCTTGACCGAGATTTTATGTCGCTTGATTTTATGTATCAGTTTGGAAGAGATTTGTGCAGAATTATGGAAGTTATCGTGTCCATAAAAGAGCGATATAGATAGATAGATAGATAGATAGATAGATAGATAGATCAAGTTTTGAACTGGGGGTGGTTTGAGGTTCTTGAAGTCATGATCGGTGTAGATCTGCAAAAATTTTTCAGGAATTCTAATTTAGGGGAGAATGTAATAGGTAATATTTCTTACGAAATCGACCTAAAAATTAAAATATATGCATATAACAATATAATAAATTATAACACCTTGTAATAATATATTTCTTTTAAATGCTAAAAGGTGTAAATTAACAACATAATGCAAATCAAAATAACTTTTATTAGGTTGTTTGACATGTTTCGACTCACTCTGAGTCATTTTCAAAAACAAATGAGAATATTCCATAATTGCACGGGCTTTGATGTTATTATATAAATGCATATATATGCATATATTTTAAAGTTATGCGTGAACATACAGTACAAAAAATCGATATTATTGAACTGAGTAGCTTCCTTTATTTTATTTATTTGCTTATTCACATTTTTTTTTTAAGTTGGTTAAAAGCCGCAGTAACTTCTCACTCCATTGATTTTTTTCATTTTTCAAAATTAAAATTTCAAATGCCTAATTAAGACAAACATTTCGGTGAACTATTTTGCAAATTATATGTACTGAAAAAAAAATTATGATGAGTTGAAATTCTTTCTTCTAGGAATGTTGTTTTTTTTTCTTTTTTCAATAAAATCCACTTCGAACCGTGAATATTGCCCTACATAGCTTACATTACATAATTTGAAACAATTCCTTTTGCGTCACGCTGAGTTGTTTCGAAGATTAGGCTCCATTCATAACAGGAATTTAGTGTACATCCGCAAGAACATATTGCTAAAAAAAGCTTGTTTTTGTAAATGAATTTTGACCCAGAGAAATCGAAAAAAAAAAAAAAAAAAAAAATCCTCTTATAATTTTCCCCCAATACTTCGCTAAAGATAATGAAAATATGTGAGTGATTTTTATCTACCTTTATCAAAGAATAATTTAAAACTAACCTCTGAACTGCTTCTTATCGATTATATAGCTTTCGAAATTTTATTATTTCTAAATATATTTGACTTTCGCAGACGATAACTAAAAACAGCCCTATTTTTTTTATCGGTTTCTTTCTTTTTTTTTTTTTTCTAGAAAAATAATTTAATATTTTTCTTGATATCATAATCTATGATGAAAATGCAAAATACTAGTTCTAAAAAATAAATTTAAAATGTCTTAATAATTTAAAATAGTTACTTTATTAGGTGCGTTCGTAATTATATAAATACGTAGCACCTATAGTCGTCGTTTGGTCCGTCCGTCTGTCCGTCCGTCTGTCTGTCTGTCTGTCCGTCTGTCCGTCCGTCTGTCTGTCTGTCCGCATATAACAACGCAAAAACTACCCAACCAAATGGTTTGCAATTTAAAATATATTATCTTTGCAGAATTTTGTCGAGACATTTCAAATTTTATTAAAATCGAATCAAAACTTTAGGAGATATTAATAAAAATATTTATTAAGAAATTTGATTTTTTTTTTTTTTAATCGGTGCTTTCTTGTTAGAGGAGCTTCCGATGGATGTTAAATCGTCAAGCGACCGAGATACTTATTTTATGACAGAAATTAATCTGCAGACGATATAATTCATTTCACAGAATTAAAAACCATCAAGATCTGAATATTTATATAACTAGCTGATACATATATATTTGAATATTTATATAACTAGTTAAGATATTTGTATGAACAGTGTCATAAAATATATACTTAACTAGCTGTTTAACCCGTTCTACGCACGGGATATCATGAATTTAATTCTAAAACGTGCGTACGAACGCACCTCGTTTGTAACGTTTGACGTACAATTTCCAACTTGTTATATCTGTAAGAACAAAATGCTTATAAGGATTTATCACCTAAATATTTTAAACCTAGACATCTATAGAGAGCTTCGAATTTGGTATTTAAAAATAGACTCCCACTTATAATTTCTTACTAATTTTGTGCTAGATTGACGTGAATAATATTTACCAATATATTCAAAAATAATTTGAATTTAACCTTTGAGTTTTTTTTTCATATCTATCTACTCTAATGATATTTCAGTTATTCAAAAATAATTTGAATTTAACTTCTGAGATTTTTTTTTCATTATCTACTCTCATGATATTTAAGTTTTTCAAAAAAATAATTGGCCTCAAAAAATTAATTCTCAAACTTTTTTTCAATTTTTAAAAATCTTTTTGTAAAGCAAATAATTTATTTTACAAGCAATATTATTCAATAAATGCTCGAGAAAAAAAAAAAGTATATTTTGAATAATTTTATTTTCTTGCACTCAGGCATTACAGCAAGTCTGCAATTTTATCCAGAATAACGTATTCTAGACGTATGCAGATACGCGCACAATAGATGATCAACAAAAAGATATGTTGTAAAATAAAATGTCTCTATAATTGCTCTGCTGTAATAAAAAGGTAGGTCTAATGTATTCAACTTATATTAGGCATCATACCTTTTAATATCGTTAGATAACGTTTACTACCAAAAAAAATAAATATATATATATTGTTATAAATTTTGTATATATCTGTAAATATTCCATTTGTTTAAATTTATTTTATTTTATTATTGTGAAAATTGCAGTATTATTAATGTATTTCCTATTGAGCATCATGTAACTCAATGCTAAAGGCCTCAGGTGGTTTGCAAGGAAAACAACCTTACAGCATCGGTTTTTATAATGAGTTCTATTGGAAAATCGCCAAGGAATGGGTTTATCGCCAAGTTGGCGATGGTTTTGGCGACTTATTTTTGTCGCCAAATTTGGCGATATATCGCCAAATGTCGCCAAGTTGGCGACGGATTTGGCGACTTTTTGTGCAACCACACCCCCTTATACCTATACATTGGGATCCTTTCTTGCTTGGGTTCTCTATTGAAAGTTAAAGCACTTTCTGGTAATTTCTAGCATCTGAAGGCTCTGGAATAATCTGGAAAGATCTCTGAAACCTATATAAGGACCACCATCAGTTCAGTTAGTTAGTTGTCTGTCAACTGCGATTGAATTCATACGAGAGGCTTTGCATTGAGAACTGTGTTTCTCGGATCGATTTTGTCGTTGATACGTCGTATTGAACGCATTGTTTCTGTGTGAAATTTTGCTTAGCTTTTATTGGATTTGAAGATTACTGAATATCTTGTAATTTTCAGAAGATATTTGTGAAGGTATTGCACTGTTTATAGTGAGTAAAGCCTTTTTATTGTTCTTATATATTGGCATCAGTCCTTTCGAACCCCGAGCTCACAACATTTGGTGTCAGAAGTGGGATTGAATGCCGATCACCAGAGCAATGGAGGCGCAACTGACTAAATTATTGGAGAAATTAGGGGAGATGGATGAGAAAATGACTGCCAACCTTGCTGAGTTGAAAGAAGAAATGAAGAAGGAAATGACTGAGAATCAGGCTGAAATGAAGGAAATGTCGGAAGAAATGAAGAAGGAAATGTCAGCGATAGATGAGAAAATGACTGCGAACCAGGCTGAAATGAAGGAAATGTCCGAAGAAATGAAGAAGGAAATGTCAGCGATAGACGAGAAAATGCCTGCCAACCTTGGCGACTTAAAAGATGAAATGAAAAAGGATATGTCAACCAACCTTGGAGAGTTGAAAGACTTAATAGAGGATAAAATAACATCTTTAAATGACAGAATTGACGGCGTGGAAGACAAAGTTGAAGGAAGATTTCAAGAAATAGAAGGAAAGGTAGAAGAAATTCAAATGACAGCGAAAACCGTAGAAGAAAGAGTAGAAGAAAAAGTTCAAAAGATCGCCAAGACCGTTGAAGAAAGCATAGAGAATGTAAAAAAAGATTTGGAAAAAATCAAGAAACAGAAGATAACTGCCGTAAACTTTTCCGAAGATTTCAAGTATCCAGATATGCTTCCTCGGGCCTTTATTAAACTTTCGACCTATGACGGCAAATCCTCCTGGCCAGTTTTTAAGACACAATTTGGGATCGTAGCGGACGCCAATGGATGGGATTCCCAGACAAAGGCTTGCCAGTTAGCTGCTTCTCTACGAGCTGATGCTGCCGACGTCTTACAGACTTTGCCTGCAAATGAACCGCTGGATTTTGAAACGCTCGTCAGTGCCTTAGAATTGCGCTTTGGCGAGAAATGCATGAAGGAATATAGCAGACTCCAGCTCAAATCTCGACAGCAGAAATCCACTGAATCCCTGCAAGAGATTGCTACGGATGTCGAGAGACTTTCCCATCTTGCTTATCCTGACTGCCCGACTGAAACTAGAGAAAGTTTAGCTCTGCAGCATTTCATCGATGGTGTGCGTGACTTTGAGATCCAGAAACAACTCCGGATTGCAGAATTCAGTGACTTAAAAGGGGCTTTAGTTTATGCCCTGAAATTCGAGGCAGCCCAGCAAGCTACAAGGAAAGATCGACACTTTGTGCGAGCAGCCAACCTGCCTGAGACGTCGGATAGAGCTGTGGAGTGCTTACAGCAGCAGATGAATGACATAATGAGAAAGATGAACTCCATAATGGCCAACAAACCTTACAGGAAGATCAAGTGCTGGAGATGCGGTGGAGAAGGCCATATCCAAATCGACTGCCCAAGACGACCCAGCACCGAAGGTAATAGCTCACCCGCTAACGGAGGAGCAAGAAAACTGATTATTGACCATCTTGCGGGGCGGAGGTTTCCAGATCTTAAGAAGCCTCATTTTCAAGTATGTGAAATTTCTGCAAGAAGTTGCGGCGAGAACGGAGTTTTTCTAGTCGGAAGTGTGAATGATTTGCCCTGTAATATGATCATCGATACAGGAGCCAATGTGACCATCATTCGGAAAGATCTAGCTCAGCGGCTGAAAGAAAAACTCTCCTGGACCCCGCCACGTGTAATCCTTCAAACTGTGACCGGAGATAAGATCGATATACATGGAAGAATGACACTGAAAATAAAGTTTGGGAACGCCGCTTATCGCCATACAGTCTACGTGGCCGATATTTCAGATCCTTTCATACTCGGATTGGACTTTTTAAAAGAGCATGGATTCACACTGGACTTTAAGAATAATGAGTTACGCTCTGCTCAAGAAGATGTCACTATTTTCAAACTTGGAAATGAGTCCGGGTATATTCAACGGATCACAGCCAAGGCAGATGTTATCATCCCTCCTCGGACTGAAATGATGATACCTGGATTAACTGGAAACGAAAGAATTTTCCAGTATGGCTTGACTGGATATCCTGAGAAGAGCCCAAAGGGAGTGCTAATAGCATCAGCGCTGGTAGATCTGTCGAGAGATGTGATACCTGTGAGGATTGCGAACGTAAGTGAAAAGTCTAGAATTATCCAGAAAGGTGAAGTGCTTGCAACCTGTGCTCCAGTCACCTGTGTTTGCAAAGACCCGAGCTTGACGTTATCGGAGCCGCCTACAAGCTTAACACCTGTAATTGGACGAAATGAAAATTTATATCCTGAACAGAGACATGCCGCAGAAAGACTGTTTCAGGAATTTAAGGATGTGTTTTCACAAAACGAGAGTGATATAGGGCGCACTTCACTGACACGTCATAGAATTGATACTGCCAACCATCCACCGATTAAACAGCATCCAAGACGCTTGCCGTTCGCAAAACAAGAAGAGGTTTCTAAGCTCTTACGAGAGATGCAGGATAGTGACATCATCGAACCGTCATCAAGTCCGTGGGCCTCTCCCATCGTGTTGGTCCGAAAGAAAGATGGCTCCACAAGATTTTGTGTGGATTATCGTAAACTTAACGATATCACGAAGAAGGACAGCTATCCTCTACCAAGAATAGACGACACGCTAGATACTCTTTCAGGACATAAATGGTTTTCCACGCTGGATTTGAAGAGTGGATATTGGCAAGTGGAGATCCATCCTGATGACAAAGAGAAGACCGCATTTACTACTGGACAAGGACTTTGGCAATTTAAAGTTATGTCGTTCGGGCTCTGCAATGCTCCAGCAACGTTCGAGCGCCTCATGGAGACAGTGTTAAAAGGTCTGACTTTTGAAGCTTGTCTCATCTACCTAGATGACGTCATCATTGGTGGCCGCACGTTTGAAGAACATCTAGAGAATATTCGAAAAGTGTTAACGAAACTAAGAGCGGCGAATTTAAAGCTGAACCCTTTGAAATGCAAGTTCTTCCAACGAGAAGTAAACTATTTAGGACACATCATCTCAGCTGAAGGTGTTCGAACAGATCCTGAAAAAGTGTCTGCAGTAAAGCACTGGAAACGTCCGGAAAATGTCCATCAGTTGCGAAGCTTTCTGGGACTATGCACTTATTACAGAAAGTTTGTACAGGGGTTCTCCAACATCGCAAGACCCTTGCATAGGCTCACTGAAAGCAAACAGAAGTTTCTATGGACACAAGAATGCGACAATTCATTCCAGCGGCTGAAAGAAGCTCTCACATCCTCTCCAGTCCTTACCTATCCAGACCCCGACAAACAATTCATTGTGGACACGGATGCCAGTCAGGAAAGTGTCGGCGCTGTACTTTCCCAAGAAATAGATGGCCAAGAACGAGTCGTAGCATACTGGAGCAAATGTTTATCGAAACCAGAGCGGAATTATTGCGTCACTCGTAAGGAGTTATTAGCTATAGTGAAAGCCATAGAACACTTCCATCACTATCTCTATGGCAGGAAATTTCTCCTTCGTACTGACCACGCATCCCTAACATGGCTGATGAATTTTAAGAACCCAGAGGGCCAAGTAGCCAGATGGATACAACGACTCCAGGAATACGACTTTGACATCAGGCATCGCAAAGGCTCATCGCATGGAAACGCCGATGCCCTATCAAGAAGACCGTGTCACGAGAGCTGTCGCTATTGTTCCAGAGCGGAGAGCAAGTATAATCCCGAATATGTCATACGCCAGACGAAGACTTCACTATTGACGCCACCAGATCCCTGGAGTGATGAGAAGATTCGAGAAGATCAAATGGCAGACTCTGAGATCAAACCAATCTTGGAGTTATTAGAATCTTCTAGCGCGAAGCCCAGTTGGAAAGACATCTCGACTTACAGTCCTACGACGAAGCAATATTGGGCTCTTTGGAACTCTCTCCACGTCAGGAATGGTGTCCTGTTCCGAAAATTCGAATCGGAAGATGGGAAGACATCTCGGTGGCAGTTGGTACTTCCTCGATCTCGAATCCCAGAGGTCCTCGAAGAATTACATGGCAGTCCCACTGGTGGCCATTTTGGAGTCATGAAAACATTACACAGAGTCCGAGAGCGCTTCTTCTGGGGAAAAGCGAGAGCTGACGTCGAACGATGGTGCAAATCTTGCGATGCATGTGCAGCTCGAAAAGGACCAAAGAAACGTAGCCGAGGAAGACTACATCTCTACAATGTAGGAGCACCTTTCGAACGCACCGCCCTTGACATCCTAGGCCCTCTGCCAAGAAGTGCTGATGGCAACAAATACCTCCTTGTCGTCATGGACTACTTCACGAAATGGCCTGAAGTTTATGCCATCCCTGATCAAGAAGCTTCTACGGTTGCGGATGCCTTGGTACACCAGTGGATATCAAGGTATGGAGTCCCCCTTCAAATGCATTCTGACCAGGGGAGAAATTTCATCTCTGCTGTGATTGAGGGTCTCTGTCAACTTCTCGGAATGGACAAAACTAGGACGACGCCTTTACATCCACAGTCGGATGGCATGGTTGAGAGGTTTAATCGTACCATCCTCAACAACCTCTCACTGCTAGTTTCAAGAAACCAACAAGACTGGGACCAAAAACTTCCCTTGTTTCTCCTCGCCTATCGCAGCGCCGTCCATGAAACGACCGGCTATTCCCCGTCTCAGATGCTTTTCGGTCGTGATCTTCGTCTACCTTGTGATCTGATTTTTGGTCGCCCTCCAGATGCGCCTTCATCGCCAGAGGGATACGTGCAGAATCTCCAGGCACGATTTGAAGACGTCCACAACTTGGCTCGAGAGCGGATCAACATACAGACGGAGAAGATGAAGACCAGGTACGACACGAAAGCCACGGGACATCAATTCAAAGAAGGTGACAAGGTTTGGTTTTATAATCCGACTCGACGCAAAGGACTTTCTCCCAAACTGCAATCGCACTGGGACGGTCCTTATACAGTCCTAAACAGACTGAACGATGTCGTAATTCGGATCCGAAAGTCACCAAGTTCGAAGCCTAGAGTCGTTCATTACGACAGGCTGGCTCCATACTATGGCCATAGTACTTAGTTCATTGATTGTAAATAGTGTAATGTAAATAGTGTAAATTAGTATGACCATGGTCTTGTATATAAATTAATGTAATTATTTATTTTGCTTAGCATTATCATTATTATTGTTATTATTATTTAAATACTTGTATGTAATAATGTCTGTGCTTTAATTTTATTTTATTTTTAAATAAGTGTATATTTTGTATAATTCAGCATTATGAATGTGTTTTGAATAGTATAGCATTTGTTGGTAACGGGTTTGCTTTCCGATCAAAGGTTGAACTGCCCGGGACGTGCAGTCCTTGAGAGGGGGGCAATGTTATAAATTTTGTATATATCTGTAAATATTCCATTTGTTTAAATTTATTTTATTTTATTATTGTGAAAATTGCAGTATTATTAATGTATTTCCTATTGAGCATCATGTAACTCAATGCTAAAGGCCTCAGGTGGTTTGCAAGGAAAACAACCTTACAGCATCGGTTTTTATAATGAGTTCTATTGGAAAATCGCCAAGGAATGGGTTTATCGCCAAGTTGGCGATGGTTTTGGCGACTTATTTTTGTCGCCAAATTTGGCGATATATCGCCAAATGTCGCCAAGTTGGCGACGGATTTGGCGACTTTTTGTGCAACCACACCCCCTTATACCTATACATTGGGATCCTTTCTTGCTTGGGTTCTCTATTGAAAGTTAAAGCACTTTCTGGTAATTTCTAGCATCTGAAGGCTCTGGAATAATCTGGAAAGATCTCTGAAACCTATATAAGGACCACCATCAGTTCAGTTAGTTAGTTGTCTGTCAACTGCGATTGAATTCATACGAGAGGTTTTGCATTGAGAACTGTGTTTCTCGGATCGATTTTGTCGTTGATACGTCGTATTGAACGCATTGTTTCTGTGTGAAATTTTGCTTAGCTTTTATTGGATTTGAAGATTACTGAATATCTTGTAATTTTCAGAAGATATTTGTGAAGGTATTGCACTGTTTATAGTGAATAAAGCCTTTTTATTGTTCTTATATATTGGCATCAGTCCTTTCGAACACCGAGCTCACAACAATATATACACACAAACACACACACACGCACATACATATATATATATTGGACTTTTTTCTCTACATATTTTTAAGCATTTTTTCCCACTTATTTTAATTTTGAGAATCTTAGATTTTTGGATATACATATGTATTCTATTGTAATTATCGGTTTATATATTGTCGATTATTTATGTAGTTTAATGGTTATTATTTACAAAAGTTGTATTATATATATATAGAGAGAGAGAGATAGATAGATAGATAGATAGATAGATAGATAGATAGATAGATAGATGGATATAGATTAGATAGTACATACATACGTTTAAGGTATGTTAGTTGAACATGTATAACGGAATTTAATTGTTTTCCGTACACACCGTTAAATACTGAATTAGATAGAATTCTCCAAATACCCTATCATTTGAAAACTCCAGTTAAATGTAAATTTTAACGTTGTTGGTTTAAAAAAATAATATCAAGGAAAGTATTAGTTTTACAAACAAATACATACAATTTACTTTTCAATGAGGTTTTTTTTTCCTTAAAAATGCAAGTGCTTACTCGTATTTTCTGATAAGTGATTCAGATAATAACAGTTTTACTATACTTTTGAATCTGTCTTCCGGCATTTTTTAAAAGTCACAGTAAGACATATGATTAGTGATTTTAACAAACTAAAATAACCTCTCGTACTATTTTTAACACGTTCCAACATAGTTGAAAAGTGCTTAGGAATTCAGTTTGTCTGTCTGTCGTCAAATATACTCGGAATGCCACGCAACTGATATATGTAATCGAGGTTTACTATGGTTTGTTCGGTATTGAAGATGGAATGTGTAGCGCTTATAGTTTTTTTACAGCGACAATCAAAATAATTCCATGACATTACGGTCTATAGGGAAAAATTGTTTGCGGTATACTTTAATAATGTTACACTATTTCAAACATTTTGAAATTGATATATATCATTGAGGTGCACTACAAAATGCTTACTATAGAATAAGGTGTGCGGTAGCATTCATCGTTCATTTACAGGGACACACAAAAGAATTCGGTTACATTACTGCCTATCCATAATAATTGAATAACAATTGCTGGTAGTGCATTTTCAGTTGTGGTACGTGTTTTTAAATTTAAGTCATTTTTAGCATATTGCTTCGTGTATATAAATTCTACAGATCCTATACAGGGCTACCCAAAAGATCTCGAATACATTTCCGTATATTGGCGGAATTTGCTATAGGGGAATTTTCAACCGTGCTTTGCGTTTCCTAACTGTAGAAAGTTTAGAATATATGTAGTATAGATACAAACCTATAAATCCTATACAGGGCTGCACAAAAGAATTCGGATACTTTTCAGATTATTGACAGTACTAGGCTACCTCACTCAAGCGTAAATACCCGCTCGCTAGTGTTAATCATATGGGACAGCTCTTTATAATATTTCGTTTGTATTTCAATATTTTTTTTAATTTTATTATTATATTTTTTAATTGGATAGATGAGTTCGGTTCCTACGCAGGCCCTTTTTTACTTTTTCCATTTTTGTTTGCAGATTTTTTAATGACGCTTTTTCACTTTCGAAACGGGTTCCGAAAATGAAAGTATGCTAATAAAAAATACTTTCAAACAAAATTGAAAAAGTAAAAAAAAATAAAGTGCCTGCGTAGCGATCGACCTCAGCTATCGAATGCAAAAAAAAAAAAAAAAAAAAAAAAAAATCATTAAAAAAATATTGAAATGCAAACGAGATATAATAAAATAACTGTCTCATAGGATTAACATTATAGCGAGCGGGTGTTTTCGCGTGAGTGAAGTAGTAGCCTCTTAGGCATTTTCCAAAATGTTTACTTAGACATATTTTTCATCTTATTAAATGGTGAAGTTTTGTTACAGTTTTCTGAATGTGCTTGAAAGTGTTTCATAATCTATGCTTGACGTATGATTTTTAACACTTCCAAACATAGTTAAAAAGTGTTTATGACTTCGGATTGTCTGTCAGTCCGTGCTCTAACTCGAGTAAATAGACTCGGATTGTCATGCAATTTATATATGTTATCGAGGTTTGCTATGGCTTATTCGTATTAAAAATGACGTGTGTAGCACTTACAGTTTTTTTACAGGGACACTCAAAAGAATTCCGTTACTTTACGGTCTAGGGGGGGAGGGGGAATCATTTTCGGTTTTTTTTAATGATGTTACACAATGTCAAGCATATTGAAATTGATATATATCACTGAGGTGCACTAACAAGAGTCTTACTATAAATCGGGTGTGCATAGCACTTATAGTTCCTTTACATTTACAGGCACACTCAAAAAATTCCGTTACATTACGGAGTATGAAGAAAAATCGTTTGCGGTTTTATTTTCATAATGTTTCACTATTTCAAACATATTGAAATTGATATATATCACTGAAGTGCATTACAAGAGGCTTACTATAGAATATTGTGTGTGTATAGAATTCATCGTTCATTGACAGGGACACACAAAAGATTTCTCTACTGTCTGTTAACAATAATTGCTGGAAGTGCTTTTCAGTTGCTGAAAGCGTTTTAAAATGTAACTAATTTTTTGTCTGTTATTTGGTGTGTATGAATTTGATAGATCCTATACAGGGCAGCACAAAAGTTCACGTGCACATGTTCGTTTATTGGCGGAAATTCCAGAAAGGGAATTTTAAACTGTGCTACGCGTTTCGTAACTGAACTGAAATTTAGCGTTCTATGTAGTACAGTAGAACTCCAATTATCCGAACTCCAACTATCCGAATCGCTTTCAAAATTTGAGAAAAAAAAATTAAGACGGAAACGTACTGCGATTCGCAAAATAATGATTCTGTCTACGCGCGAAGATATAGAAGATGTAGGAGAGTGGATGGTGTGTGATTCGTCAGACCTTGGGTTTCAAATTCTAAATGATTATGAACTTATTGAAAGTGCGGGAGAAGAAAGTGTCGAGGAAGAAGATGACCTTGAATTTGAAGCAGACACGAGACCATCAGCTAGTGAAGCATTTGCCGGCCTTGAAACTGCGTTGAAGTGGATGGAGCGTCAGCCCGAGTGTGACCACATGCAACTCCTCACTGTCAAATGGATGCACGATTTGGCTGCCCGAAAACGGGTGAAGACTGTCAAACAGCTTACTTTGACCGAGATGTTCAGCAAGCAATGATATTCATTTACAGTACTGTACGTATATACTGTACTAATGTACAGCACTTGTAAGTACGCTTAACATGTAAAAGTGTTGCCTTTTCATTTAATTAATTAAAAGCTCTTTTTCTTTAAAAATAGTTTTTTTCTCCCATTTTCAACATGCATAAATTAATTAATTAAAATAGACCCTTTTTTCGAAAAAAATCCAATTATCCGAATTTTTGATTATCCGAATGGAGTTCCCAAATGATCCGACCCAAATGATTCGGATAATTGGAGTTCTACTGTATATATACAAATCTATGGATCCTATACAGGATGCACAAAAGAGTTCGAATATTTTTCCGAATAGTGTTGGTAATTCCTGAAATTGTTTTTAGGTAGATTTCGTAAGAAATACTACCTATTACATTCTCCCCTAAGTTGGAATTTTCGAAAAATTTTTGCATATCTATGCCGATTATGACTCCCAGAACCCAAAACCACCCCCAGTTCAAAACTTTATCTATCTATCTATCTATCTATCTATGGCACTTTTTTATGGAGACGATAACTGGAATAATTCTTCACAAATATTTTCCAAACTCATACATAAAATCAAGGGGCATAAAATCTCGGTCAACTTCGTTAATGTGCAAAATCGAACAAGGGGAGGGGGGAGGGGGGTCTTTTTGTGAAAACAGAAAAAAACCCATAACGTCTTAATTATAATACGTATCGAA
This sequence comes from Maratus michaelseni, assembly GCA_963931845.1. Taxonomy (NCBI): domain Eukaryota; kingdom Metazoa; phylum Arthropoda; class Arachnida; order Araneae; family Salticidae; genus Maratus; species Maratus michaelseni. Next base: position 31,008,457 of record OZ007588.1, on the reverse strand, counting down.
TCTGTTTAAAGTTATTATTACTTCTAGGAAAAGGGCCCAAAATTTATGTATAACAAATTTTTGATATCATTAAAAATGGCCCCAAGGGGGGGGGGGGGCAAAAGGGGGTTTTAGAAGAAAGAAATTCATAACTTCGTAAATTTACAAGATATCCAATCCGCTTAAATTTATTATAAATCCTCTTACTATTATCTAAAACTTTTATATTGACAAGTTTTTTATAGGACCAACCCTTATAGCAAAAAAAAAAAAAAATAAAATAAAAACAAAAAAATCCCTGCCGGCTCCGCTTGCGAACAAGTTTGATTTCGAAGTGGGCGGTCCCTTATGGAACCCAACTGCGGCATCATGGCAAAAAGGTCATTTCTTCCGCAATTCCCAACAAACAGGCGCCCCACGGTCTGCGTCTTCGAAATCTACCTGTGCCTGTAGGCCGAGCCGTCAGGGATTTTTTTTTTTTAATATGTTATGCGTTTTCCAGGTTATTTATTTAAACATCATCTTTCACTGTATTATACTTTGAAGTTTTGTTGTTACAGCATTCTGAATGCGTTGGAAAATGCATAATCTATGTTTGACGCACGCACGATTTTTCTTTCTCGTTTTCTTCTTTCTCTTCTAGAGAAAGCAAAATAATAGACAAAAATGACAACGAAAAAGAAGTTTAATTTTTTTTACAGGAAGTTGTCATCTCTTCTCTTTTCTATTTCACGTCAATCAGGTTGAGTGAAGTGCCCGAGGTGCATTTAGTAACAGGTATTACGCGGATCAAACTCAGAGTCAAGAGGATATTATCTGACAAATTGATCTGAAGAAGCAGGGAGGAAATAGACGAAAAATAACCTGATAAAGCGGGAAAGAAAATGAATATGAAGAAAATTATGATGACACCCTTTTGATGAAAGGGGGAAAAAAGGTTAAATTCGCTCTTCAAATAAAAATAATATAATAAAAAGACAAATATTCAAGGCTATTGAATGCAAGGTTGCATAATCTTGCATTTTACAGTAATTGCTCATCGTTAGTACTTTCTTTTTTCAACATTTTCCAAAACACTTTTCAACTATGAAAAGTGTGTATGAATTCGGTTCGCCTGTCTGTCTGTCTGACCGTGCTCTAACTCTCGTAAATACACCCGGATGGTGAAGAAATTTTTATGCATTATTGAATTTTGCTTTTTAATTGAATAATTCTTGCACGATCTTGCATTTTGCAGAGATTGCTCATCGTTATTATTTTCTTTTTTCAACACTTTTCAACTATGAAAAGTGTTTATGAATTTGGTTCGTCTGTCTGCCTGTCCGTGCTCTAACTCTCGTAAATATACACGGATGGTGAAGAAATTTTTATGCATTATTGAATTTTGCTTTTTAATTGAATAATTCTTGCACGATCTTGCATTTTGCAGAGATTGCTCATCGTTATTATTTTCTTTTTTCAACACTTTTCAACTATGAAAAGTGTTTATGAATTCGGTTCGTCTGTCTGTCTGGCCGTGCTCTAACTCTCGTAAATATACCCGGATGGTGAAGAAATTTTTATGCATTATTGAATTTTGCTTTTTAATTGAATAATGCTTGCAAGATCTTGCATTTTGCAGAGATTGCTCATCGTTATTATTTTCTTTTTTCAACACTTTTCAACTATGAAAAGTGTTTATGAATTCGGTTCGTCTGTCTGTCTGTCCGTGTGTTACGGTTGGTTTCAACAAATTTTTTTTTTTAATCTACATTAATTATTTAAATCACTTTCTCAACATTTATTTAAAAGCACTCTTTTTTTCTGTTTCTAATAAAAATTTAAATAAATAAAAGTAATTGTAATAATTATAATAAAATCAGTTTTTATTTTTTCTTCTTTCTTTTTCTTTTTGCAAAGTAATTTCAACGTTTATAGTCTAACGTAGCTTCCTGTTTTTCAAATACGAAAAGCAGACAGCAAGGGAGGGATGTTTTGTCAGTAGACTGCACAGGTGGAAAATTTGGAGTCATCTAGTCTGACTTTGATATAAGAATGACCGACCGCCCTGTATAAGAATTACGTTATCTTATGAGTGTACTATACACGCAATTAGGCTTTGTAAGTTTACGTCAGGCTTCAATTGGCTCTGCTATCAGGCGGATAGCTGGCGCCCATGTAAACAGAGGCTAACAGGACCCCCTTCAGCACACGCCATGGGGGTGATGCATGGTTTCCTTCCCCCATGAAGCGGCCGGCAGAGTGGAACGGCAAGCTGTAGTCTTCACGATGAGTCCATTTTTCCTTTTGTTTCCATTCCCGTACCCCTGGCAGAGTGGATCGGTCCCGTTTGTCAAGCAGCGCGGGAGAATGAATGTTTACGACACTTGTTGCTTGGCCAAGAGACCTGTCGTTTGACTCGTAAAAAAAATTCGACTTATTACGGGGCTCGAAGATTGGCCTGTGGGCTGGATCGCGAAGTTGTTGAAGGCGGACAGGTTTCTGGAAGATTTTTTTTTTTTGAGAGTGGGGCATTGATGGCCCTACATTAACCATCCTAAGTCATGATGTTATGATGAAAAGAGGCTATAAGGGCATTTTCGAATTGCGGATCTATAATTGTTAACGAGAAATTAAGAAGAAGATATGTGTAGCCTATTTTTTTTTGGCGTAGTGGCGCTCCAAGATTATGACTTCTTAACCATCAGAAGTGATCATAGATATTGAACTAAACCGGTCGTTAGAAGTCGTAGTGTTCTGAGTTACGGTGATGGCTATCTTCGAATAAAACACATGCTTCAGGAAGGTGAAATTACTGACTCCGACGGTGAAGTTCTGGACCGTAGAACGATTTTCCCCTCCGGACTAGATGATGGACCTAGTAGTTGATGGCAAGTGATGCAGTGAGATGAGAGGATTGATGAATGTTAGCTTGAAACCACGTCTGAATTTTTCCCCAGCCTGAATACTCCAGCTTAAGTGCTTCATCAGATTTTGAAAAAGGAGGAAATGCTCCTAAGTGCCCATTGACTAAAATTGTAGAACTCTCTACCTGTTGTAAGTACTATTTGCATAGTTTTTCTTTTTATTTATTTGTACCTCTTTTTAAAAAAAAAAAAAAAAAAAATATGTTTGCTATACCAGAGTTTAAAAGTGAAATGAATATCTTTGGATAATTTCAATAAGAATAAACATTATGAACAGAAATAATCTGTAGGTTAATATATAATGTTTGTATGTTTGAACGACCATTAAATGGTAATATGATGGTAATTTTAAAAATATGATGTGTAGTTTAAAAGTAACCAGTGAGTGGTTTCAACTTAAAAGATCAGCTGTTATATTGTTTTATTAAGATTATTTTTGATAACTTAGTTGCTTCATTATTTTAAATGTTCAAATAAATTGTGTTTTTTTTTTGTTTATTATCAAAGTTGGTATGTTTTTCTTTGTATAAATCTCTAAATAATTAATTTTTTATATTCACAGTAGACCTATAAGAATGGCCTAACCTTTCTGTGATTAATAAAAAAAAAAAAAAAAAAGGGAGAGAAAATTCAACTTTATTAAATTAGGACTTTAAAATTTCTTAAGTTTAAATTCATAACTGACTGTTTTAATGAACATAAATTGAAGTTCACTCAATGTTATACAATCGTATTTTTGATCTTGATTTAAGGATGGATAGATTAATAAGTGAAACAGTAATATTAAATTTAATTTCATAAAATGTTAAATTAAGCTTTAACTCTCCTCTTTCAGAAACATTGTTTTTCTAAAATATACACCAAAATTGTTTTATTATAAGAAGTAAAAAAAAAAAAAAAAAAGAAAAGAAAAAAAAATATCCAGTCATTATACACCACTATACGATTCTTGGTTAACCGATCGGATCTTGTTCAGAATCTCTATGGTTGTTCTAAAATTTTAGTACATCATCATATCCCTATTCTATTAACGGATTTAACTCTTTCCCCTTTTGGTCCTCATATTGGAGGAATTTCAGGTTGTCTGCATTTTTCCAAATTATATGATGATTACACTTTTGTTAATTTAATGTGTATGGAGATTTGAGCTTGATCGGGTTGGAGTGGAGTTGGGTGTTCTTTATGCAATCCAGTATGCTACTTGATTTAGAAATCTGTTGCCCCTTACTACATTTAATATTGTCTTAAAATGATGAGTTCAAAATTATCATTGTTGTATTAACCTATTCGGATTCTTAAGTTTTGATATTTTGATTAGTTTAATATAATTTGCTACCTTTTCCATGGCAACAGATTTCAGTGGAGCTAATCAGGGTATACTTATTTTTTTCTAAATATTTAATTGTCAAGTGAAGATTGAGTAATAAATGAGCTTTTTAAGTTTAAGTAAGTTGTGTTTTAGAAAGAACCCCAAAAAACCACAACAAATGGAGCCGTAACAATTCGGTCTCTGGGTTATTGATTTTTTTTTACTTGTATGTATTTATGTATCAAAGAGCAACTGGGTGTTTTTGCAATTAAAATTTTATTTATATGTTCAAGTGTAAAAAGAGGTCTAGGCTCTCTCTCTGTGCTAGTAAGCTACAATTCCCAGTCAAAATTATGCCTTGTGAGCATAACCTTTTCTTATTTACAAAAAGCATAGTCCTGTACTTAAGTTTTATGTATTTATAAGGTTTTCCTTTCCCCTCTCTTTTTCTCATTTTTAAGTTGTCCCCCCCCCCTTTTTTTCATTTTCTTTTTGGTTTGTTTGTCATTTTCTAACTCTAACTATGGCTGATAAGCACTCGGAAGCAATTGCCACTATTCAGCGAAAAAATGCTTTAGTGGATAATTTGTCAAACATTCCCCCATTCAATGGAGAGGCCAGCTCAGTCTGCTTCTCAGATTTTTCTGAGAAATTTGAGAGTTTTGCCAAATTATTCGACTGGAATGAGGAGGAGAAAAAATTCGTTTTGTTAGCTAGATTATCAGGAGCTGCTTCTAGGCGAATAAAAATTCACAAAGCAAAAACATCTGATGAGCTATTAAAAATCTTAAAAGAGAGTTATACTTCACAGGCCACACCAGATGTTGCCCTCAGTCATTTTTTAAATTTTAAACAGCCACCCAATATGAGTGTTCAGGAGTTTTATGACAAGGCATATGATATGTCATTAAGAGCCCTTGTAATTGAAGGTATCCAGGGTGAAGTAGTCGATAAAAGCCGAACGGCTCTACTACACTCCATGCTGTTGAGCAATCTTACACCAGAAGTGCGAAAGGGGGTAATTGCGAGAAATCCACAATCCCCAGAAGAGGTCCTCAAAATTGCGCTTCTTGAGGAAAAGGCTTATAGGAGCATTAACCCTTTCTACAACCACCGCGAGGAAATTCTCAACCCTAATTTGACCCAAAACCTACCCTGTGCTGCAGTTTTTCAGCAAGATAGCTCACAAAAGAAGGAGATAGACCAACTAAAATCTTAAATTGATGTTTTAGCAGCTAAGATAGACAGTTTAGTTGATCTTAGGGCTAGGGATGTACAGGAGAAAAACCAAGAGGTAAGACCCGTAACCTGCTATAGGTGCTCCGTACAAGGCCACTATGCCAGAGATTGTCCACTAAATTTTGTCGACTATAATTTTAGAAGGGGAGGTGGTCAAAATTTCAGGAGCCGTGGGCAAAATTATAGAAACAGAGGTGAAAATCCTAGAGGGAACCACAATCAGCGAGGCGGATATAGGGGAAGAAGAGGTGGTTATTACCAAAACAATAGGAGCACAGCTGCGAACAGAAATGAAGAGCAGGCGGTAAATAACACCCCAGTAGCTAACAATGAAAGTGAGGCTTTAAACTATTAGTGGCCGGATCAGATGTGGTCAAGTCGATCCCCAACAGGCCCCTGGACCCCCCAACTGTGTATAGTATGTTTCAGCCCCAATCATATACATTACCAACTGCAAGAATTTACATAAATAAAGTTTGCCTAAATGCATTATGTGACACGGGTTCTGCAATTAATCTCCTGAGTGGTACTGATTGTAACTGTTTAGAGAATTTTGAAATGGAGAATTGCAATATCCCCATTATGACTGTCACCGGTGAGAAAGTTCACCTAAATAAGAAAGTATTTTTAAAATTTGTTTTTGATAATGTTCAATGTCAAGCTGAATTCTATGTAGTGGAAGGTAAATTAGCAGAGGAATTTAATATGATTTTGGGAATGCCATTTTTGAAAGAGTACCGGGCAAGTATAAATTGTGATACAAATGCTGTCGCTCTTAAAGTGCCAGTTTCAGGCCAATGTAAACAAAGCGTAGAAACCCCAAGTAATACTTCAGGGTGTAATACTTGTCTTGCTACTAATTCTGTAAATATTTCTAACTCTGTATATAGTGTAAATTCTAATAATAATTGTATAAATAATGATTGTGTTAAAAATAATTCTGTAAATATAAAATGTGTCAACAAAGTAGGGGAGAATTCAAAAAGTAGTAATGCCAATAGCCCTCCTGAAAATTGTGCATGTGAGAAAGTTCATGACTCAGTTAATATTGAAAATGGGAATCATAGTAGTGAAAATATGGTAGTTCAGGACCCGCAGTTGAGTAATATGGGAAAAGATGTTGAGATAGTCATTCAAACTGAGTCAGATAAGGAAGTTGAAAGTGTTGCGCAGAACTTTTGCATGCAAACAACATCAGGCGGTAGCTCTGAGGGTAATAACACTGAAAATTTTTCAAGTATTCAAAGTGTCGACAACATTCTTTCAGCAGCGAGTCAGGTAACTCAGGGTAATTTAGCTGAAGAGACTACTGAAATTTGTAATATTGATGAAAGTGAAGATTTGGTAAGTATAGAGGATAAGGTACCTGAAGTCGAGGAGGAGAGCAATGAAGATAGCAGTAGTGATAAAACCAATAAAAATAAAAATATAAGTTTCGCTGTGTTATGTAGCAAAATTTCAATTCCCCCGCAGTCAAAAATGTTAGCCCAGGTTAAAAGTTATAAGGAAAATTTTATTAAGGAAAATGATATTGTTATGTTAGAACCTTTGGCGAAAAATTTAAATCAAGGTCTCCTTACCTCCAGAGCCATTTGCACTAAAGAACATGGCCTATATATCTCATTTGCAAATTTTTCAGACCATAGTATTCATTTAAATAAAGGAACCTTTGTTGCCAAAATTCAAAAATGTGTAGACCAGTCAAATATACCCGTAACTGATAAAAAAATTAACCTATAATATAAATTTGGCCCCTCCAATTGGTGACTTTGATCACGCTGATCTCACTTGGAGCTCTGAAATTAATTTAGATCATTTAGAACCCCCATTAAAACTTAAAATGCAAAATTTTCTAGACAAAAACAAAGATGTATTTGCACCATCGGTCTTAGATTTACACGGCTGTGATACAATCCCGCATGAAATTAACTTAACTTCAAATAAACCAGTTAAAGGCAAAGCTTATAGAGTCCCCTACAAATTACGTCAAGAAATGGAAGACCAACTTAATACTTTGTTACAGGCGGACATAATTTCCCCTTCCATGTCTGAATTTGCTTCTCCGGTTATTCTGGTTCGGAAATCAGACGGTTCCTATCGACTTGCTGTTGACTACAGAAGATTAAATAAAAATCTTGTTAAAGATGCTTACCCAATACCTAACATTACCGACTCTGTTGATGCTTTAAGTGGGGCTAAATTTTTTTCAACGCTAGATTTAACTAGTGGGTTTTTTCAACAGGTTATTCGCCCAGAGGATAGGCATAAAACTGCTATAATCACCCACAAAGGACTTTTTGAGTGGACCCGTAACTGTTTTGGGCTCTCAAATTCAGGTAACAGTTTCCAAAGACTTATGAATGCTATTTTCGGTGATTTAGGCAATCTTGGAATTCTTGTTTATATCGACGACATTGTAATTGCCTCCAGTGATGTTAATTCTCATTTTGAGAAGCTTAGCATGGTCTTTGAAAGGTTAAGACTGCATAAACTTAAACTTAAGCCCAGTAAATGCACTTTCCTTTCGAATAAAATACAATATCTAGGTTTTGAGATTTGTAGTGGCCAAGTATCACCTATCAATAAAAATATTGCCGTAATAGAAAATTTTAAACCTCCAACTACCCGAAAGGCTGTTAGGTCATTTATTGGAACTCTATCTTTCTATAGGAGATTTATACCAGATTTTACTAAGAGAGCTAAAAATCTAATCAACTTAACGAAAGAGACAGGAAAATTTTCGTGGAATGAAGATGCACAGAAAGAATTTGAAGACCTTAAAATGGCTCTTATTTCAAAACCATGTCTTGCACTCCCTGATTTTGAGAAAGAATTCCATTTATATACTGATGCCAGTGGCGAAGCATTAGGGGCAGTGTTATCACAATTAGATGAAAATAACATGCTCCATCCTGTTGCCTTTGCCAGCAGAAAATTGAAAGATGCTGAGACCCGCTACTCCACCACTGAAAGGGAATTACTAGCTTTAGTTTGGGCTACTGCCCACTTCAAATGTTACATTGCTAATACCCATTTTTTCATCTATACAGACCATGCGCCTCTAACATTTATGTTAAAAATTCACGACCCTACATCTCGCATGGCTAAATGGATCTGCACTCTCTCAGACTTTAATTTTACAATCAAGTTTGTTAAAGGTAAGTGTAACAGTGTCGCAGATTTCCTTTCGAGGTATGTCAACAATGATAACTCCAATGATACTGTTAATTGTAATTTTTGTATACAAGTCGAAAAGGAAGTTACTTTTATGCATCATTCTAATCTACTTGAAAAAATTGGTGAATTACAAAAATCAGACAAGAAATGCTGTGAGATTGCAAGAAAACTAGACCAAGGTGTAGAAATTGCTCCTAAATACATGAAATTTTTTTTTAGAGATGACATTTTAGTTTGTGAGGATACAAGGGAGTCAGCTATTTTGAATAAATCTGTAAAGTTAGTCGTGCCAAAAGAATTGGTTACTCAAGTTTTTGCACTAACACATGAGTCCCTAGCGGCTTGTCATCAAGCCTTTCAAAAGACCATTGATCGCATTCGTGAGCACTTCTATTGGCCAGGAATGTCGTCAGATGTCAAGCATCTAGTGGAGTCATGTATTAGTTGCCAGCAGAAGAGAGCTTATAGAGCGAACCAGCTCGCCCCTCTGCAACGTATGCCGACCCCCCAGTTTCCCATGAACAAGGTTCATTTGGATCTCATTGGACCCTTACCGCAAACTTTTTCGGGAAATAAGTATATTGTCGCATATATAGATTCATTTACTAAGTGGCCAGAAGCATATGCGGTTAGTTCAACCACTTCAGATGTCATTGCGGACACTTTAGCTGATTTCATATCACGCTACGGTGCGCCCTGTTTTATTACGACGGACAACGCGAAGAATCTAATTTCAGATGCGATAGAGCACGTATATAAAATGTTTGGTATTAATCATATTAAGACCTCATCTTATCACCCGGCTGGCAACTCGCAAGTGGAGAGACAGAATCGTACTCTTAAAAATGCACTTTGTCACATAGTCAACCAAAATCAATCTGACTGGGACACTAAACTCAAATTTGCACTACTAGCTATGCGTTCAGCTGTCCACTCTTCAACTAAACTTAGCCCAGCTGCAGTTATGTATGGCAGAAATATGAATCTACCATATAATCTCTTTTCTCAACCACCTTCTTTTAATTATAATGATGCACCCTCTTTTTGCGAACTCTTAATCCCAGCTCTTCAAAAAGTATACACTGAAGTACATAGTAATTTAATTAAAGTTTCTGAGCAGCAGGAAAAATACCGTGAAAAGACAGCTGTTGATAAAAATTTTAAAATAGGAGATCTTGTGTGGTTATTTACACCCACAGTCGCCCCTGGTAATACAAAAAAATTAAGCAAGCAAAATAATGGTCCTTTTACTATAATTGAGAAGCTAAATGAGGTTAATTTTAAAATAGCGCTAGTTGCTAATCCCAAAAATTGTCAGGTTGTCCATGTTGACAGGTTGTCTTCTTTCAAAGACAGACTCCCCATCTGGTCCAGTAAACCAAAACAAACAATTGGCCTGGGATCAACTGAAAACGTGACCATCGATTCACCACACCAACCGCGCGATTCTCCTCCTGTACGCAGGTGTAAGCGTAACCGATTCATTCCCTGGGCACCATATGATAGTAACCGCGCACCAGCAGTAGTGAACGTCAACAATAACGAAACTCCGGTAGCGCCGGAAGTGGAGGAAACAGACAGCGACGCGACTGAAATCATAAATCCCTCTCCCCCACCTCCCATTTCTCCGGAGATTGCAGCGGCAGAGAATAACGAGATGTGCGTAAATAAAAATTTAGCAACGGCAGAAGGCAGTGAAATGCGCGTAGGTAAAAATTCAGCCACGGCAGAAAGCAGTTCAACTGCTGAGCACAGCGATTCGCGCAGGTCTCGTTCATCGATTCGTCCAGCTGCTAAATCGAATAGAAGTAGTCGTTCAATATCGATTTCTAGAACCGACTATTCGCTACGGGATAGAAGAGACCGTCCGAGTTATAAATACTAACTACCTTTTTTCGTTATTCAAGCATTTTTATTCAATTTTACCTTGTTTATTTGTATTTATTTATAGTTTAGTTAATGTGTATGTATATTTAATTATTTTTTTTGACATTTTTAAAACGGAACTTAGTTTTTCTAGCGTATTAAAGGTTTGTTTTGGTTGTGTGTTGATACTCTCATGTAGGCATTTTTAACCCTTTTTATGCCTATACTTAAGGTTTTTGTCTGTTTTATGGTAGACTATGTGGTATATACCCGTCCGCACCCCGTTTTCGTAGATTTTGGGTATATTTTTGCAAAAAAAAAAAAAAGAAACGAATGTAATTTTTGTTACTTTAAAATTTTTTTAGGATGTTGTGTTTTGTATGCCCTTTTGCCGAGGTAGATCTGTTTAGTTCAGTTTTTTTTTAATGCATCAGTGTTTTGTATATAACTTTTTAAGTATGTGTTTACTTTAATTTCTACATTTTAACTAGATAGATTTATTATTTACTATACAGTTTGTGGTTTTATTTGAGCTTAAACTTTAAGGAGTGTGGGCCCTTTTTCTTTTTCTAGTACATACTGTCTCATGTACATGCCTGTATGTTGTTGTGTGTGGCTAAAAGTGCTAAAATTAACTATTTTATTTATTCTACTTCCTATTTTTGTGGAATGTGTGTTTTCCTTCCTGGTGATATATGTCACCACCCCTGTTTTTTATTTTATTTTGTGGAATGTTTTCCCTGTAGTGCCCAAAAGGCCCGAAACTGCTTTTTGCTATAAGTAGCACAGAGGCAGAGATACTCTTTCCCATGCACATTACTTGTACGTGCATTTGTAAAATCTACATAATATCCCGAATCATTAGACTGTGTTCGAAAACAAACATGTGTTCTCATATAAAATTGTTACAATTGTGTGCGTAATTCTCTAACATGGTCTGTGATACCATAATTTGTGTCTTACAGATGTATATGTATATATTTTTTTTTGTGTGTCACCAGTTGCTCTTGTGTATTTTTGTATAATAGAATTAATATGTGTTTTACAAATTTCATTGACATTTACAGTGTTGTAACTATGATATTACTAGTACTTATTTACATTAATAGATAGTGTTGTAATATACTGTGATGCCAATTATTGAAGTTATGTATATAAGCAGTATAGTGACAATTAATCAGTGGGCACTTCTCTTCTTTTTCGGCTAATTTTTTTTTTCAAAATTCAATTTATGTATTATTTACAGTTCTGTTGCCAGAAGTCTCAGGAAGGATGCAGTTATGCGTAGGAATGACAGTAGTAGGGAAGTGAGGTTTCACAATCAGGTGGAACATGTGTTCTTTTACAGGTGCAGAAAATATCTTGGTCATTTTAGTGGTAAAATCAGCCTTGTGGTCCCTCCTCTGGTAGTACTCTTTTATGGTCATGTTTCAGGTAATATGTTAGGTAATGGTTTCTACGGATGTGCGAGCTCTGGTTGTATATATCCGGAATATATTGTCAGGGTGGTATTTCAGCGGTGAACTCTCTGGATCCCGTCCCGGATCGATGTATGATCTGTGTTTGTGGGTCAGTTTTTTCAGTGTTGAGGTCCCAGCATGCCATGTGGTACCAAGTTACCTTTCAAAAAAATAATTTGTTTTCTCAAAAAAAAATTTTTTTTTAATTAGCCGGGGGGAGCAATCTTGTTACGGTTGGTTTCAACAATTTTTTTTTTTTAATCTACATTAATTATTTAAATCACTTTCTCAACATTTATTTAAAAGCACTCTTTTTTTCTGTTTCTAATAAAAATTTAAATAAATAAAAGTAATTGTAATAATTATAATAAAATCAGTTTTTATTTTTTCTTCTTTCTTTTTCTTTTTGCAAAGTAATTTCAACGTTTATAGTCTAACGTAGCTTCCTGTTTTTCAAATACGAAAAGCAGACAGCAAGGGAGGGATGTTTTGTCAGTAGACTGCACAGGTGGAAAATTTGGAGTCATCTAGTCTGACTTTGATATAAGAATGACCGACCGCCCTGTATAAGAATTACGTTATCTTATGAGTGTACTATACACGCAATTAGGCTTTGTAAGTTTACGTCAGGCTTCAATTGGCTCTGCTATCAGGCGGATAGCTGGCGCCCATGTAAACAGAGGCTAACAGGACCCCCTTCAGCACACGCCATGGGGGTGATGCATGGTTTCCTTCCCCCATGAAGCGGCCGGCAGAGTGGAGCGGCAAGCTGTAGTCTTCACGATGAGTCCATTTTTCCTTTTGTTTCCATTCCCGTACCCCTGGCAGAGTGGATCGGTCCCGTTTGTCAAGCAGCGCGGGAGAATGAATGTTTACGACACTTGTTGCTTGGCCAAGAGACCTGTCGTTTGACTCGTAAAAAAAATTCGACTTATTACGGGGCTCGAAGATTGGCCTGTGGGCTGGATCGCGAAGTTGTTGAAGGCGGACAGGTTTCTGGAAGATTTTTTTTTTTGAGAGTGGGGCATTGATGGCCCTACATTAACCATCCTAAGTCATGATGTTATGATGAAAAGAGGCTATAAGGGCATTTTCGAATTGCGGATCTATAATTGTTAACGAGAAATTAAGAAGAAGATATGTGTAGCCTATTTTTTTTTGGCGTAGTGGCGCTCCAAGATTATGACTTCTTAACCATCAGAAGTGATCATAGATATTGAACTAAACCGGTCGTTAGAAGTCGTAGTGTTCTGAGTTACGGTGATGGCTATCTTCGAATAAAACACATGCTTCAGGAAGGTGAAATTACTGACTCCGACGGTGAAGTTCTGGACCGTAGAACGATTTTCCCCTCCGGACTAGATGATGGACCTAGTAGTTGATGGCAAGTGATGCAGTGAGATGAGAGGATTGATGAATGTTAGCTTGAAACCACGTCTGAATTTTTCCCCAGCCTGAATACTCCAGCTTAAGTGCTTCATCAGATTTTGAAAAAGGAGGAAATGCTCCTAAGTGCCCATTGACTAAAATTGTAGAACTCTCTACCTGTTGTAAGTACTATTTGCATAGTTTTTCTTTTTATTTATTTGTACCTCTTTTTTAAAAAAAAAAAAAAAAAATATGTTTGCTATACCAGAGTTTAAAAGTGAAATGAATATCTTTGGATAATTTCAATAAGAATAAACATTATGAACAGAAATAATCTGTAGGTTAATATATAATGTTTGTATGTTTGAACGACCATTAAATGGTAATATGATGGTAATTTTAAAAATATGATGTGTAGTTTAAAAGTAACCAGTGAGTGGTTTCAACTTAAAAGATCAGCTGTTATATTGTTTTATTAAGATTATTTTTGATAACTTAGTTGCTTCATTATTTTAAATGTTCAAATAAATTGTGTTTTTTTTTTTGTTTATTATCAAAGTTGGTATCTTTTTCTTTGTATAAATCTCTAAATAATTAATTTTTTATATTCACAGTAGACCTATAAGAATGGCCTAACCTTTCTGTGATTAATAAAAAAAAAAAAAAAAAGGGGAGAGAAAATTCAACTTTATTAAATTAGGACTTTAAAATTTCTTAAGTTTAAATTCATAACTGACTGTTTTAATGAACATAAATTGAAGTTCACTCAATGTTATACAATCGTATTTTTGATCTTGATTTAAGGATGGATAGATTAATAAGTGAAACAGTAATATTAAATTTAATTTCATAAAATGTTAAATTAAGCTTTAACTCTCCTCTTTCAGAAACATTGTTTTTCTAAAATATACACCAAAATTGTTTTATTTTAAGAAGTAAAAAAAAAAAAAAAAAAAAAAAATATCCAGTCATTATACACCACTATACGATTCTTGGTTAACCGATCGGATCTTGTTCAGAATCTCTATGGTTGTTCTAAAATTTTAGTACATCATCATATCCCTATTCTATTAACGGATTTAACTCTTTCCCCTTTTGGTCCTCATATTGGAGGAATTTCAGGTTGTCTGCATTTTTCCAAATTATATGATGATTACACTTTTGTTAATTTAATGTGTATGGAGATTTGAGCTTGATCGGGTTGGAGTGGAGTTGGGTGTTCTTTATGCAATCCAGTATGCTACTTGATTTAGAAATCTGTTGCCCCTTACTACATTTAATATTGTCTTAAAATGATGAGTTCAAAATTATCATTGTTGTATTAACCTATTCGGATTCTTAAGTTTTGATATTTTGATTAGTTTAATATAATTTGCTACCTTTTCCATGGCAACAGATTTCAGTGGAGCTAATCAGGGTATACTTATTTTTTTCTAAATATTTAATTGTCAAGTGAAGATTGAGTAATAAATGAGCTTTTTAAGTTTAAGTAAGTTGTGTTTTAGAAAGAACCCCAAAAAACCACAACACGTGCTCTAACTCTCGTAAATATACCCGGATGGTGAAGAAATTTTTATGCATTATTGAATTTTGCTTTTTAATTGAATAATGCTTGCACGATCTTGCATTTTGCAGAGATTGCTCATCGTTATTATTTTCTTTTTTCAACACTTTTCAACTATGAAAAGTGTTTATGAATTCGGTTCGTCTGTCTGTCTGGCCGTGCTCTAACTCTCGTAAATATACCCGGATGGTGAAGAAATTTTTATGCATTATTGAATTTTGCTTTTTAATTGAATAACGCTTGCACGATCTTGCATTTTGCAGAGATTGCTCATCGTTATTATTTTCTTTTTTCAACACTTTTCAACTATGAAAAGTGTTTATGAATTCGGTTCGCCTGTCTGTCTGGCCGTGCTCTAACTCTCGTAAATATACCCGGATGGTGAAGAAATTTTTATGCATTATTGAATTTTGCTTTTTAATTGAATAATTCTTGCACGATCTTGCATTTTGCAGAGATTGCTCATCGTTATTATTTTCTTTTTTCAACACTTTTCAACTATGAAAAGTGTTTATGAATTCGGTTCGTCTGTCTGTCTGGCCGTGCTCTAACTCTCGTAAATATACCCGGATGGTGAAGAAATTTTTATGCATTATTGAATTTTGCTTTTTAATTGAATAACGCTTGCACGATCTTGCATTTTGCAGAGATTGCTCATCGTTATTATTTTCTTTTTTCAACACTTTTCAACTATGAAAAGTGTTTATGAATTCGGTTCGCCTGTCTGTCTGGCCGTGCTCTAACTCTCGTAAATATACCCGGATGGTGAAGAAATTTTTATGCATTATTGAATTTTGCTTTTTAATTGAATAATTCTTGCACGATCTTGCATTTTGCAGAGATTGCTCATCGTTATTATTTTCTTTTTTCAACACTTTTCAACTATGAAAAGTGTTTATGAATTCGGTTCGTCTGTCTGTCTGGCCGTGCTCTAACTCTCGTAAATATACCCGGATGGTGAAGAAATTTTTATGCATTATTGAATTTTGCTTTTTAATTGAATAACGCTTGCACGATCTTGCATTTTGCAGAGATTGCTCATCGTTATTATTTTCTTTTTTCAACACTTTTCAACTATGAAAAGTGTTTATGAATTCGGTTCGCCTGTCTGTCTGGCCGTGCTCTAACTCTCGTAAATATACCCGGATGGTGAAGAAATTTTTATGCATTATTGAATTTTGCTTTTTAATTGAATAATTCTTGCACGATCTTGCATTTTGCAGAGATTGCTCATCGTTATTATTTTCTTTTTTCAACACTTTTCAACTATGAAAAGTGTTTATGAATTCGGTTCGTCTGTCTGTCTGGCCGTGCTCTAACTCTCGTAAATATACCCGGATGGTGAAGAAATTTTTATGCATTATTGAATTTTGCTTTTTAATTGAATAACGCTTGCACGATCTTGCATTTTGCAGAGATTGCTCATCGTTATTATTTTCTTTTTTCAACACTTTTCAACTATGAAAAGTGTTTATGAATTCGGTTCGCCTGTCTGTCTGGCCGTGCTCTAACTCTCGTAAATATACCCGGATGGTGAAGAAATTTTTATGCATTATTGAATTTTGCTTTTTAATTGAATAACGCTTGCACGATCTTGCATTTTGCAGAGATTGCTCATCGTTATTATTTTCTTTTTTCAACACTTTTCAACTATGAAAAGTGTTTATGAATTCGGTTCGCCTGTCTGTCTGTCCGTGCTCTAACTCTCGTAAATATACCCGGATGGTGAAGAAATTTGTATGCATTATTGAATTTTAATATAGAATGTTATAGGCAGTAAAAATGAAGTGGTGTACCATTAATAGTTTCTTTACACACAAAAGAATTCCATTACATTATGGCCTATGGGAAAAGTTGTTTGCGGCGTTATTATTGCTAAATGAAATTTATTATTATGGATGTTACGATATTTCAAGCATAATCAAATTAATATAAATTACCGAGATGGACTACAGCACGTTTTTACCGCAGTATACAATGAGTAGCATTTATAGGTCAATTACAGGGATGTACAAAATAATAAAAATAATTTCTTTACTTTATGATCTAGGGTAGAAAATCATTTGGGGTGCATTTTGAACCTGTTATGATACTTGAAACACAGTGAAATATAAAAGAGTCACTAAGGTTCAATAACAACTTATTTTCTATAGAATATGGAGTGCGCAGAATTGCACAGAGACGGTTAAAAGACTGACTATGATCGGTCATTGCTAGAAGTGCTTTTTCCGCTGTGGTATGCCATTTTATGTAATTGTTAGTGTAACTAAGTGTTGTTTAAAAATTCTGTAGATCCTATGCAGGGATACACAGGGCTTAATTTCTAAGGAAAAGAGTACCGGAGCCCTATAATATTCTGCAGTACTAACACCCGCAGCGTAAACTTTCCACCCCCTCAGCCGTCACTACAGTCTGCATATTTATATTTCATACATCATTTTCAAAATTTAAAGAATTGTTTTTTAATTTAGCAAAATAAAAATTTTAAATACATCTATTTGAGTATACTTAGCTATTCCACTTTTTAGTTATGACTACCTCCAAATAGAAATCTTTGCCTAATCTTAATGTTAATTAATTGCAGAATTTTGCGATTCAATAAGCTCAGATTAGGATTCGGAAAGAGTATTAACGCAAGAAATGAATAGTTCGCAGCTATGCAGAATAGAAAAAGACTGTTTCTGTTTACTCTTTTCAAAATAGCATTATAAAATGATTTGAAATGGAAATAAATAAAATGTTGAATTTAACACAAATTGAGCTCAAGCCTGCCCAAACCCTAGGACTGATATAAAAATCGAGCCTGCTTCACCTCCATCTATTACGTGAACGACACATTACGTCATTTATAAGTGTTTTGATTCAAAAGATTGGAGATAGGAGGGAAAGGAAAGGATAATTTAGGAATCATTTTTCGGAAGCGTTATTGCACTGGATTCCAGAGCGCAGTGTTTATGAGCTCCGGTGAATTCTGGCCAATATTTAAATATTTACTAAAAACAGAGAAGTACTGGAGCAGGGCTCCGGCGCAAATTAACCCATGGGGCTACACGAAAGACAACGAATATGGACAGCAATTACTGAAAATAATTTTTACTGAGTTATGTCTTCTTAACACTTTCCAACATAGTTGAAAAGTGTTTATGAATTCGGTTTGTCTGTCTGTCTGTCCGTGCTCTAACACGCGTAAATATATCCGGATAATCATGCAATAGATGAGGTTTACTATAGCATGCTGGTTACTGAAAATGAAGTGTGTAGCACTTATACTTTTTTTTACAGAGGCACTCAAAATAATGCCGCTACATTATGGTCTACGAGGAAGGGGAATCCTTTGCAGTGCATTTTAATGATGTGACACTATTTCTAATATATTGAAATTGATATACATCACTGAAATACACTACAAGATGCTTACTATCGAATATGGTATACGTCTAGCACTTATAATGAGTTTACAGAGAAACTGAAAAGAGTTTCATTACATTATGGTTTAATGTGGAAAATCGTTATGCTATCTCGTAATACATGACATTAGTATATGCACGCGTCTTACATGAATTTATTATATTAACGAACGAACACAGAGCTCGAAGCCGCCGGGATTCGTCGATAGCCTCAGAGCCCCGAGCCCCTTTCCCGCATTCCGCGGTGTTTGAATTTGTTCATTTTTGCTTTTAAATTTGTCCGGTTTCAATTTTCAGATTTTTAGGGTTTCTTTCATCTCACGAAATCTTATTACTCCCGCTCCGTTGTCTGTCTGTCACAGAGACATTCTTAGAAACTATGTAACTTACAGAGTTGAAACTTAGTGCATATCTAGCTGAATACCAGCTATAAAGAGCTCAAAATATTAAAATTTGAAAAAATCGTATTATTTTAATAAATCTATACTAATAAAATAAAGTCTGTGTGTGTGTGTCTGTTGGCGATGGCTAGCAAAATCTAGCCCACCTAGAAGTCTGGAAATTTATGTGTGGATAGTCCAAGATCTGACCATGTGCACCTGAGTCTCAGAACTTTAATATTTTGATAATTACTCTAGATATTAATTAGAATATCATTAAACATCGCATCGAAAATGCCATCTTTTAAATCAAAATGGTTAAAGAAAAGAACTGTTGTTGTGGATTTGCAAGCGGAAATGAACAAATTCGAAATTATTTTACTAATTAGCGAATTTTAAGAAAACTAATAAAGATATCAATTTGAAAATTTCTGATAATATGTAAAAAAATATTCTGTATCTGACTATGTGATTTTTGAAAAATTCGGTTGGTAATTTTTTTTAATTTATGCAAAAATCTGCCGGCGCCAGTGAAAACGATCCCAAAAAGTTTCAGACAGGGATCTGCTTTCATTAAAAACTGAACTACAAAGAGATCTGTTTCTCTGGCCGATCCCTCCATTTAGTTTGCGAAAATGAAAGGAAATACTTGCCAATTTTTACTAATGAACAAAAATTTAGATAACTAATTAAGATATAGATCTGAAATTGAGGATGGGAAGTGTTGTCATCTGTCGGCTATTTTAGCGTAGCGTCTTCGTTATGTTCTATTTATCAGAAAAATTTAATTATTTTTTTAATGAAGGTGGTTTTCTTGAACAAATTATTCGTTATATTTGCGAACATGGGGAGGGAGGGGGTTAACGCTTTGCACTGAGATTGTTATTATCTCGGGCCCGGGCAACGCCGGGCGGGTAGCTAGTAAAGATAAAAAACTAAAATTCTAACAGCCTTTTCCTATTAAATTTAAACATTTTTCGTTAAAGCAGTTGCCAAAAATTAAAAATCCACAATGAAATTCTTTCTACAATAATTAATTTTCTATTGAACGATTTCCACATGAAAAATGAAAATGAAATAAAAAGTTTCACCAATTGAAAAAAATATTAATATGAAATAAAAATGATTGACGTCATAGTGGTAATAAAACGGAAAGATTTCTCAATAATACAAGGAGTATGAGTATGTGTATGTACACAAAGCAGATTAATATCACGTCATTAGAGAATTAAAAAGAAAATCTGACGTCCTATTGGAAGTTTAACGAATTTTTCAAATGTTTGAGAATAATACAAAGCGAGTATCAATATGAGTAATAGAGAAAAGTAAATATATGCGTTTGAGAAACATATTGAATCATGATAAAAATCCGATTATTTGAAATATTCGTATATTTTAACATCTTGAAAGTGTACAACATGTTTAATTTTGAAATTATTTTTTTAAATATCGCATTAAGTCCGCATGACAGATATTATTATGACAGAATATAATAGCGGGCTGGTTTAGATATTCGAAAAAAAGAAAAAAAAATAGACCGGTAATTTTTTACTTTATAAAAAAGACTTTTTTTTTCTTTGCTAAATGAAATTTATTTGTATTTTTTAAAGAAAGGATAAAGTGTTTTGAAAGGAATATGAAACGAAACCCTCTGAGCGATCTTCGATCACACTTACCCACTTGTTTTTTTTTTTTTTTTTTTTTTTTTTTTCTTTCTACCTGGAGAGATTTTTTTAATGCAAAGAAATATTGTGGCGTCCTGGTCCTGAGACAGTTTATCGCCTGGACCCACTCCGCCAGTGAATGGAGGCAATAAAAGAAATATATCCCGAAATGGGGGGGGGGGGTTAAAATAATATGAAAATTACGATATCTTTTAATCTGAGACGTAAAAATTAATTCGCTCTCCAAATAAAATAACATGAAAGATAAAAATTCTGCCAAATTAATTCAAGGTTATTTAATGCTTGCATGAATTTTCGTTTCATTCATTCTTTTCTTTCTTTTTTTAATCTGGCAAGCGGCGACATTTACAAACACCATTGTTTCTCAATCTTTTTGAACTTTTTAAACATTTTGAAATATTTCTGCGACGCACCATACTTTTTTTAAAATAAAAAGTATAAAAATACATGTACGTTTTTCTTGCTCTCTTTTATATTCATGAGAATAAAGTACAGAATTCGTGAAAAATTTTAACTTCTGATTTTTAGTTAATTGGCACGTTTTGGGATGTCCCGAATGTCATTTGACTATTTTTAAACCGATGTGTGTGTCTGTCTGTGTACGAGTATTGCACAAATTTTGTGGTTGCTTTAACTCAAAAACTAATGCATGAAAAGTTCCATTAAATTTCACATATATTTAAACCCTGACAAAAGTGGATAAATATATAACAAATTATAACACTTTGTAATAATATACTTATTTTAAATGATAAAAGGCGTGAAATAAAAATATTATAAACAATCAAATAAGTTATAATAGACTGTTGACATGTTACGGCTCCATCGGAGCCATTATCAAAACTGAATATTCTGCAATTGCATGGATCAAAGAATTACTATATTGGCATGACAAGTGGGAAATTTAGTTATAGAAGAAAGGAACCTATAGCTGATATTAAAGTATAACAGAAAAACCACAGCCCTGGCAAGATTA
The DNA here is from genome assembly GCA_963931845.1 of Maratus michaelseni. Classification (NCBI taxonomy): domain Eukaryota; kingdom Metazoa; phylum Arthropoda; class Arachnida; order Araneae; family Salticidae; genus Maratus; species Maratus michaelseni. The sequence continues at coordinate 30,987,141 of OZ007588.1, read as the reverse complement.
TATCAAGAAGAAACCATCCAAATAAATTTCAATGAAAATAAAATAATTTTTCCCTCCAGTCTATACTATCCATCCATAATAAGAGAAACCACAGAGATTGTAACCCGTAAAAATACAATAGTAATGATGCAGCATCCTTTAACTTTCCAAAATTGTGGCTCGAAGACTCCATGGTTATAAATATGGAAATAAACATCCAAGTAAAAAGAACAGATAATAATAAATAACATGGGTAATTTTAAAAAGTACGCGAAAAAATAAACGATAATGTTTCAAATAACTTCATAAACTGTGCAATTATAATTTTCTTTTTTTTTATGGCTCCGATGGAAATGAAACATGCCAACAGTCTAATAAAACTTATTTAACTGTTTATAAATAGTTTTTATATTGCGCCTTTTAGCAATTAAAATAAGTATAACTTCTTAAGACCCAAAGTTAAAATAATAGTACAAATATTCATTCTTCGCTTTTAAACAAACAAAATGACATCATTAGATGACAAAAAATATATTTTTTAAAATCTATTGTTTCCTCCATGTCTATAAATTAGTTTAATAGAGGGCGCAACAGAGCGCATGAAAACTGTAATGATGAGCGGGAAGAGATCCCGCCAGTTCTGTGATCAGCCTTGGACGTAAGCGCAGCGAACCCACCGCTGCCTGTCATTTCATCTTTATTTTGTAAATAAATTGTGTGTTTTAACATGAAGTTTCATTAACGAAAATCACTAACGTAATAATACAGTCCACTGAAAATCGCCGGATCATTTATGGTCCGAGGAGCCGCAGTGCTCATATTTAATTGAACATTGTTCGAATCAGGACTTTTGGATACAAAAAAGAAGCGTGATACCTACTCACGTAGCTAAAAATGGCAACTACAATTTCTGGAGCTGTGGTGCTAAACAGAAAACGAGGAAACATTCGAGGACAAATAACAAGAATCGCTAATGCGTTGAAATAAAAAATGAGCGAAAAAGAACTGGAAATCAAGATGAATTCAATACAGAGTTTAAAGAAAAGAAACGATGAGCTGAGAAACGAAGTGTACGCCATAATACCTGAAGATCAGTTGGAAGAATTCGAAAATTCTTTAACGGATATTGATGGGCAACTGGAATCTATAGAGGTGAGTCTTCTCGATCTAATAAAACCCTGTAGTTCTAATATTGTTCAAAATGCTACTCACGATACAATAATATCTAGTGATTCAAATATAAAATTGCCACAAATAACTCTACCACAATTTTCAGGTCGTTATACAGAGTGGATGAATTTTAAGTCACAGTTCACCACAATTGACAATAACGACCAGTTAAATGATTCACAAAAATTGTATTACCTGCAGTCAGCCTTGACAGGCCCAGTGAAACTTCTTCAGAATATCGATGATTCTTATGAGTCCTTATTCGAAGCCTTAAAGAAAAGGTTTGAAAACAAAAGATTGATTGTTAACGGACATGTAGCAGAACTGCTAAATATGAACAAAATAAAAATTGAAAACTCTAAAGAAATCCGTAATTTGGTAGACAATTTACTTAGTCATTTAAGAGCACTTAAGCAATTAGGATTAGAAAAAAATAATTTGTCTGAAGCAATTTTAATGCATTTTGTGTTGCAACGCATTGATGACGAGTCGAGAAAGGCTTTTGAAATGACTTTAAACTCTAACGAATTGCCACAATGGGATGTTTTCATTGATTTTCTACTAAAAAGAATTCAAGCGTTAGAAAATATACAGAGAAATGTCTCAGCTTCAAGGCCCAAAACGGAATTCGTTCATAAACAAAAAAGTTTCGTTTTGCAAAATGATCGAATTGTATGTCCCATGTGTAATCAATCTCATTTAATTTTCAAATGTAAAGATTACCAAGATTTATCGGTTCAGGATAGATTAAATTTTGTGCGGAAATTAATGCTTTGTTTTAATTGTTTAAATAAACATGTAGTTTCTCGTTGCCCGAAATTAAATAATAAATGCAAGTCATGTTTTTTGAATCATCATACTACATTATGTGGAGCTAATTTTTCGAAATATAAACAAAATGACAGTAATCAAATTAATCAGTCGAATAAAAGCCAAACTCAATCAGAAAAAAACGAAAGACGCGTAAATTCGGAACTTTCAACTTGTGGAGAAACTAGGTCAACTTCTTTAACGTTGAGCTGTCAGAAAAAAGGCGAAGCGTATTTTCCATCTGGTGTTTTTTATAATGGGTTATTATCGACTGCGATAGTTTATATTAAGGGAAATAATGATTATTTTTTTCCGTTCCTAGCTATTTTAGATTCAGCAAGCACAATTTCTTTAGTTACTTATTCAGCTTTAGATATTTTGGGATTGAAAAAATATAATCTAAACTCTTTAATTAGCGGCTTAAATGGATCAATCTGTAAAATTAAAAATGGAATAAAAACGGAAATATCTAATAAAAACAAAGATTTTCAGAAATCAGTGAATATGTTTGTCGTTCCCAAAATTACTGATTTAACCCCTTCAAGTCCGATCGAAATTTCTAGTCTCCATTTGCCTGAGAATATAGCATATGCGAACCCGAAATTCTTTGAACCTCATAGAGTTGACATCTTATTAGGAGTAGATATATTTTATGAATTACTATTGTCCGGCCAGATAAAATTACCGGATAGTTCCGTCATTTTACAGAATTCTTGTTTTGGATGGATTGTAGCTGGGACATTGCATGATAAAAATGACAGAGAATTTCAGTGCCATTTATTGCAAAATGAAGAGGAATCGTCATATTTAAGGGCGTTTTGGGAATTGGAGCAGATGGGCATAAAAGATGACCCAAACAGTGTTAAAAACGAGAAAATTGTAGAACAATTTCATGAAACTGTGCGTTTTGAAAATAACAGATATGAAATCAGTCTCCCTTGGACAAGAGATTGGAACCATTTAGAAAATAATTATAAAACCGCCGAAGTGCGACTCACAGGTCTTATAAAAAAAATGAAACGTGATACAAAGTTATACGAACAATATTGCAATATTTTGAATGAGTATTTAGAGATGAACATAATTGAAAGTGTACCCAATTTAGAAAACCCTTCAGATAAACCAGTTTTTTACTTACCGCACCATACAGTATTTAGAGAAGATAGTGTTTATACTAAATGTCGAATAGTTTTTGACGCAAGTTCCCATGAAGCAGGACAATTGTCTTTGAACGACTGCCTTGACGCAGGAACTAATTTAAACCCTAATATTTTTCACTTATTGATTTTTTTTCAGACTAAACAAAATTGCCTTTCTATCAGATATAGAAAAGGCTTTTCTACAAATTGCCATAAACGACAAGGACAGGGATGTTCTGAGATTCTTGTTTATAGATAAGAATCCTGTCGACAATGACGCATTTAATGTTATCGTCTACAGATTTTTACGCCTAACATTTGGCTTGAACTCAAGCCCATTTTTGCTATCTGCTACAATTAAGCATCATCTTAACAAATTTGAAACGGAATATCCGATAACGTCAGAAGTACTCCACAATTGTATTTATGTGGATGATTTGATAACCGAGACAGACACAGTCGAAGATGCGGTGAACATTTCGGAACAATCTCATAAAATAATGAAGGAAGCTAGCATGAATTTACGGAAGTGGATTTCAAATAACAAACTCTTAATGGAAATATGGGGTAATCGTGGATTTAGTACTATGCCACAACCTTTTGAGGATACTACAATACATAAAGTTTTGGGAATATCGTGGCAACCCAAGCAAGATATACTTTTGATAGATATTGATAATTTGCTCGAATTTTTGCGTAACTCAAAAAATACAAAACGTTTTGTATTACAAGTTGCAGGTAGAATATTTGACCCTCTGGGTCTAATTTCCCCGTACATAATAAGAATAAAATGTTTATTACAAGAACTATGGAGTAGAAAGTTGTCTTGGGATGAAGAATTGCCTTCCGATATTAGAGAGACGTGGGAACAGTGGAGTTCCGAACTTCCCCAGTTGAGAAATCTAAAAATTCAAAGGAACATTTTTCAGTTTCCCGATGACTCCAATTATACCCTAACGTTGCATACCTTTGCCGATGCCAGTCCAAAAGCATACGGTGCTTCCGTTTACTTAGAAATCAATTCACTAAATGAATCGTCTATAAATCTGATTACATCTAAATCCAGAGTGGCACCATTGAAAAAAGTGTCACTTCCGCGACTTGAACTTCTAGCAGCATTAGTTGCTGCACGTTTAACCTGTGAAGTGAAAAAGGTACTAGATCGCAAGGGACCATCTTCTGTGTATTTGTGGACAGATTCGCAAATTGTCTTGTACTGGATCAAAGGCTCCGCAAATAGGTGGAAATCGTTTGTGTCCAATAGAGTACGAGAAATACAAACACTCACCGACCCATCACGATGGTTTCATTGTGCAGGGTCAGAGAATCCTGCAGATTTGCTAACAAGAGGTATTAAGTGTGACCTTCTCGTTCAGAATTCAAAATGGTGGACTGGACCAGAGTTTTTGAAAGACTTAGATCTGTGTAACAACGACAAGACTTTAGTGATTCCTAACAAGGACATATATATAAACGAACTAAAAAAAAACTGTGATAACCTAGAAAACAGAGACTTTACAACGTTGACACTCTCACCTGAAGTTCCTATGATGGAACATATTTTTTCTTTATCTATTAACCTTGTTAAATTAATTCGTATAATTAGTTTTATTTTTAGGTTCATATGTAATTGCTCTCACGCGCGTGAAAAGAAAAGCGGTCCATTAAGTGTGACTGAGGTAAAAGAAGCCGAAATCTTTCTAATAAGGTCAGCGCAAAGGGGTAAGTTTGGTGAAGAAATCGCTTGTCTTGAAAAGGGTAAGCCTATTAAAGGTAAGAGCAGACTTTCATCGCTAAATGTATTTTTGGATGATGATGGTTTAATTAGAGTAGGTGGACGTTTATGCCAAGCAGATATACCGTTTAACGCCAAATTTCCAATAATTTTGCCTGAAAGGCATAAATTAACCGATATTGTATTGAAATATTTTCACTTAAAATATTTGCACTTGGGCCCACAAGCCTTGCTTTTCCAGGTTAGGCAAAAATTCTGGCCACTGAATGGCAGAAATAACTGCCGTAGAATTGTTCATAAATGTATCACTTGTTTCAAAAACAAACCTGTAATTAATTCACAATTAATGGCCGACCTGCCAAGGGAACGTATAACTCCAAATTTTGCCTTTGCCGTAACAGGCATAGATTACTGTGGCCCATTTTTTGTAAAATTTAAACACCAAAGAAAGGGTGTATTAAACAAGGTATATGTTGTGGTATATGTATGTTTATGTACGAAGGCAATACACCTGGACTTTGTATCAGATTTGACAACTCAGGCCTTTATAGCTAGTTTAAAACGTTTCTTTGGCAGAAGAGGCAAATGTTCGAAAATTATGTCTGACAATGCAAAAACATTCATTGGAGCGGACATTGAATTGAAAAAATTACAAAAATTGATTAGCTCTCCAGATGAGGAATTGTATAATTTTTTAACCCATGAAGGAATCGAGTGGGAGTTTATTCCCCCCAAATCCCCAAACTTTGGCGGAATATGGGAAGCGGGTGTAAAATCCTTCAAGTTTCATTTGAAACGGGTAATAGGGAATCAAAATTTAACTTTAGAGGAATTCTTGACGATACTAGCCGAAATTGAAGGTGTTTTAAACTCGCGGCCACTCACCCCGTTATCCTCAGAATTTGAAAATTTCGAGACTTTAACCCCTTCTCATTTTCTGATTGGAAGAGCTATCACTTCGATCGCAGAACCACAATTAGATAATATCAATGAGAACAGACTAGGTAAATGGCAGAAAATACAAAAATTTAGTCAGAGAATTTGGAAACTCTGGAAACGAGATTATTTGAATAATCTCCAAGAGAGGAATAAATGGAAATTCAAAAAAGATGATGTACAGAAAGGAACTTTGGTACTGTTGAAGCAGGAAAATTTACCTTCTACCAAATGGTTGGTTGGTAGAATAATTGAGGTTTTTAAAGGAAGAGATAACATAATCAGAATTATAAATTTACGTCTGCCAGACGGACGAATTTTGAAGCGAAATGTCAGAGACGTATGCATTTTACCAGTTGAGTAACAAATTTCCTTTCTTCCTTTAAGTATAACTGTACGGTACAATAATTCAGTATTTAATCTAGTGTGATAGTGCATTTAATGTTGTATTTATTTTGTGTGTAACTTTATAATTTTCCTTTGTGTGATAATTTTTGCAAATTTATATATTGACTTTATATTGAAAGTTTGATTTCAATCGCCGGGGGAATGTTTCCTCCATGTCTATAAATTAGTTTAATAGAGGGCGCAACAGAGCGCATGAAAACTGTAATGATGAGCGGGAAGAGATCCCGCCAGTTCTGTGATCAGCCTTGGACGTAAGCGCAGCGAACCCACCGCTGCCTGTCATTTCATCTTTATTTTGTAAATAAATTGTGTGTTTTAACATGAAGTTTCATTAACGAAAATCACAACGTAATAATACAGTCCACTGAAAATCGCCGGATCATCTATTGTTTTAAGGGGCTTGTAATTTAGGTTCACAAATATGAACATATAATTACTAGCCTCCCCCCCCCCCCAAATATATGCATATATATATATATATTATATATATATATGCATATATATATATCAATTTAATTATCAATAACCTAAAATTACACAATAAAAAAAAGTAACAGCTTTAAATAAGTGAATAATCTGCAAATTCTTAAAAAATTTTATTATAAATTGTTTTATTTAAAAAATTGTGAAAATTACCTACTTTCTTGGATGCACTGTTTCGAAAGCATTTTGCAAACTCAGGTTAAAATAACATTTATTTTATAAGGAAATCGACATCGGTGCTGCCATTTATTGGTTTCAGTTTAAAGCAAAAGCATTCAACTTTATAGAAGTGAAGTTAAAATGTAAAAATATCCATCATTTTAGTTTTTATGAGCAAAAGAATCTAGGTACCCATTTGGGTACCCAGGACTCAAGAGGATAAATAGATGGATTAGATTTAAGCGTAATTCGCAAAACAAGTTGACCTCGGATCAGCTGCTATGTCATGCTTTTCACGACATGCCTGACAGCTATATCTCTGCATGTAATGGGATGGAATTGCATGTAGAATTAGGAATTACATTACATAAGCAGAACGCTTATTACGTTCTAAAAACGACATTTTCAAAAGGGAGCAAAAAATACTCAAATGACTCAAGAAATACGAAATGACTCAAGTTCCCTCCAGTCTATACTATCCATCTATAATAAGAGAAACCATAGAGATTGTAACACGTAAAAATAAAATAGTAACGATGCAGCATCCTTTAACTTTCCAAAATTGTGGCCTCGAAGACTCTATAGTGTTAATATCTATATAGTGTGCTCGAAGTGTGTTAATATCTATATCGAAGTGTGTTAATATCTATAGTGTGCTCGAATATATAGTCTATAGTGTGCTCGAAGACTCTGTATGGTTTCAGTATTCTGAGTATTTCTGGTATACCAGAATGGAAAGAATTGGGTCGTGATATTTGAAACAATATCATAACAAAATGAAAACATCGATTCACTCAGATTTGAAAGTGTCATTTTTCGCAGTGTATGGAAAAACTATACTATGCTTATTCCAATACTAGCAGACTACGCCCGCTGCGCTGGTCGGTTTCTCCAAAAGAACCTTAACCTTGTATTTTAAAGTAATCTGTACCTAAATATCCTAAAATAACATAAAAACGGATACTTATTTCACTAAGTTATGTTTTTTTTCTTTAAATACGGTTTACTATTACGTTTACAATTTATTACTTACCGTTTTCCATTGATTTATATGTTTTATAGCTACATTTTTTAATAACGTGAATTAGCCTATATTCTCCACAACTAACAAGAAATGGCGCATCTAGTATTTGTCGAGAATTAAATAAAAATCATGCACTCCTGACATCATAATTGCCTTTTATATTTTAACAGAATAATAAGGCTACTATGATTTGTGACTCGTGCTGACACATTGCTGTTATCATTATTTTTTTTACGCGTGCAGTTTTCGCTATAGTACTCCATTGTGAAATTTGGTAATTTTTGAAATTCAATATTTGAAAAATGGCATAATCAGTAAATTTGAAATTTATATCAAGAAAAATACAATTTTTTTACCTTTCTAACGCAGTTTGTCTAACAATTTTCTGACAAATACTTTTCGAGCAATTAATTTTTTCAGTAACTTCAAATGTTTCATTTTCCGAGATTAATCTGTGGCAACGATTAACGAAAATCCCAGTCGTAAGCAACGCATAGCTTTTTATTAAAGAGGATTGTTCCTTTTAAATGCTAAAGGTGTAAATTAACAACATAATATAAATTAAAATAACTTTTATTAGTTGTTTTACCTGTTTCGACCTTTTCCGAGTCATTTTCAAAAACAAAATGAGAATATTCCAAAGTAGCACGGGCTTTGAAGTTATTATTTTCATGTGCTTTTTTTAAAATTACGCACGTTATCTATTATTACTTTTTTTTCCTTGGTTGTTTATTTTCATATCTGTGACCATGGAGTCACTCGAGCCACAGTTTCGGTAAATTAAAAGATGCCGCATCGTTACATATTGTATTTTCGCGTGTAAGTATCTCTATGGTTTCTCTTATTATGGATGGATAGTATAGTATAGACTGGAGGGAAAAATTATTTTACTTTCATTGAAATTTATTTGGGTGGTTTCTTCTTGATATAATCTTGCCAGGGCTGTAGTTTTTCTATTATACAGGGTGATTTTTTTTAAAGTTGTGAAAGTAAAACCCTATAACAAAAGAACCAGTGATTCAAATGACCTGAAATTTCACCAGTATGCTCCCAAAGCAATGGGAATTTTTTAGGTGTGGTTGAAAAAAAAAACTTAAAATCGCACCGACAGATGGCGCTGTATATGCAGTAAAGTCGGGAGACCAGCCTGCACATGACACTCGCACAGCGGCGCTAAAAACGTGAAGCACGCACACCTCGTGTTCATTATTCTACTGATATCCTCGCAATGACTGTGCCATTGACGGACCGTGTGTCGTTAGTGAAACTGTATTATTAAAATAATGACAGCGCAGCAACTGCTCTTAGGGGATTCAGAACACTTAAGAATTTAGGAAAAGGTCCAATGGCGACAGAAGGCTTACGGAAGATGGTTTCTCAAAGTACCGTCCATTGTTTTCCTCCCACTGACGATATCCTTTGTTTTTGTTAACTTAGAGCGCCATCTGTCGGTGCGATTTTAAGTTTTTTTTTAACCACGCCAAAAAAAATTCCCATTGCTTTGGGAGCATTCTGGCGAAATTTCAGGTCATTTTGATCAGTGGTTCTTTCGTTATAGGATTTTACTTTCACAACTTTAAAAAAAAATCACCCTGTATTTAATATCAGCTATATGCTCTTTTTTTCTTCAATTAAATTTCCTGCTGGTCATGCCTATGTAGTAATTCTTGGATCCGTCTTCTTTAATAAAAGGTATTTCATATACTCCTGAATAATTCTCAAAATGAATTGGGTCAATTTTACTGCAAATGATATTCTTTAATTTCTGAGGTGGTTTGGCTATATTAAGTTAGATATTGAAACGTTTAAGGTTGTGTTTTAATTTTTCAAAAAATTTTGGATAATATTGCAGAGTATAAAGTATGTATTTTTGCGAATCACCTTTCTTTTCTGGTTTCTTATTATTGGTGATATCCATGATTAATTTAGTAATATGGTGTACGTTAAAACTATTATTATAAGCAATTTTACGAATATTATCTAATTCATTATTCAATTTATTTTCAGTACATATTATAATGGAATAAACATTACAAACTTTATATTATAGTTGTATATAGTTGTTAGTATTATAGTTGTAGCGACAAACATTATAGTTGTACCAGTGAACCCGTGCGAGGACTTCGCACTGCAATCTAATAATTTTTAGCAATATCTAATATTTTTTAGATGCAGGTTTGAACGTCTAAAGGGAAATTAAGGATAAAATATTTGCAAACGACACGAGTCAAGCCAGAATATTATCTCATTTATTCCATGAAAATTACAGTAAAAACTGATCGAAAATAGCAAAGGGCACGCGCGAGAAAAATAATTAACAACCGTATTATAACTGAATGACATCATCCGCTTCGGGGAAAAAAACACGGGACAAAGAAAAATAAATTCAATACATATAAAATACATTTTAATTTAATATAACAAAGCACACATTTTAGTCTACACGTGAAGTACCATTGTTTCGATCGATCAATCGATGGTGTCTTTTTCTTCTAAACATTTCAATTTCAATTTTCCTTTTTGATCATAAATATAAAATAAACCCGTGAGCAGGCATCACACTTTATCTTTTTTGTATTTTTTAAATTATTATTGAGCTTCATATAATGCAATATTTTATTTTTGTGGCAACTTTGATTTGAGAAAAACCTTTCATTTCATTTATGAAAACAATGCTGATTTAATTTGTAATCCTACATATTATATCTGCTGTCAACATCTATTTTTCTAAGCAAATAAAAAACGCAGTACGATAAATGAGATACCATATGGAAGGATTTTGAAGTGGCTTCTGACATAGTAGACTCACATTTTGTTAAAACATGTATTTTGATTAAAAATTGCAATTCATTAAAAATTAAATCAGTATTGTTTTCGTAAATGGAACGAAAGGTTTTCCTCAAATGAGTGTTGCCACAAAAATAAAATATCGCAACAATGATTATTAAAAAAATGTTCAATAAAGGTAAAATGGAACATAGTGGCTGCACGGGTTTATTTTATATTTATGTTTAAAAAGTAAAATTTAAATTCAAATGCTCGATTTATTTTCCTCTATACCATGTTTCCTCCCCCCTTCGAAACAGATGACGTCATCCTCCAATGCGGCACCGCCCCCTGAATACTAGGCCTGCGAGCTGACAAAAATTGCGGCTGTCGCAGGCGGACTTTTTTTTCAGCGTTTGTACGGTCCCCCGAACTTCAACACCAATAATATCTAAAAGTTTTCTTTGACTTGTTTGATCTCAGAAAAACAAGCCCAAGAAAACTTTTAGAAATTATTTGTGTTTAAATTCGAGGGACCGTTCAAACGCATAAAAAAAATTCGCCTGCGACAGCCGCCATTTTTATCAGCACGCAGGCCTAGTATTCAGGAGGCGTTGAATGCGGTTAAAATACGATATATATATATATATTTATGAAACATCTCATTTTATTTGTGGTATTTAGGCAATTGGGACTTGATAATTCTGTCTAAATTCCACAAATTTCATTTCATTTAATTCCATTGATTCAATTTTTATTTAATTTCTTATTCTTTCAATGTTTTTTGATTCCATATTAAGTGTATTGGGGAATCTTTCATTGTCAACTAATTATTTCATACTTAATTATTTCATGGTTTAAGTTGGTGTTATGATAATGTTTCATTTATGGTTATATATATATATATATATATATATATATATATATATATATATATGTTTTGTTTTGTTTTGCGTTTGCTATCTTCGGGCAGTTTTTACTCTAACTTTGATGGAATAAATGTGATATTCTGCTTGAATAATGTTGTTTTCAGATATTTTTAGTCCTTTTTAAAAAAATATTAGATAATGGCTAAAATGTATCAAACTGCAGTGTGAATCTTCGCACGGGTTCGCTGGTAAACTGATTATTAGGATACGATTCATTTTCGTAACAAAATCAGTACATTTTAAGTTGGCAACATTTTATCTTTTGTTGACATTGACTGACAATTCCAATAAGAAACTTTAGCCTAGCTTTGACATTTTCAGAACTTGAAATCCATATTTAAACTATTTTTGCATTTAATATCTATTTCTCCGGAAACATCTATCCAAAAAACTATTTATGGTAGATTATAAGATAGCTATAATGAAACAATTTTAGTATACCAATTCGGTTTTTAATTTCAGTCATACGGAAATAGTAGGACTCCTTCCTAGATAGGACGTCATCACCAACCTAGAATCATGACCTATCGCAGGATATCATTGAATGAATGACGTATATGATGGGATTTAATAGAATGAAGAAAACTTTTCTTAATATATTTTTAAGTTTGGATTCGATTTTCATAAAATTTGAAATGACTCGACAAAATTCTGCAATGATTATACATATTAAGTTTCAAGCCATTCGGTTGGGTAGTTTTTACGCTGTCATATGCGGACAGACGGACGGACCAGAGGACGACAATAGTACAGGCATCCCCCGACTTACGTATACTGCGACTTACGTAAATTCGCAGTTACGTAAAAATTTTTTGAAAATTACATTTATGAACTCACTAGTGCATTTGATACGCGTTTGCATTACTTTTGATAATTATTTTATAAATAAAATATGTAGATAAAAAGTATAACTACTATAATATAGTTTTATGTATTAGAGAGAGTTATATTTTTGTTTGGAATATACAGTATTATCATAACAACGAATCTTTATTGTTCGTTATTCATTGTTGTCATCTATAATTCTTAATAAATACAATTTGTGTTTATCAAGAATTATTTCATTTTGTGAGTGCTATTCATTTGTCTTGTCATCGAAAATTTGTGGAGAAGAGGTAAGTCAGTCCTCTTTAATTATTTCTTATTTTTATAGTCGTTTGAAGTAATCTCAAAACTGTTATAAATCACTCCATCAATGTTAAATTTATTAATCACAAATTCCACAAGATATGTTTTATTTGAAAAGTGTTTTTTCAGTTTACCTTTATATTTTTTCACACTTGTATAATTTATATCCGAATAAATACTGCTGCATGATGCTTTATTTAAAAATTAATACTGTGTAAATAATCTATCTCTCTCTCTATATATAATAAATATTGCAGTTTCTTACGAAATTTTACTTAAGCAAATTACACATTCAACTTACGTAAAATTCGAGTAACGTAAAAGTCTGCGGAACGCATTAATTACGTAAGTCGGGTTGGGTTGATTATTGACGGCCAATTATCTACACTTGGGATATAGGCCCGGGCGGAGTGCCCTTCGTGGGGGTCTTTCAAAGGGAACCTAACCCGTATTTACGCATGGATAAATCCACGGCTCGAAGAAAACCACGAAAACTCCGAACGATTAGGCCGACGGGCGCGATTGGGATCGAACCCAGCACCTCCCGTCTACCAACTTCGAGAGCAGAACCTCTCAGCCACTGGTGGGGCTACGTAAGTCGGGGGATGCCAGTACTACGTATTTATATAATTACGAACGCACCTAAAAAATTTAATTTCTACTGTGGCGTCTTGAATGAAAAAAAAGTAAATATCAGGTTCATACTAGTACTCCCTATTAAACGTTTATTCGAGTATACGTATTATATACGGGGATTTTGGATACGTATGATACGGTCAAGGCGGTTATACGTATTATACGAAACAGTATAAAACGAATACTATGAATTTACGAAACGCACAACAACGAATGAGATATCATTCGAAAGGATTTTGAAACGGCTTCTGACATAGTACACTCACATTTCGTTTAAACATGTTTTTTGATTAAAAATTGCAGTTAATTAAAAATTAAATCGGCATTGTTTTCATATATGAAATAAAAGGTTTTTTTTTCCTCAAATCAATGTACGAAAATAAAATACCTCATTATATCGTGTTCTTCAACATCGATTATAAAAAAAAAATTTTAAAAAAAATTTGACTTTTCTGCACGGGTTTATTTTATATTTATGACTAAAAAACAAAATTGAAATGTTTATAAGAAAAATACACCATCGATCAATCGAAGCAGTGGTTTTTCACGTAGCCTAAAAGGTATGCTTTGTTATATTATATTAAAATGTATTTTATATGTATTCAATTTATTATTCTTTGTCCCATGTTTTCTCCCGAAGAGGATGACGTCATCTTCTAATGCAGTTAAAATACGATTGTTATTGTTTTTCTCGCGCGTTCCTTTTGCTATCCTCGATCACTTTTTACGGTAACTTTGATGTAATAAATGAGACGGATATTCTGGCTTGACTGATGTTGTTTGAAGATATTTTTATCCTTACTTTTTCTTTAGAAGTTTAAACCTGCATTTAAAAAATATTAGATATTGCTAAAAATGAACAGATTTCAGTGAGAAATCCTCGCACGGATCCACTAGTTTATATATATATACTAGTATAAAAATTATAATATCATTATGTTAAGATATATTTTCATTGTATTATTTAGAAAGCAAAAAAAGGAATTATTTTATTCTAATTTTCATAGATGGCAGCACTAAACATAATAAGTCATAATTTAGGTTGAACATTATAAAACAAAATAAAATAAACAAATAAAAATAACACAAAATAACCTTAGTCTGAAACGAAACAAACCAGATATATTTAATAAAAAAACATAGTAAAAACCATCATGCATTTAATACCATCGGAATTTTAAACTGCAATGTTCAGGGTTGTAGAGAGAAGAGCGATTGCTTTGCTCAATAGCTCAAGAAGCAATTTTCACAGATTCTCTGATCGTTTTTTTTAAATATGGGTAAATGTTCCCTTTTTTGTAGAAGGAAACATTTTCTTTCTTTTACAGATTCATTCTACCTCGGCAATTCAAACACCAGTATTTTATTGGGACTGACAAGCAAAGCGGAATATTTAAAATAGGTGGATGAACTTCGTGCCGTTATATTAAAATAAATGATCAACGTAAAAATAGCATAAATAAAAATATTTAAAATAGCTATTTTATATATTTTACTATTTGATATATTTTTATTTGGGCTATTTTTACATTGATCATTTATTTTAATAAAGCTGAATATTCTTTGCTGCCAAGTGATTGTATCGGTTGATTGATTGATTGCTACAGAATCTTAAGAAATAAATATAAATATTAAACAACAAAACTGAAAGGAAAGAAAAAACACTTGTTGAAAGCATATTTTTGCAATACATAAACTTTTAAATTTATTATAAAAGGTGGACATACTTATTATTTAGGATTTAATAGTTATGCCATTATTTTGATATGGAGGATAACATGAATGGCAACAAAAATGTAAACATTGTTACGGAGGAAGAATCTTCGTGGTTTTGGCAAAGAAATAGATCATATATTGTATATTCTTTGGTTTTGGTGTAGAGCGCAAAACGTAAAACGAAAACGAGTGCTGATTGTTCCTGTTAAAAATATAAATGGCTCAGGTAGTATTTTTTAAATTTTAACTTTTTGCTCGAAAAGTATTGATTTTTTTATATTGTAATTAGAGGTTTTTATACTTTTTTTATTACTTGTAAAATGCTCGGTGTTGTTTTTTAGTTGTATCTTTTGTTTCTGGGTAAAAAAAAAAAAAAGAAAGAAGTGCGAACAGTCATCAGATCCCATTTTCAGACATAGAGTTAGATGATTTCACTGGTCAATAGAAACTGAAATATAGAATTTTATTGTTCGAAAAGAAAAAGAGAATAAAATCGCGCAATGACGCATGAAAATTTATCTGAATTATTTATTACATAGTTACCAGGGTGCCTTCCAGTAAGTTGCTTTAGCTGTTACAGCGCAAATAAATATTGTTTTTTGCGAGATCTGTTTAAAGAAAAATTAGGCGTTGGCATAGGTTTTGATTTGAGAAATAACATTTCACATTTTTGAGTATTGATGTGAATTTTCATACTGATATGATAAAGTAGACTGTTCTGTAGATTTTTTCTTAGTTTTGGATTGGGGGTTATGATTCCCTATCTGTTGAATCTTTTCTTGAGTTGTGTCCACAGTATATGTTTAAGTAGTGATGTGTGAATCAAGCAGAACTGACCATTGAAGGGATGCAGTAGCTGATATGCCTCACTTTTTTATAAAAGCCAAAATGAAATGTCTTAGAAGAAAGAAAGGCAATGTTAAGGATAAATCTGGGGGTGGGGGTCATTGTCACCAACCATTCATAAATTTAGCAGTAGTATGCAAGATTTCTTTAACCCTAGAAGACTAGGCAGTCGTAATAAGTACGGCTATGTTAATTTGATGGACTTCAGCTGATTAATGATTAGGAGGATAATTATAACACTATGAATATTTGTTTTCTATGTAAATTGATAATAAAATGTTGAGAAGTACATTATAATCATTTTTTGGTACTTCTCTATTATCCCGTCGACCACTTTTCATAACAAAAAACTATCCAAGCTGTAACGCCGAATAAACGAGAGAACGTTGCCATTGGAATATCAAAATAAATAAATAAATAAAATATAAGAATTTAAGGACACAATTGTTATTTTAATTAATGAAATAACTCATAAATCAGTAAAAGGATAATGAAAAATACAAGCAAATGTCGAATTAAAAACCACTTGATGACATAATAAAAACACATATAATGCTTCTGACATCAAGTAAATGGGACTGCATTTTTGGCATTTAATCTTACAGTTTGGTGATAGTTTTTTGGTATGAAAAGTGGTCGATGGGATAATAGAGAAGTAATCCATTTTTTAACTGATTTTCCCACATAAAAATGTAAAATTTACAGAATTTGTAATATTTATTAAGCATTTAGTCTTTTCCATTATCCCGAGTACGTCTAGTCATCTAGGGTTAACTAAGTTTTTAAATGTAATCTTATCTTAGTAGCAGAAACAGTGCAACGTGCACTGCAGATTATTTTAGATATTGCAGATTAATCTTGCAGCTTAAAAAAGAAATGCTGGACTTATAAAAATTGCTAACATTTAGTTTCTCTCTTAAGTTTATTAAATAATCTTATTATATTTTAGTGTTGACTGTACAAAGAACAGCTGGGCGAGAATTTAATAAAAAAAAAAGAGGGCAGTCTTTTGGCAGTAAAAAATTAGAAATCTGGGTACTTTTCGGTTAGCCGGGCGCCAGTGATATATGTACATATATCAATACATATGTATATGCATATATATAATACTCATACATATATGCGTGTACATATATGTATGTATATATATGTGTATGTAAATATTTTTGTATCTATACATATATGTGTATGTATACATGTATATAATAAATCACTGGCGCCCGACTAACCAAAAAGTACCGAAATCTGTAAAATTTTTGGAAAAATTCAGAAATTCACCTAATTTTAGTAAAACTTTACAAATTTAGAAAATTTTTGAATTATTTTTTTTTTAGAGTTTGGGTTTTTCTGGATAATGGGTCCAACACTGTATTTCCCCGTTTGTTTACCGTGCGTTTTGAAAAACCAGTTTTTAGCAGTCAAATCCCAAACCTGTTAAATAATGTGTTATTTAATGCAAAAAATTGTGGAAGGAATGCATGAAATAATTTGTAATGTGTCTTTTAGGATACAAAGAAGAAAAAATAAAATTTTTGATAATTAATCTTAACGAAAACATATTTTGTATGTTTAAATTGTTTTTTTATTAAAAGGAAAACCCATTTTTCTTTTTAAAAAATGACCCAGATTTTGAAAAGGGCTTGGACACAGGATTAGAAAAATCTAGTGACATCATTAATATTAATGAATTTATTCTTATTACAGTAATAATATAAAAGGAATTTGTACTTTTTTCTCGATTCTTTTTTATGAATTGTTTTCTGTATTTCTTGTTATAATTGTTGCTCTCTGAATGATATATTTCCTTTATTGTTATCCTTTTTTAAATTGTTTTTTTTTTTTTTCAGGCTTTTTTTCACGTTTGATTATATTAATTAGAACTAAAAATGAAGAGGACGTGGTCTCAAACTCAAGAGGTGATACATCACTCATGTTTATTGTTGAAATTATAACCTTGTAAACTAATTTTTCATGTTAAAATACTTTTAATATAATTCCGATGTATTTTCTGACTTTTAAATTATTAATGTACAGTCAAAGCACCTTATAACGAAATCGAAAGTGCTCCAAAGATTTGCTCGTTATAATGTGCTTTCGTTAAAACGTTATAACGAATTATTTCGTTATATAATAAGAAAGCCAATTACCTTGACTAATATGGTCTGAGCGTAATCTTGAGTATGCAAAATTCCATATAATGGAGACAATCATATAAAAGGACGTTTTATTACATTTGTCCATTACATTTACAATAACTATTGTTTAATAAAAAAAAAAGCTAGGCCTAATGTATTCATATTATATTAAGCCTTCATAGTAAGGATCATTTTTACTACAAACATAAAAGAGAAGAAAGGCGTTGATTTAAAAAGGAATTTCTAGGAAATCATATTTTTGCGAATAAATACGTACAATTCATAAAACAGAATTTTTATTTTGTGATGATAGATCTGGATGACTGAACTTCAGATAATTAGAGTTTTGTTGTAGTATTTTAACGGTATCTATATATATATCTTACTCTGCTACATGCTACACATAAAAAAACGGGCAAATTTAAATGTAAAAAAAAAAATATTGATTTAATTCTCTTAAAGGGCAGTTTTACATACCTATATAGGCTTGAAGAATGAAGTTAACAAGCTCTGCTTTCTTTCCTTAATAACATTGACTAATATTGCACCCTATTTTGACAACATACGTTAATTTCATTCGTTAACAAGTTTTTATTGTGCATGTAACACACAATTATCTGTAAATACTCGAGAACATCAGACGGTAAAATCTTCTCACCAGCTTCTAGAAGGATGTTTTCACTGACACTGCCAACGCATGCCTCATCTTCTGTAATTTTTTAGCTCACAGGCTATCAAAGCCTGAGAGCTAATGTGCCCGCCGGTTCTGTATGTACGTAACACGATAACTCTTGATAGAACTAACCGTTTTGCTTTAAATTTTGTTTATAGATTCCTTCTGATAAGGTGCTTCCCTGATTAGTTTTGGGGGTTCATTGGTTAAGATTAAAGGGGGGAACGAGAGGCTAACCCCCCTTAATTCAGAAAAATGAGTTTTTCATGCAGAATTATCCTATTTTCTTCAAATGTTGTATATATGTTCGTTGTAATAAGGTGCTTCCCTGATTAGTTTGGTGGTTCATTAGTTAATTATAAGGGGGGGACGGGGGAATGATACCATCGTGAATATATTATCAATTTCTTTATTTTTCGAGGGATTTTTTTAAATTCTTTGAAATAAGAGTATAGTATACAATTAGTGTGAATAGCCTGTGAGCTCAATGCCCTCAGTTTTCTCTTTTTTATTTATGATGTTTTCTTCATCGAATTCTTCATTTGCCATGTTTAATGTTTGAATCAACATTAACATATTGATCAAATCTAAACTCGGAAATCAGATTTAAAAGGATGAAATCAGTTCATCTGTATTTTCCAATTTAGGTAAAGAAACAGTTTCATAATTGTTTAAAGGTGATGGAAAAAATCTCGAAACTGAAAAAGCATTAACAACAAAACATTGCACCAAGCTTTATTTATCAGATAAATTGCTTTCAGCTCGTCTATTTTTGTTTATTTCGTGTCATCTGAATTCACGATTTTTTTTTCACAAGCATCTTCCAGTATTTAGCTTTAAACTAATGAAAAATTCCTTGGTCTCATGGTTGCACTTTGTATGTAGTGTTAGGTGGTAAAAGAAGTAATTTTATAAATTAAACACGAACAGAACTCGCATGCGAAGAGACGTTGAGACGGTGTCTAAAACAAGCAGAATTTATCTTTTGGCTTTTTGCTTCTATTCGTCAAACTCTGAAATACATTCTTTAAAAAGGCATTTCATCATTCAAGCTTTTCAATTACGCATGTACATTGCAGGCAAAGTTTTTGTTACGTTTTTAGGGATACACCGTGAATTCTTTGCTTTTCCAATTACAAGAGGTTTTCGCCTTTCAGAGAACATAATGCTAATGAAAGTAGGTCTTAGCTCTTTTTCCCACCGTGACAAGTTTCTTTTTTTAAAGTTAAAGTTTTGTCAGGCTCAGGCATCCATATTAAATAAATCTTTTCAATCGTAATCTTAAAAAAAAATTGAGTTTTCGTTCTTCCATTCTTCAGTTGTTTCTTCTGAAATATTAGGCTGTTTCTCCACATAATTTTTTATCCACAATTTCATATCTTTTTTTTAATTTGCTCAACCAACCATCATTTACATGAAAGTCTTTATAGACAAGTGTTTCGGCAAACGCATATGCTTTTTATTGCAAAATGCTTCCACTAATATGGAAGTTTTTGGATCTTGCATCTTTAAACAATGAAAAGAATACTTCCTCCACAACTTCATATTTCGCTGTACATATACGTTAAAATGACGAGGAAACTGCATTCTTTTTGAATATTTTAATATTTTTTTCTTAATTTTTCAATTGCTGAGAGTGCTACTTAGAATCCCAAATTTGTTCACTACATCGCTTATTTTAACATTATTTTTGACGCATTTTATAATTTCAACTATCTTTTTCTAAACTCAAACTTTTCCTTTTTTTTGACAGACATAGCTAGTTTACAAAAAGTTTTAAAAATTAGCATGCGATAACTTTACACGAAAAGCAAATGTCAATGAAATCAGTCATCAAATAAAAAATAACATAATTCCAGTTCAGCTAAGCTGTCGCCCCTCTGTCTGTCTTAAAATACTGCCCCTCCCCCAAATCTCTCTTGGAAGTATTGAAAATATGTGACTGGTCATAGAGAAAAAAATTGAAGGTTATCTCATGAATAAAATAGCTGTTATTTAAAAAATAAAACTCTATTTTGCAGCCATTTTTTAAGTAAAAAAAAAGTAAAAAATTCGCTATATCGTTCTTTTTATCAATTTTCATGCTTGAATTCTTTTCGTTATAAATATTTCGTTATATCGTTTCGAATTCAGTATTCTATAACATACAGACCAACTAAATGGTTATGAGCATTTCTTTATATCGTAGTTCGTTATAAAGTGCTTCAACTGTATGTGCTTCAAAGTACATTTATATATATATATAGACAGGGTTATTCATAATTCCCTCCATGATTTCGAAGTGCTGTAGTAAAAAAACTAAGACGAATACAGCAAAAAAGAACATTTGAAAGAATATAGAAACAAATCAAGTTTTACTTACATAACTTACAGTTGTTCTATCTGTGAACCCTTAGTCACACGGCATACATAAATGCGATAGTCCAGTTCCTGCCACACTCTACTCAACATGGTACTTTCAACGTTATTGACAGAACGTATTATTCTTTCATGCATTTCAGCTACATCGTGTGGCAAAAGGGGTATGAAAACGTGGTCTCTTACATACCTCCTCCACAAGAAAAAGTCACACGGTATTAAATCCGGTGAGCGTGGGGGCCCACCAGTGGCTGAGAGGTTCTGCTTTCAAAGTTGGTAGACGGGAGGTGCTGGGTTCAAACAACATGGTACTTTCAATGTTATTGACAGCACGTATTATCCTTTCATGCATTTCAGCTACATCTTGCGGCAAAAGGGGTATGAAAACGTGGTCTCTTACATACCCCCTCTGCAAGAGAAAGTCAGACGGTATTAAATCGGTGAACGTGAGGGCCCCACCAGTGGTTGAGAGGTTCTGCTTTCAAAGTTGTAGGCGGGAGGTGTTGGGTTCCAACAACCCCTGTCATGCTCGTCGACCTAACTGTTCAGAGTTTTCCGTGGTTTTCTTCGAACCTTGCCATAAATGCGGGTTAGGATCCCTTAAAAAGACCCCCCCCCCCCCACTGAGGGCACCTCCCACTAGGGCCTATATCCCTCATATAGATAATCGGCCGTCATAAAATCAACCAACTGGTGAGCATGGCGGGGGCCATTGCAAAAGAGGTACATCATCTTTGGAAGCTCACCCAGTCCAACGACAAGGTAAGTGTGTCTTTAGGTAGTACTCACGCACATCACACAGAAAATGGGGAGAAGCACCATCTTATTGAAACACGAAGATGTCATACTCATGTTCCTCTAATTGCGTCGTTAACAACAATTGTAGCATATCCATCTACACTACATAGGTAATGGTCGTCTCTGTAAAAAAAATGGCCCATAGACATGTGAGGAGGAGATAGCGCAGAACACATTAATTTTTGACGAATCACGACAGTGTTCCACTACACGATCAGGATTTTTTGTACCCCAAATGCATAAGTTGTGGCGGTTTACTTTGCTGGAAACATGCATTTGTCACTAAAAATCAATTTCGGCATTAATGTTTTATGTTCTTGGACATCGATCTTCATATGAGAAATGCAATCTGACAAACTCAACACTTGCAACAATTACAATCTGTATGGCTTCATACACAGTTTTTTTTCTTAGAATTCGCCACACTGTTGGTTGTGAAATTCCCACTTCGCGGCTTGCATGAATTGTTGATTTCGTCGGGCTCCTCAAAAAAGTTTCCCGTACATCACTTAGGCTTGTGCAGATGGACCTGGCCTACTACTTTGTTTCTTATCATGCCAGCATCCTGTTTTTTTTAACTTATTGTACCATATACATGAATTGTCTTGTCAGTTGGTCACTGTGCTCGATATTTCGTACGAAATGCCTGCTGAACCAACACCACCAGGGTTAGAAATTAGCGGTCGTTAGTCGCCAAATGCAACTAAATTATTGCATTTGACGACCACAAAATTATACCTGGTTGTCAAATTTGACGCCTAACTTTTTTTTTTCTTTTACAGATGCCGCGGACGCTTTAAGCACATAAATTGGAGATGGGACGCAAAAAAATAGATGAATGATCGGAAAAAACGGCGAATTTTGCCGTAGGATTGCAAAAAAACGGTGAACTTCGTCGACGGATCGTTAAAAAATGGCTAATTTCGTCGAAGGATCGTGGAAAAAAAAACACGAAATTAATAAAAGATCGCTGAAAATGGCTAATTTCGTTGACAGATCGCGAAAAAAACACAAATTTAGTCAAAGGGCATGGAAAAACGTGAATTTCATCAAAAGGCCGTAAAAAAAAAACACGAGTTTCATTGAACGATCGTGGAAAACTGCGAATTTCGCCAAAGGGCCACGGAGAAAACGCCAACTTCGTCAAAGAAACAGCAAATTTCGTCGTCTGATTGCGAAAAAACGACGAATTCTGTCGAAAGAGTGTGAAAAAACGGCAAATTTCGTCGAAGGATCTCGAAAAAAAGGCAAATTTCGTCGAAGGATCTCGAAAAAACGGCAAATTTCATCGAAGGATCTCGAAAAAACGTTAAATTTCGTCAAAAAGTCTGTAAAAAAACGGCAAATTTCGTCGAAGGATCTAAAAAAACTGGCGAATTTCGTCAAAGGATTGCGGAAAAAATGCGAATTTCGTCCAAAAGCCAAGGAAAAAATGCGAAGTTCATCAAAGGATCTCGAAAATGACTAATTTTGTTGACAGATCACTGTAAAAAATGCAAATTTCGTCAAAGAGCCGCGGAAAAACGTGAATTTCGTCAAAAGAACATAAAAAAAAACATGAGTTTCGTCAAAGGATCGCGGAAAAAATGCGAATTTCGTCAAAGAGCCACAGAGAAAATGCAAATTTTGTCAAATGGCCGCAGAAAAATTGTCAATTTTATCAAAGGATCGTGGGAAAAACTGCTAATTTTGTCAGAGGTTCACGGAAAAAGCTCTAATTTCGTCAAAGGGCCACGAAAAAAACGTGAATTTTGCCAAAGGATCGCGGGGAAAAAAAACTCCAATTTCAACAAAGGTTCACGAAAAAAACATGAATTTTGTGAAATAGTCTCAGAAAAGATGCAGCATTTCTTAGAAAACAGCAGACACACAAAGTTCTACATGCTCGTTAATATAGGCATAGTTTTTAATCTGTAACAATATACTGAACTAACTTTTGAAAAATCAGGTTAACCCGAACCAAATTTGCAGGAATATACACTCAGCCTAAAATCGTAAGTTAATTCGACCTGCAGCAACAACAAAAATAGTGCTGAGAGAGGATTCCCCCCCCCCAGATAAAATGTTTAATATGTACAGCCCCCTTGCCCTTAACACATAAAGATAATTACAATATTATTGTTAACATAGGTTTGAAAAGAAATGAGAAAATATGATATAACATAAAATTGCAACCATGACATGCAGTTTGGCACCTAGAAAAAAAATTGCAGGTGCCATTTGACGCCTTACGTAGAATTCCCAATTTCTAACCCTGAACACCACTGATTCCAGTTTGGCAAATTCTAAGACGCAAAATGCCTTCTGTTCACCTGTAAATGCCATTTTTATTTGCTAACTACCTTCAGTGGTTTGTGTATTGCCATCTATCGGCAACTGCTGACATAAAACTTGATTTGTTTCTGTATTCTTTCAATTGTTCTTTTTTGCTGTATTTGTCTTAGTTAGTTGTTGTGCTTTGAAACCCCGGAGGGAATTATGAGTAATCTGTATATATGTAAGCAGTTTTTAATCTTCTAGTTATCACATAGGCGGATAGAATAAAAAGGAGTCTCTATTTATGATGTCACTTAAAGCTGTTCCTATAGCCCTGGGTCTGCCATATTTGATGGGTGCTTCTTCCATTGGACACTGCTGAGTGCTATCGGTCAAAGTCAAATATGGCGGATGCAGGAGAGGGGCAAAGAGCTTATCATCTTAAAAATTTTCCACAGTTTAATATTGATATGTTAACTCCACCTATTATATTCTCCTAAGTTACCATGATCCTTTTTCGTATTCAATCTGCCTTCACAGACTCCCAGGACAGAAAATACTCCTGTTCTTTATAATAATCTAATATATAAAAATGAATTTTTCTGTCTGTCTCCACTTCTATACAAATCAACAGTTTGAAAGCCAGAAGTGTGAAATGTTATGTATAGGTGTATTAAAATGTGGTCGAAGCAACTAAAGTAATCCGGAATCGAAATAATATATAGTTAATTTTTAATTAATAAAAGATCATAAATCTAACAGCCATTTCCTATCAAATTTAAACATTTTTCGTTATAGCAGTTGCTAACAATTAAAAATCCACAATAAAATTCACTCTACAATAATTAATTTTCTATTGAAGCATTTCCACATGAAAAATGAAAATTAAAAAGTTTCAACAATTGAAAAAAAGATGTTGTTCAATATGACATCATATTGGTAGTATTAGTAGCAAACAGTAAAAAAATTGTACATAAAATTGGGGAATATTTATAATTTTTCAATATTTAAAAAAAAAAATTCTGCAAAGTTTTGAATTTTGCATAAAATTTTCCGCGCACAGCGTGTGCACGTACATCTATATTATACAACTCTGCTGTATTGTACAAATTAATATATATCTTTGTTGAAGAAAATGAGCTCTGAGGTAATTGTTTTTCAGTTCGTTCCATCATTTACAATTCAAAGACAGTTTGATATTTTAGCTTTTATTGCTTCAATGATGAATGAAAGTGAGCTGATTTAATATCCGAATTTTGATGAGTTTACTGCATACATTTATATATTTTTAGATTGGGTTTTCATTAGATTAGTTTGTATAACATTTAGACTGCTTTCTTTTATTATTTTTTTTATATCACATGTTTCATTTTGAAATTGAATTTTCTAAACAAACATTTTTAAAATCCTGGACAATGCTGGATATTTCAGCTAGTAAGGTATGTAATTTAATTGAGAGTCATAAATTAAATATACTGCATTTAGGATTTAAGGCAGTATTCAAAAAAAATATTTTTCCACGTTCAACAACTCAAAATTTTGAGACACATTCCCAGACTTATTTTTAAAAGTAACAACAGGAAACTTGGTGGCGTGATTTATAAAGACATTTATAAGGGCCCACGGTTTTTATTTTTCGTTCAATTAATTAGAAATTCATTTACAGACAATTATTTTTACAGTACGATAATTTTTTTTTGTTTGTTTCCAGCGCTATCGCTTCTCGAAATTCGGTTCAAAATGTCCACTTTGACAGCATTTTTTGAAATATATTCTGCCTTTATCAAAAAATCGAGACAATATGGACATTATAAAGTTTCTTAATAAGAGAACCTGCCAATTCGATGCATTTAGAGCAAAAATGAATTTACAAATGTGTCTCAAAATAAGCAGTTTGGATTTGAATACACCCTTAATATGAAGGATTATTCTTAGAATAGCCTGTTTCTTTCTACTGAACTTGTCAAGGTGGAAATGTTACTAAAACAGAATTTTTTTCCTAATCCCTAGTGTTTATAAGTTTTATTGTATTTAACAAAACTAGGGGGCTCAGCCCCCTACTCGCTAACGCTCGCCAACCCCCCGTGAATTGCGAAGCAATTCACATTGAGACCGCTTCGCTCGCTCGCCCCCTTTTTTTCAGCAATTCTAGCCGGAATAAATTCTACCATAAAACATTTGAACATATGAAACTGACAATTTATTTTAATGTAAAAAAGTAATTCCCCGTTGAAAACACAACTGAAAATGCATTTAGTTGGCGCTACTAATGAGCATATAAATCATTTAAATACTATGAAAAAAGGATCTTTTGTACAGCACGACTTAAATTCATTAGAAAAAAAAACTATGTGATAGGAAGATAGTTCGACATTTTATTGTTCTGATTGATTATAGATTTTTACAAAATGAATTATTTTTTACTTCATCAATACAGCAACAGATGGCGGCAGGTGATATCTAGACAGTTGATTTTTTTTCTCAGTCTTTTGAGTGAGAGAAATTCGTAAATGAATTCTAAATAAGAGTTGAGAATTCATTTGAAATTAACGATGTTGCCAGAGCTGCCAACTGCTACGAAAATTGGTCTAAAACTACGATTTTCTACAAAAAGACGTGAATTTCGCATAAGAATCACGCTAAAAAAACACGAACTTAGTCAAAGGATCGCAGATAAAAACGCGAATTCCGTTAAAAGATATCTGAAAATCGTGGATTTTGTCAATAGATCGGTGAAAAATTCGAATTTCGTCAAAGGATCGCTGAAAAGACGCAAATTTTGTTAAAAAAAATTGCTGAAAAGACACTAATTTCGTCAAAAAATCGTGTAAAAAGCACAAAATTAGGCGAAAGATTGCTGAAAAAACGCACATTTCGTCAAAGGATCGCTAAAATAACGCGAATTTCGTCAAAGGATCGCTAAAATAACACGAATTTTGTCAAAGGATCGCAGAAAATAACGTGGATTTCGTTAAAGGATCGTGGAAAAGACGCGAATTTCGTCAAAAGATTGTTGAAAAGATGCAAATTTTGTCAAATAATTGCTGAAGAGACGCGAATTTCGTCAAAAGATCGTGTAAAAAACGCGAAGTTCGGCAAAAGATCGCTGAAAAAATGCAAAATTCGGCAAAAGATCGCTCAAAAAAAATGCGAATTTTGTCAAAGGATTGATGAAAAAACGCGAATTTCATCAAAGGATTGCTGAAAAAACACGAATTTCGTTAAAGGATCACTGAAAAGACGCGAATTTTGTAAAAAAAATCGCTGAAAATACCTGAATTTCGTCAGAAAAATGCTGAAAAAATGCAAATTTCTGCAAAATTTACTGCATTGGGATAAAAGATTGAAACCATATTACTTTTACTAATGAAGAAAATTCGCAAAGAAACGTTAAAAAAAAATCTATTTAAAAAATCCAGAAACAGGCTTCAACGTGCATAACTTCAGACATAACAGGTACCTTCCTGCAAAATCTTGTAGATCTGTGCGCATTGCAGCAGTCTCTTCACAAAACAGTGCACACAGAGACAAACATCTTATGTTTATTTATCATTATAGCTATAGTTTTTAATCTGAAACAATATCTTGAACTAACTTTTGAAAAATGAGATTAACCTGACCTGCAATAAAAAACAATTAACACAGACCCGACATGCCGACCTTACCCGACCTGATGCAGGACATTTTAGGACTTTCCACGTCTCCCAGTTCGCCGATGTCAAAAGAGGTATACATTGTGGAACTCCATTCTTTACACCGCCTCCGTCAAAGCACTAGGGAAACACTTTAACAATCAGGAAGAAATCCAAAATGACGATTGTCAAAAGTACAAGTTGCTGACCAAGGGAATCATCTCACGGAAAAACAAAAGTTCACTATCGGCAGAAAAAAAATCTTAACTTCCACGAAAAAACCATCATTTACATGTTCCAAACCATGCATCTCTGCTACCACTGATAGCCATTTTAAATATGAGCGGTGTTTTGTGTGGAAGATTTTAAGGGAATCCCCTCCCAACCACCCCAGAATCTTTCAGAAAATTCATTGTGAAGTTCGGAAATTTAGCTTAGGAGTGGACAGAGCATGAATTGAGTGGAAATAATTACATTTAATCAATTCCATCCACAACAAAAAAATATTGGCAAAAACAAGAGAGTCTCCTACTTTGTATCCTTATGCATTACACATACATTCAGTTAATTAGTATTTGTTCGCTTAAAATTTGCTGCGCACAAAACAACCAACCAACCAACCTCCAGATTAATTTTAATTTTGGGTGCTCACTACTATTTTTCATTCTCAAAGGTTGGCAGGTCTGTGTTGCTCATAATTAAAATGAGGAATCAACTCAGACGCTTTGGATTACGTACATGTTATTTTATTTTTAATAATTGCTAGTTTGAGTTTCATCCTATGGTTTCACTGCTCTCTCACTGATTGCCATATTGGACGGAGGCGGAGCTGATCTAATACAATCTAGTCTGTTCATTGGCCTGAGCTCTGGAAACTACAGTTGTTGCCAAACCATAAGTTACAAATTCAGCCCTATTTTCGCGCCACGTAAGACAAATATATATATAGATTGTTTCAATAATTATAACTACTTTTCCCTAATACTAACACCATGCCAAAGTGTATGCTAATTGAACATGAATCTTTTTATTTAATCGTAACCTCCAAAACATCTTAATTTACAATTTTTTGAATCTAAAATATTTATTAAATTATAATTTACATTTATTACTGAGATGAGTTTTTTACAATTTGGAAATTACCTGATGATGAGGAAACTGCAATACAATTGTTTCAGAACTTTGGAATTTTACATAAAGAAGGTTTTTGTTCAAAAAACCATGAACGTCTGCATTCAAAAAATGAAATACTTACCGCAGTGCTAGAAACATTTACAACTTCATGCCTGTAGTTTGAGTTTTAATTACTTTATTGTACAATATTTAATATTTGTTCTTTTATTTTATGTATATGTTAGTATTGATTTAATAAAATAGTTCATGAAAGCCTGTAATTTTTAAATGTTATATTTTAAATGGCCACTTTCGTACCAACAATGTTATTATTTTTTTTCAAATGTTTCATTTCATGTGAATTTCATTTTATGCCAACTATTATACTTGTCATCAATGACGTTGGTATAACGAAAAAGTACTATGATAACATTTTAAAATATCGAATAAAAATTTATTTACTTCATATGTATTGAATCGATTCTCTGTTAATATTCTTAATGATCACTAATGTTGTCTCATTTCTTTTCTAGTATGGCCAACTTGGTATTATTGAATCAGTCAACTTGCGAAATTTCATGTGTCATGACAACTTGACCTTTGATTTCGATCCTCATATAAACTTTATCGTTGGTCGTAACGGAAGTAAGTTGTATTTACAGTTCCTTTTATTTTCAAAACAAAATTTATAAAAATAAATTTTGAAAGAAGTTCTTAAGATATTTCTAACCTTATGATTATAGGCTAGGATTGGCAACTATTTTTATATTCACTCGTACTACTACAGTTTACAAAAATATTTCTTTGTGATATATTTTTCTTTAAATTCTAGTATAAATGTAAGGCAGGGGATTATTTTTGAAAAAAAAAGGTGCGAGTAGAATGAAGAAATTGTTGCTGGGACGACATATGTCCCAACCTCGTAATCAAAGGGTTAATAAATTTAAAAAATGGTACTTCTCCATTATCCCGTCGACCTCTTTTCATAACAAAAAACTATCGCCAAAGTATAGGATTTAATGCTAAAAACACAGTCCCATTCACTTGACGTCAGAAGCAGGACACTGGTTTATTATGTCATCACGTGGTTTTTAATTCGACCTTTACTTGTAATTTTTTTTATGTTTTACTGATTTATTAGTTATTTCGTTAATTAAAATAACAATTGTGATCTTAAATGGCGGTGCAATGATATTAAAATAGGAAAAACATTGAAAAAAAAAATTTCAATGCATAGTTAAGTACAATAGATCATTTTCAACTGATGTCACAATCATTTATTCACCAGCCGAGAAGGATAATTAAGAAAAATACGTAAATAAATAAATAAATATCCAAGATTTTTTTTTCTTTCTCTTTTCACTGTTATATTGTAAACTTTTTTTTTGTGTTAAACTTACTGATAGTTGACACTTTGGTGAGTGGGTCTTTTCTGAATTTCTTGTAATTTTATTTATTATTTTGATATTTCAATGGCAATATCCTTCCATTTGTTTATTTGGCGTTACAGCTTGGCTTTAGTTTTTTGTTATGAAAAGTGGTCGATGGGATGGGATAATGGAGAAGTACCAAAAAAGTAAATTAAAGTATTATTAAAGTATTTATTATAATTAAAGTAAATTAAAAGTAACTTAAATTATAATAAAAATTATATTTTAAATTAAACCTCACTCCTGTCCTAAGAAATCCATTTGGCGTTCAAGGTGCAGAAAAATTGTTTCTTTATCGTAGCTGGGTGTTTTTAAAAGGCAAATTTTTTTAAATGATTTCAGCTACATAAGAATAAGAAAAATAAGTCTTTTTTTTGTCTTTGAAAAGTGTATCAGATTCAATGAATGATTCTTAATTTACATGTTTAATATAAATCTGATTTTTTTTTAAGCAAAAATTTTATATGATGTTGATTTTCAGATTTCATCTTATGAAGGTCTTAATGACTAGGACATTTGTGATACCCGTCATAACTTCTACAATTTTCATTTCAAAATGGAACAAGAACAAAAAATCAGGCATCCAGTTAGATTATGCAATACTTTCCAACATTGTCAGAATATTGAATTGTTAAGAAATCTATTTTTTTTTTCTCCATACTATGAAATGAAATTATCTAACTAAACAATTTCAAAAATTGACATTGACACAACATAGTAAAAATTCAATAAGTAATTGCTGCTTATAGCTAGCTGATAATGTGTTTGAATACTTTTATGCATATGATCTGTAGAATTTATACACACCACGCAGGAACCTGTTTAGGAAAAATATGGCTCCTTCAATGGACCCTTTACAAATCCTTTCACTTACAAACCCTTCACAAATTAATTTGTCTGAAAACAGGATCCTTCACAAAACTTTTTGCCTTAAAACAGGATCCTTCACAAAATTCTTAGTCTTAAATATAGACTTTTTTTACAACTTTTCCATCTCCAAACTGAACTTTCACAAATTTAATCATTTTTAAAGGAAATCTGTTCTTTACAAAACAGCTGAAGTTGCCAAATAACCTATTATTCAGTTTTTTTTTTTTTTTTCACAGACTTACAGAATCTTGTAAAAATAAACAGGAATCTGCATATAACAATAAATTCAAATTCAGAAAACTATGACTTAGGTTTTTCACAAATATAATCAACTTTTCACAGTTTCACAAAAGCAGGACCTTTTGAGAAAAATCTAGAACCCTGCCACATATTACACAAAAAATGAGTTAAGTTTAAAAATGCATACCACAGCTGAAAATGCGCTTCCATCAATTATCCATCATACATGATAGATATTCTTGTAACCGAATTCTTTTGTGTGTGTCTGTAAATAAACGATAAATGTTACACACTCTTATAATCTATAGAAAACTTGTTGTAGTGCATCTCAGTTCACTAGTCTCATTATGTAAGAAGTAGTGTAATGTCATTGAAATACTGTGCAAAGTTTCCTCTAATGGATCATACTATAATGAAATTCTTGTGTGTGTCTGTAAATCAGCCATACTCAGCCTGTGGCCCGCTGACCTTTTATGCATGGCCCAAGATACACAGTCATTAATCGATATTTATAAAAAAAATTACTTGTTCGCCAAAGGTATTTGTGATCTGTCTTTTTAACACTTTCCAACGTAGTTGAAAAGTATTTATGAATTCGGTTTGTCTGTCTGCCGTCTGTCCT
Source organism: Maratus michaelseni (assembly GCA_963931845.1). Classification (NCBI taxonomy): domain Eukaryota; kingdom Metazoa; phylum Arthropoda; class Arachnida; order Araneae; family Salticidae; genus Maratus; species Maratus michaelseni. The sequence continues at coordinate 30,955,150 of OZ007588.1, read as the reverse complement.
TCCATGCTCTAACTCGCATAAATATATTTGGATTGTCGTGCAATTGATATATGTTAGAGGTTTACTATGGCATGTTAGGTATTGAAAATGATGTGCATAGCACTACAGTTTTTTTACAGGGACATGCAAAAGAATTCCATTACATTACAGTCTAAGGGAGAAAATCATTTGCGGTTTATTTTAATAATGATACACTATTTCAAACATATTGAAATTGATATATATTACTGAGGGGCACTACAAGAGATTAATTATAGAATGTGGTGTGCATAGCATTCATCGTTCATTTACAGGGACACACAAAATAATTCGGTTACTGTTAGTTGATAATAATTGCTGGAAGTGCTTTTTCAGTTGCTGAATGCTTTTTTAAATGTAACTCATATTTTGCCTAGTACTTGGTGCATATAAATTCTATAGATCATATACAGGGCAGCACAAAAGTTCTCGGATACATTTCCGTTTATTGCTGGAAATTCCAAAAGTGGAATTTTAAACTGTTCTACACATTTCCTAACTAAACTAGAATTTAGCTTTCTATGCTGTAGTATATATACAAACCTATAGATCATATACACAGCTGTGCAAAAGAGTTCGGATATTTTTCTGAATGTTGTTGGTAATTCCTGAAATTGTGTTTTTAAATATGTTATGTGTTTTCTAAATTGTTTACTGAGAAATCATCTTTCACCTTATTAAACGGGAAAAATTTGTAAAATTATTTTGGAAGTGTTGGAAAGTGTTATGTAATCTATGCTTCATGCATGATTTTTTACTCTTGTTTCTTTCTAGAGTGAACACTAAGGAAGCCGTCTTACTAATTAACAGTACAGTCATCACAATAAATGAAACTCACCTTTCTTATTTGCATTTTAAATTGTGCAAATAATTTTAAAATGTTAGTTAAAATTTCACATACTGTTTAAAAATTGAGTACTTTATGACACTTTGTAAAAAAAAAAATTACCTATAATAGAATGCTTATTAGTAAATAAGAAACAATTTGTCATAAAAATTTCTCGCTAAAACTAGTGAAGATCAAGTTTGTAATTTAATATTAAAGGCTTTTACTTATTTTTCTTGAAATTCTTAATGTTTTAAAACTCAAAATAAAGTAAAGAATAAGATGATGCATATGAAAATATAAAAGAGGATGTTCATTTGAAAAAATCGTGACATTTGGCATCCCATGGGATAGTTCCATGGGATGTACTTTTATAGTCCTAAAATTTGAGACATCCTGCATAAAGTAGGACACCTGGCAAAACCTTTCCAGCTTTGACAGGATGGAATATTTAAATTTTTCTCAAAATATATTGCATGCATACATTTCATTCCTTGACATTTTCTTGACTAATTGAAACACTGGCTAGAGCTTTTAGCTTTAACTCTATATCACTGAGAAATTATTGTTTCAAATTAAACTATTTCATTATTTAAAGTTTATAACATTAGAAAAGCTAATAACATGACATTTTTTAATACAGGTGGCAAAAGTGCTGTTTTGACTGGAATCATCTTAGCTTTAGGCGGTAAATCCGCTGCCACTGGAAGATTCAGTAACCTTAAAGGCTTTATAAAGACTGGAAAAAAGTGAGTACTTTAAAGTACATTTTATTTATCATTTCATTTTCGTGTGCTAATATTTTACTGAAGAATTTTTGGTACTTTTCTGTTAGCTGGGCGCAAGTAATAAATCAACAAGTATTCTTTCAACTGCCATCATTCACATGACACTCACTCATTTCATGTGAAATACATACATTACATATATCTAAAATACCTTTCACTCATTTCATTAAAAAAAGAAAAAAAAATGTTTTAATGAGAAATAACATCTTAAGCTAAAAACATTTTATTTTAACATCAAAGCATTGTTTCTAATTTACACACACAAAAATTAAAGCTGCCATTGACAAAATAAATAAATAAAAATTGTTATTGGGAAGATTTATGCCTGAGTAATGGTAAAGTATTATTTAAAAAAAAAGTTTTTATATGTAATTGTTTTTATTTGTATATTGGTTAAGCCTGAACTATTTTTGTAAACTAACCATATGCTTATTGTAGACTAAATGCTGGTGAAGAAATTATGCATAATTATTTGATGGAAGTTGAAACATTAATTTTTTTTTTTGCTGACCTGAAATAGGTATGGATGACGTGGCAGATTGCCAACGGCTCAAAAGCAGCACAGCTCACTGCAAATCGAAACAAATGGTATCCCGATTATCGATGTTATTCTGTGGCAGTCATTCATAATTGAAGCTCTGATTTTTAGCAACAAAGTTCTATTTTTTTCACTTTTCTGTCATAGTCAGAAATGTGTTGTCCACTTTTGGATGGCTGCCAAAAATCAATTGCTATTTTCATTTCGTATTTCATGTTTTTCCGTTTAATGGCTATTTTATAGAAGTCTAGAAATTATGTATAGTTGTGTGTTCTAATGGCAATAAAATATTTTCATGTTTTCATAACTTAATTATCAATTAATAGATTCATTTAAATTAAATTTTGATTATATATTGAGAAAACTATTTAAGAATTCTGTATAGTAGGGATGCACAACCTGTGGCCCTCGATCAGATTACTAGTGGCCCGCAGATCAATTTTGCCGATCGGACGCTAAAAAATCGTAAATTTCTCCGATCGTATGCGTAAAAATCGCGAATTTTGCCGTTCAGGAGTGTAAAAATCGCAAATTTTGTCGATCAGGTCCGTAAAAATCGCAAATTTTGACGACCAGGTGGTATAAATCGTGAATTTTGACGATCGCGTGCATGTAAATTGTAAATTTCGCCGATCGTCTGCTTAAAAATCGGAAATTTTGCTGATCGGGCGCGTAAAAATCGCAAATTTCGCTGAATAGGCGCGTAAAAATCACGAATTTCACCGATTGGGCGCGTAAAAATCATGAATCTTGCCGCTTGGGCACGTAAAAATCGCGAATTTTGCCGATCGGGCCCGTAAAAATAGCGAATTTTGCCAATCAGGTGCAATCGTAAATTTCGCCGATCGTATGCGTAAAAATCACGAATTTTGCCGATCGTGTCTGTAAAAATCGCGAATTTTGCTGATCGGGTGCGTATAAATCGCGAATTTTGCTGATCGGGTGCGTGTAAATTGTAAATTTCGCCGATCATCTGCGTAAAAATCGCCAATTTTACTGATCGGGTGCGTAAAAATCGCAAATTTCGCTGAATATGCCCGTAAAAATTACAAATTTCGCCGATCGGGCGCATAAAAATCATGAATTTTGCCGTTTGGGCACGTAAAAATCGCGAATTTTGCCGATCGGGCGCATAAAACTCGCAAATTTCTTCAACCACTAGGAAAAAACTACGAATATTGTCAATCGTGCATGGGAAAAAAAAAATCCAAATTTTTTCCATCCTTGCCAACTGAATTGGGTTATGCTGACTAAGGAGGTGGTTGAGTATAGGGAGCTAACCCTCCTTTTAAAATTAGCATTTTTATGAACTTTTAGGTTGATCCTCCTGCTTGTTTCCCGAAACAAAATTTTGTCCACCCTACAGATGTTGGCTCTCGACAATCCAGTCATTTTTGTGACTGGTCCTCTTCTTATAAAGGTAGTGCACCCCTACTTGATATCCACATTTTATGACTGAATATGTTTAGAAGTACAATTCAGGATATTATATGTTTCTCCTCCTCTCCACCTTCATTCATGAAAGCAGAATTTTTTTCAGCACTGGCAATCTTTAAAGCTAAATTTACTCCTTCAAATAAAGTCAAGGAGTATTTTCACTCTTTGTAAATAATCTTAGCTATATCTCTTGTAAATACAAACGTAAACTGTTGATATATCCTTGCCAACAGAACTGAATACGTTGACTGGGAAAGAAGGAACCTAGGGGGCTAAAACTACCCTTCCGAAATTTGTTTTTTTTAATCTGGTTGTAGACTTAGATCCCCCTCCCCCCCCCCGGTCACACCTCCTCGAAACAAAATTCTACTGATGGTGGCCCTCGACAACCCAGTCATTTTTGTAAGTGGCCCTTCGCTTAAAAAGGTTGTGCACCCCTACTGTATAGTTTTAATAATTTTCAAGCATGATTTAAAAAAAAAATCTATTACACTTGACTCAATAATAAATATTTGTTTGCTATAATAATGTCAAAAAGCATTTGCAGTAACATAACCAGTATACGTTGGCCAGCACATAACTTTCTTCTATACCATTTTAATATATTAATTAATAATGTGAAGTGTTTTGGTTAATAATATCAATTTTGCTAAGAGATGGCATTACTAACACATTTGTTGGTATGGACTAATGTAGTCTATGGTGTTTTGGAGGGTAAATATACGCCATCAACAGCCAGTTCATTATTAATTGTCATTGTGCAAAAAACAGTTTTTCATAGCTTTGAATATGTCAAATTTTGTACCAGAGAAAGATGTTTTGCGAGCTTATTTTATTTGAGAAAATGGCTGCTGAAAGTTATCGATTGTTGGTTGAAGCTTATTGTAAACATGCTCTAACCCAAAAAACTTGTGAACGATAGTTTAAATACTTTAAAAGTGGTGATTTTTATTAAAAAAAAAAAAAAGACAAGGAATGTTCAGGACAGCCGAAAAAGTGTGAAGATTGAGATTTTCAAACATTGGATGAAGAACCTTGTCAAACAATTACTAGCCAATACTACCAACAACAACTGATAAAATTGAACCGTGCATTGAAGGAAAAGCGACCAGAATATGCCCAAAGACACAATAAAGTCACTTTTCAACATGACAATACTCTGTCCCATGTTGCTAAATGTGTAACAAGCTAATTTGGAAAATGTTAAATGGGACGTCCTATCCCACCTGCTGTATTCACCAGTTCCCCTTTGGACTATCACTTATTTTGATTGATGCAGCACGGACTTTCAGAACAGCTCTTCAATTCTTTTGCAGAAGTCAAAAATTGGGTCGATTCATGGATTGTTTCAAAAGATGAGTTGTTTTATCGATGTGTAATCCATCTCTTGCCAGAAAGATGGGAAAAAGTCATAGCTAGCAATGGGCAATACTTTAATTATTAAGACAATTTATTTTGATATGGAATTAGATGCTCAAATTTTGCGTAAAAATCAACATTATTAACCAAAACAACCTATTAGCATCAATGATGATTATAAATATAAAGTATAGTGCTCAAAGGTGTGTGTCATCAGGGTTTGATCTCTTCCTCCTCCTCTGAAATTTTTGTCAGGGTGATTATAAATACGCTATTGAGTATCAATAAAGACAGTTAAAATTCAAAGATCTTATATTAATATTCTATACACTAGCTTCTTTTTTCTTTGATTCCATCAGCATGTTAAAAAAAAGATGAATACAATTTCTAGAGCGTCTTTAAAATTCATACAAATTTTTGAAATTGGACTCAGTAAAAGCAGGATTTCTATGCTGTTTAGCAAAATGGCTACAATATTCTAATAGATTCTTCCACTTGTTTAACTGAAACTCTTGAAGAATACAATGAGGTTTAATTCCAAATATCCACAAATTGGCAAATTTAACAAATATAACCCATTTAGAAGCTAAAGAGACATTTTAGATAAACATTTGAAAATATATGTAAAAAGTTTCAGAAATCTTTAATTTGGTTGACACAAATGTTGATACATCAGCGAAGTAGAATCAATATCAGAGTTTCCCCCAGGTTTAAAAAAGGGCAGGGTGCTGCTGGTGAGAAAAGGGCACTTTTTGGATTTTTGAGGGCACTTTTCAGATTTTTAAGGGCATTTTTTTAATTGTTAAAAGTATTCTTTTGGTTTTTAAAGCCACTTTTGATATTTCAAAGTCAAAACACTCTTTTTAAGACAACATTGAGTCAGTTTTTACTATGAAAGCAAATTTTTTAATGCAAAAAGGAGAAAGGGCACTTTTTTACTGAAGACAAGAAGGGTGCTAATTATTTTACTGGAGGGGGCAAGAAGGATGCTAATTCTTTTTATGAGGGGCAAGAAGGGTGCTATTTTGTAAACCAAAGGGCAGGCAGGGTGCAGCACCCTTCTGAAACTATCTGGGGGAAACTGCAATATCATCACAAATGAAATTATAAACTTCTTTGCAATGAACAGGTATTAAATATTTAATTTTCTTTTGTAATAAGCATCCTTAATTTTCTGTAGAAGTTTAAACCTGCATCTAAAAAATAGTAGATATTGCTAAAAATTATTAGACTGCACACTGCAGTGTGAAATCCTTTCAAGGGTTCACTGGTAATCCAATAATATTCAGGTCATCCTAAAACATTTAACTCCATCAAAATATTGGAAATTTTTCACAATTCCTGTGCTCTTTTTTTTGTACTATATAGCAGAAAGTAAAAAGGTTTTTTTTCCCCCTTTCCTATTGCTATATATCTTTAAAATAAACTGACTGAGAGAACATTAATATTTTTTTTTTATAGCAATTCATCCATTTTGAACCTTTGATAAAAATTGTATTTTTTAAAATATATTTTTACTTTTATTTGTTTCAGTGTCTTTTTTTTTTTTTTTTTTTTTTTTTTTTTTTTTAAGGAAAAAAAAAATTGAACATTTTTATTTTCTAATTGCAGCTCTGCCACAGTGTCTGTTACCTTAAGGAATCTTGGCCCTGAAGCTTATAAGCCTGAAGAGTTTGGGAAGAAAATAATTGTTGAACGGTTAATTGATCAAAATGGCAAAGCCAACTATAAGCTTAAATCTGAGCAAGGTATTTGATTTCCTGTTATTATTACATGTTTTTCAAATGAGTCATTCCATGTCATGTAAAATCAATGCAATTTGAGAATATTAAGTGATTTAAATTTAGATTTATTAAAATATGAATTTAAAAATATTTAAATTAAATGAAAGTTTGTCCTGTGGCGTAACATCTAGAAAGAAAAAGAGCAGGACGTTAGTACCTAAAGAGGATATTCTTAAATTGGATAAAGGCCACTAGTTCAGCAAAAAATCAAAAAGTACTGTGCTTAGTAAAAAAAAAAAAAAAAAAAAAAAAAAAAATAGATATTATAACTAAAGTAACATTAAAATCAAATTACTTAATGAATTATAAATTTAAAAATTTCAATTAATTATTACATGATTGTGAATAATCTGTTTTTTCGTAGAGAAATGAGGAGAGTTCTGTGATTTTTACAAACTTTCAGCTATGCATGCATATTAAATGCTAAGCCTTTTATTATAGGTGCAGATTCCCAAAATTTGGAAGGAGTCACTGGCTCCTAAACCCAAAAAATCCAGTGGCCACAATTGTAAAACAAACGCATAAAAACAATAGTGTTTATATGGGGTAAAAAACTAAAAAAACTCAGGAATTCAAAGTGTAAAGTAATTTATTTAATATAAACACATGTACAAAAAAATTTGAATAGTAATTAAATCTTAAATCATGTACAGTCAGAAGATAAAGTTGGGCAAGATACGATTTAAAAAAAATATGTATAAGCTAAGCAATCATGACAGCGGGGAATATCAGAAAAACAATATTTCTTATTTTGATTTTGCCAGACAAAGATACATATGAAAGAAAATTTGAATTTGTGAGATTATTTTGCACTATAAAAATCAAAACACACTTCAAACATTTGTTTATATATATATATATATATATATATATATATATTTAAATCACAGTCTATGTAAAATTATCAGATTCAAACTGTTACGAATAACATTGCTATTCGAATATATTTAATAGTTTGCTGTGTTAAACAGATCAATAAAAACAGATTATTAAAAGATAATAATAATGTTTATTATGTGTTTTGGTCTTAATCTTAAAAAAAAAAAAAAAAAAAAAAATTCAACATTTCACGATGGGGACTGGGAATACCAGAAATTGATTGCTTTTAAATCACATGGCGACTTAAACACCGAAAGTTAGTGGCCATAGCAAAAAATTTAGTCACTACGTGGCGACTGGCGACCGTGAATCTGCACCTATACCTTTTATGAGCAATCTCAGAGCAACTTTTGATCCATTTCACCATTTTTTTTTAAAGACTGTCCATTTTTTAACTTTTAGAAAGGGCAATGGCCTGGCGAGAACACTATAGATAAGCCCTGTATATATAAATATTTTTGCACATACTAGTTGACACACCTGGCATGGCCCGAGCCCGTGATAAAACCTTAAATGAACCCCAAATAAAAAATACTGATAATTACTAGTGATAAAAGTGCTCATAAGAAAACATTTTAAAAAAAAGCTTTTGTTGTCCAAACCTTTAATGGTTATAAATATAAAGGTTTTACAGCTCATGTAAAAATTATGTCAGAAATATTGTTATCTGGTTGAAAAATAAAAATGTTTTCTTCCTGGTAACAACCCTTTTCCAAATTCTATAGAATGGGAAAAAACTGTCCTCTCATTTCCTTTTCCATTCCTGCCTTCAAAAAAAAGTGAAAACACCTCCCTCTTTTTTCAGTCTCTCTCTTCCCCTTCCAATCCCCAACTCCTTTTTGTTAGTTCACCCTCTCTCAAACAAAGCAGGTGGAAGAATGGATTCTTCCTCTAGGAAGGAGAAATAAGAATAGAATGAAGAAGAATTTAGAAGGAGTATTTCCTATTGGTAGGGTTGTGGGCAGTGAGGCCAGTAGGCAAGCTATTCTTTACCCTAGCACTCTTGATTCTTCTTAATTCTATTTCCTTCTTTATTCACTGTTCAAAAAAAGTTGAGGCCTGCATGTACAGTAAGGTCGAATTTGCACTGAAAAATTAAGACTTTTGCTTCTCGCTTTAATATATTAGATGTAAAATTATTAAGCATCCTTATTTGTATTTGACTTTTTCTTTCCCTTTTTTTAGCGTGTGTGTGTTGGCAATTTTCACTTTACCAAGCAACAAAATGTCATAATGATTAATTATTTGTTTTACTTAATTATCATAAGTATTTAAAAATGTTTCTTTATAAAAACATTTTATTGTAAACTATTTTGAGAAAATTTGATATAATATTTATTTCATTAATTATTTAAGCATACATATAAAAAATTTAGATACAAATTTTGGGGGAAATAGTGTATACTATGACAAAGGAGTTTTGTATAAGAAACTGGGATAGCAATCCATTTATTCAGTCACAATAAGCTCCATCTTGCTCCAATTTGAACCAAAGTTTTTGCTCATAACTTTGAAAGTAACAAAAATATTTCAACAAAATTTTAGCAAAAGATCAGAGTCCTTAAGCCGTGTTTTTGCCCCATGAAATAGACTAAAACTCAATTTTGTTATACTGACTTAATTATTTCACTTTTTAATATTAGAAGGTTTATACTGCATGATTTTAACAATACTTTTTGCATTTTGTTCGGATTTATTTGACTTACACTAGCTCAAAGTTCGTATTATTCGTAGTTTTTGATGGAAAATACGCAATTTCTCCTCATTTTACCTCAATTATTTATAGGAGCGCAATCGTGCGACACTTTCTTCTTTACATATATTATAAAATACATCAAAATTTGCAATATATGTAAAAATAAAAGTTGCAAAGCTGCGCTCATAGTAAAATATTAAAAAGCATATTAAAAATTGAGGTAAAATTAGGAGAAATTGCTTATTTTTCATCAAAAACTACGAATAATACAAACTTCGAGCTTGTGTAAGTTATATAAAAATGAACAAAATGCAAAAAATATTGTTGAAATCGTACAGGATAAATTTTTTAATATTAAAAAGTGAAATAATTAAGTCAGTATAACAAAATCGAATTTGTCTTATTTCATTGGCCAAAAACATGGCTTATGGACCCTGATCCTTTACCTTTTCTAAGTGCGTGTGAAAGAAGTGTGTTCCATATGCATGTCGAAACAAGACTAAACTAGATGCTCTTTGTTTCATAATGGGGTTCACATTACACACAAGGTCACTGATTGAATGACTATGTTCTACCAGCCCTTTTCATAGTGTCATCATGTTTCACACAAATCAATGTAAGTCTGTAGAAGATTCATTAAAATATATTCATTATATTGTTAAAGCTGTGAATGAAAATTCGGATTTATTTTGAGTGGGACACCCTGTATTTTTGACTGAATAAATAGATTGTGAGCCTAATTTCCTATAGAAAAACTGTGTGTTGTACAGGGGTAGTTTGATAAGTTCTCAGCCTGACACATAGATGGAACTAGTATGATCAAATGACAGTGCATATTTTAAGGTATTTCCACTTGGCGACAATAGGTTTGATCTGTTGTCCCAAGCAAATATCTATAAATTCAGCCCCCCCCCCCCCCCTCCCGATATAACTGCAAACCAAATAATTAGTAATTCTGTCTATTTTACTTCTTCTGTACCTGGTAAGTAAATAATGATGTCTTCATTGAATCATGTAAACCCGTTCATTTATAGATAGGTAGCATTAAAGGAAGTCTACATTCACAGTTCAGACTAATTGTTAACCATTGTTATGTTAGTCATATATATAGATCAAACATAACATTCAATCTACCAAATTTCTGTACCTAATTAAAAATTTATGTATGAAATTCATCGCTAAAATTATGTTAAAATGCTTCTTACTTTTTACTGTTTCTACACTTGACTTTTGAACATAACAATATTACATCTACCAATTTGGTATTTGGATCCTGGAATAAATTCTCAAACTGAAAAGCAAATTTGACCTGAATCATTAAATATTTGTTTTTAATTTCCCGTAACTTAGTTTTAGACCCAAAGTGGAACTAATCAAAAAGATTTGCTGTTTAAAAACATTAAATAAAAAAAATACCATGTTAAATTTCATAACATGTTTCCAAAATGCCAAATGAACAATAATTAAAGTGATTAAACATCTTTAGCCTTTCAGAAATTACTGTATTTTGAAAAGAGTAGAACTAAACAAGGAAATCGATTTTACTCTTCATGTTTAAAAAAATCAAATTCTAACTGTAAAATATTTCCAAAATACTACAGAAATATTTACAAAAGTTTAAATTTTTTATACAAAGGACTTTCTTATGGAAATAATGGAATTAATCAAGGAGATCGATTAGTTCTTTATATTTTAATGAGTTAAAATTTATTAAATTTTTATAATGGTTTTAAAATGTTACAATAATAATTAAAATCGTTAAATTTTTTCTTACAAGTTATTATCAATTGCAAAGAATTTTTTGACAAACTCTTGTGTTTGATAGACTTCTTTGTCTGGAAGCTTTCTCCTTCTTTCTTTGCTCTCTAGGAACCTTGCAACAGCAGGTCTTGGATCATAAAAAGCTGTTCCAATTCCATTAAGAGCAATAAACATTCTTGAGTTTAATGTTTCTCTTGATAGTCCCGACTGTTTGTTAGATTTAAGCGTTGTATGTATGGACACAGCTCTTTCTGGGCCAGCGCTGTGAGGTGTTAAAGAAACATATGATTGTATCAATTTGTTAAAACCTGAGGGGTTGAGATGCTTTAAAGTAGTGATACAGTCTTGCTGTTGATGAGGTCATATCTGATGGAGGAGGCAGTTTTTTCAGTCGCGTATAAAGTAACCAGATCATCGGTAAAATCTGCAACTTTGTCTTTACCAAAAAGGTTCCCAACATCAAGGCGGGCTGTACTAACAACCTCTGTTGGTCTTCTTGCTTTTAAGAAAGCATTTATCCTGTTGGAGATGATCATTTGATCCTCTTCCAATCTTTGAGAAACAAATTCTTTGCAACTCAATACAATTTCTTTTCTCACTGCAGACCAACATCTCTTGGTATAGAAACTAATTAATGTGTTGCAAATTTTACGCCTGCGAGGATTTTCTTCAACACCTGAGTTCCTTTCAGATTCCTTAGTACCTTCATTTATGTCCATCAACTGCTCTTCGTATCCACCAGGATAACACCCATCTTCGATAAGAGTCAAAGCATTCATAAAAATTTTCTTTGACAATTCTATGTCAGGCAGTGTAATGAAAGACCTTTGATTATCTTTCTGAAGTTTTTCAAAATCCTTCAGCGAATCTAGCTTTAGGCAAGTCATGCGTTGTTGCTCACCATCTTTCATTTGTAATCGGAGGAACCCGCGAGCAGAAGCTTTTTCAGTTTTTGATGCGTTGGGTTGATGGTTCACAATGTTTTTCCAATGTGATTGCATGAAAGGAAGATTGTGCCATACTGCTTTAGCTAAGTTTTTTAAGTTTTCCACGAATTATTTTTTAAGTGTTCACGAACCGCACTTCAAAATATGCAGGGAAACGAAAGGCAGTTTGGTTTTCTATTTCAGCTATTTTTTTAAGTTCTTCAAAGCGTAGAGCAGAAGCCCGATAAAATGTTGCTACAGATTTTATATTGGATTTCCAATGCCGACTTTCAATAACTGATGATTCCAAATCAGACATAGTTAAGTCGGACCTGTGAGCAACGCACCAAACGCCATAACAAGTCTCTGCCCAAGTATTGTTTCATATGAACCCAGAGGCCACTGTTTTTACCTGTATTTGCACTTTCCCCATTAGTAGTTAAGCCTGTCAACTTATTTTTGGCGACACCTCAATGCCCAAGTTCTCAAATACGATTTTGACAGAATCCATGAGGCCTTCTGCTCCTTGCTTACTCGATTTACATTCTCCTAGAAAAACTGATTTCATTTCTTGTTCTTCTGTAATAAATCGTGCTGTAACAAATTTATTATCAACTCCATATTTATCAAAGGAACCATCTATCTGGATAGAAAAACAATCAGCATTTTGTAACTGCGTGACTGTATTTTCTTTTACTAGGTCACCAATGATATCAAGCATCTCGTGATACATTACTGGATTTCTATACCGCAACAGTGCTGGAGATGGATTAAAAGAAGAAAACTCACACTCTAAACCATTGTCCATGTAAGAGGCAATTTGTGAGTAAATGTGAATTTTCGTTCAAGACCGCGAAGGCCAAGAATGAGCAGAGAGAGTCAACTGTCGCTATCATTATAAACACCCAGTGCAAGCTCTATTAGCAATTTTATTTTTTTCTGCATTGTGTGATTTTAAAGTTTTTATCCAAGGATGCTGATCAGATTGTGCCATCCATTTTTTTTGTATACGCTGCCGAAGACAGTGGGGCCCCAACTCTAAGTTCTTCTTGGGGCTATGATGCAGTCGATGAAGGTGGATGGATTCAGTGGTGGGATTCAGCTGGTTTGCACCAGTTGTTAATTTGTGTGGAGTTCGGCGAATTGGTTGTTAAAATACTTCAAATGCAAAAATTGTATTTACATTAATTTACCTTTTTTTTAATGTGCATCTGCACAACAGCATTTTTAAAATATAACACTGTGACATTTTCTAAATTGTTTTATTTAATAAAATAATGTTTAATTGGGAAAAAAATTCTTCTTCAGTCTTGTGAGAATCCAATTTAACTTAACAAAAAACATTGAAATTTTGAAGATTTGATGAATTTGGGGATCTAAATCGGCAGCCTAGGATAACTCCCTGGTTATATAACATGCTTATTCAACATTTCTTAAATTTCTGCTATTCTTGCATTATTGTTATTGTATTATTAGGTTTTGATTCATTTTCTGATAGAAATTTTGATCAGGATTTCATGATTGCCTAATATTTATTAAACAAATTACGTCCTTATAGGAAAACATGTTTCAGGATTTTTTTTCCCATTATACATAAAAATCAAAGTTTATGTTGTTATTTTAATGTAAAGTGTTTCATAATCTATGTGTGATGCTTCATTTTCCCTTATTGTTAATACATCAAAAATCATTCGTGAAGCGAACCGGTTGTTATATTATTTGAATCCCATCACTGGATGGATTGTCGGAAAATAAATCTTTCAAGCAGAAACACGAAGGTCACAACAACGACATGTTTCCCATAAGCCATAGCCCCCTGACCGCTGAGCAAAAGGGCAACTTTGTAGTATTGTTTTCTCTGTATTTTTTTTTAATTGCTAAAAAAACATGATATTTCAAAAATTATATAAAAAACTTAATTACGCATATGAATGTAACCCTTGAGACTACTAATTATTACTTAATGTTTTAAAACTACATTATATTTGTAGAATTATATTAATTTAAATAATGCTCATATTGCAGTGAAATCTGCAGCATAGTGAACGGATATATCAGTTCGCGGCGGTGAGAAGGATAGGTCACACGGCACTTCCCGCCATCCCAGCCTACCTTATATTGTATCGTACTGTCCCTGCCTATACTCGGTATTTGCTATAACAACTGTCACCAGTCATATTATCCGAAGCGCAAAGACAGTTTTTGTTATTCAAATATTTTTTATTTAAAAAATTGCCGGCACCATTCCCTGTCACTGGGCGACACTAGTGTCGCCTACTTTATATGTTATTTTATGCCCTGTCAAATGACAGGGATGTTTGTAAAGTATGATCTGATCCATGCTGCCGAGTTTCAGAGGCGTGAGTTTATTGGTTATTGTTGGGTGATAAAGTAAAGTAAACAAGTTTTGATGTTTTCTAAAGAGGGAAAAACTTGAAGTTCGAACTGTCATAAAATACTTCACGGACATACAAAAGAAGTTACATTACATCTTAAAGGATTCTAGTTCTTCGTATTCGACAATAAAAAAGTGGGCTACTGAATTTAAACAGGGTAGGAAATCAATTCACAATGATGAATGCTCAGGACACCCAAAATCCGCTACGATCGACAAAATCGTCTAAAAAATTTACAATGCCATATTGAATGATCACCGATTGAAGATATGTGAACTTGCTGACATTGCAAACATTTCTATAGACCATGTCCACTACATTTTACATGATGTTTTGGGTATGAAAAAGCTTTCCACTCGATGCATGCTGCGTAATGATGAATGCTCAGGACACCCAAAATCCGCTACGATCGACAAAATCGTCTAAAAAATTCACAATGCCATATTGAATGATCACCGATTGAAGATATGTGAACTTGCTGACATTGCAAACATTTCGATAGACCATGTCCACTACATTTTACATGATGTTTTGGGTATGAAAAAGCTTTCCACTCGATGCATGCTGCGTAATGATGAATGCTCAGGACACCCAAAATCCGCTACGATCGACAAAATCGTCTAAAAAATTCACAATGCCATATTGAATGATCACCGATTGAAGATATGTGAACTTGCTGACATTGCAAACATTTCGATAGACCATGTCCACTACATTTTACATGATGTTTTGGGTATGAAAAAGCTTTCCACTCGATGCATGCTGCGTAATGATGAATGCTCAGGACACCCAAAATCTGCTACGATCGACAAAATCGTCTAAAAAATTCACAATGCCATATTGAATGATCACCGATTGAAGATATGTGAACTTGCTGACATTGCAAACATTTCGATAGACCATGTCCACTACATTTTACATGATGTTTTGGGTATGAAAAAGCTTTCCACTCGATGCATGCTGCGTAATGATGAATGCTCAGGACACCCAAAATCCGCTACGATCGACAAAATCGTCTAAAAAATTCACAATGCCATATTGAATGATCACCGATTGAAGATATGTGAACTTGCTGACATTGCAAACATTTTGATAGACCATGTCCACTACATTTTACATGATGTTTTGGGTATGAAAAAGCTTTCCACTCGATGCATGCTGCGTAATGATGAATGCTCAGGACACCCAAAATCCGCTACGATCGACAAAATCGTCTAAAAAATTCACAATGCCATATTCAATGATCACCGATTGAAGATATGTGAACTTGCTGACATTGCAAACATTTCGATAGACCATGTCCACTACATTTTACATGATGTTTTGGGTATGAAAAAGCTTT
This sequence comes from Maratus michaelseni, assembly GCA_963931845.1. Lineage (NCBI taxonomy): Eukaryota > Metazoa > Arthropoda > Arachnida > Araneae > Salticidae > Maratus > Maratus michaelseni. The sequence goes on along the minus strand of OZ007588.1, from coordinate 30,939,400 downwards.
CCACTCGATGCATGCTGCGTTTGTTGAACGTCGACCAAATATGCCAAAAATTGAACATTTCTCAAGAGTCTTCTGAAATGTATTGTGTTGCAAGTTGAAAAATAAAATTAAATATTGTCAAAAATCTTGTTGTATTTTCTTTGTCATGCCGAGAACTTTTCGAACCACCCTCGTACAGGGCTGCACTAAACAATTTGCACATGAGTGTGTCTTAAATGTATTATGTTGCAAAGGGACTACATTGAAAAATAATATGAAATTAGGTCAAAAATCTTGGGATTTCACTGTCAGGCTCAGAACTTATCAAACCACCCTTGTAGTGCACTCTACATCCCCTCAATGTTTGTACCTATATTTTCGAGACACCCTGTGTATGTATGTTTATAATTAGTTTTATATTTACTGTAAAATGTCTTCTTGTTTATTGCTTAATATTTAATTAGCAATCACACAAGTATAATCTTAATGTTCTATTGCAGGCCGTGTTATCACTACATCAAAAGAAGAGTTGCTTAACATCCTACGGACCATGGATATTCAGGTTTGTGAACTATAAATATTTGATTTGATTTTAAATAATTCTATTTGTCTATGTAAAAATAGTGCCTTAATTTATTTAATATGACCTTTTACAACCTGTTTTTGCTGGTAATAAGGAAACATTTTATTTTTACTTTTTTAAGTTTAGGAAATTTAGTGAACAAAATATTAGACATGTAAATTTCTGTACTTAACTTAAGTAGTTTGTAGAAGCATTTTATTCACTATTTATAAGCAAAATTATTCCAAATTTGTAATGCTGTCAAAAATAAACTGAAAATCAAAGTTTAGTTTCTACTACCTGTGTAGCAGTCTGATGTGTTACATTTAAATTGCATTAGATCTTTCAATTGTTTGAAGGGAAAAAAAATTAGTGCATTTAGATTAGAAAATATTAATTTTATTAAATACAGCAGACTCCCTTAAATCCGCAAAGCTTAAAACCAGAGGTTGTGCAGATTTTAGAATTTTGCGGATTTCTGGTCACTGTTTTGTTTACATTTTAAAACAGTAATTTGAATTGAATAATGCACTCGAAATTATAGTGAATGCTTATAAGAAAATAAAATAATAAAAATTAAGAAAATAAATTTTTTTAACTATTAAAAGTAAAAGTCAAGTAAATAATTAATAATGCATAACTAAATATGCATAATGATGAAATGATAATTTTTTCTTGAATTATTCAGTGAAACTATCGTTATAAATATTCACTAATAATTCACATCAAAATCTTTAAAATAACAAAGTTTTATTTCCTGTTTAGTCTTGCCTAATAACCAAAAAGCTTGATTAATACATAAATGTATTTGGTAAAAAGATCATGATCGCCACTGATATCAGCACTATCTTGAAATTTTTCAGAAATAAATTTATGCTTCCTTCATGAGAAAACAGGAGTTGAATCATATTAACCAGAATTCCATGTTAAAATATGTACAGAATGATATAAAAAGTTAAACTTAAATTCTTCACCCTCATTTTAACAGCAAGTTTCATTGTTTACATCTGAAACGATGTGTGGAATTTAAGAATTTGTGGATTTGAGGGCGTCTACTGTACTAAATTTCAAGTAAATAATTCATATTAATGTAGGTTAAAAGTTTATGAAAATGCATGTTTTCAATAATGTTATTTGTCAAAAGCATTTATTTCATTCTGTCAAGGTTTCATTTCTAACTTCGGAGCTGGTAGAATCCTACCAGTTTGACAAACTTATGCAAAAATATTTCAGTTTAATGAATTAAAGTAAATACTTAAAAAATGTAATTTTTACTCACTAAATCATTTCACTTTTTTGCCTTTGCGAGAAATTTTAACCACCATCTTTCAGAAGTAATTAGTTGAAAATTATGCTCTTCTGTTAAATGCAATTCCACTAAAAAGAATCAGCACCAATTTATTATATCAAGGTCTAACGGAATCTAAAGTTTTATAATTCCGTGCATTAGTTCTGGAGACGTGACTATTGCTAAAATCGTGTAAATCCTGCAAAATGTAGCATAGCTGCGCTATCTGTTCGGAGATTTAGACCAAAACCTAATCCACAACAACTTATGCCAACGTCTAACTGAATCTGAACTTTGTTCAAAATTCATGCATTAGTTCTTGAGATATAGTTATCGTAATAATAATGAAAAAAGTAGCATAGAGGAGCCACCTGTTGGGCGATTTACACCAAAATGTAAGCAGCATCTGTTTATGTCCAGGTCTAACAGAATCTGAAGTTCGATGAAATTCCGTGCATAAGTTCTTGAAATATAGCTATCGTAAAAATCATGAAAAAAGTGGTATAGCAACGCCACCTATTGGGCTATCTACACCAAAACGTAATCAGCGCCTATTTATGTCAAGGTCTGGGAATCAAGGGAATCTGAAGTTTGATGAAAATAAGTGCATTCATTCTTGAGATAGAGATATTGCATAAATCACGAAAAATGCAGCATAGCAGGGCCACCTATTGGGGGATTTTCACAAAAAATTAATCGGCACCCATTTATATCAGGGGCTAACTGAATATAAAGTTTTATTAAATTTCATGCATTAGTTCTTGAGATAGAGTGCCCACAAAATTTTTATCACAGGCAGACAGAGTCACAGACTCACAGACAGACATTTTCTAAAAACTGTCAAATCGTGTTCGGGACCTTTTAAAATATATAAATCCGTTGAAAACCGGAAGTCGAAAATTTTCATGAATCCAATACTTTCTTCTTGTAAAGATAGAAGAAAGTAAAGAAGATACATTATATAGCCAAAAATCACTGGACACTTTCGATTTTAGACATTAGAGAAATACATGACGAATTCTTTTAGAACTTCGGGAATATAAAGAACATGTTTGACTTCATGTTTTTCAATGAACAGTTGATTACAAGGGCAGGGGACCAACAATGCTTTGAAGAAAAATAATAATATTTGGGAATCACAACTGTAAAAGAGCTTTATAAATTTGATAATATCTGGTAGCTAAATAGTCTAGTCGCCAGTAAAAAATATTTACATTGGCCCCTCCAATATCATTGATTTTCAAAAAAGCCCAAATGTTTTTTATGAATTAATTGAAAAAAAAACTAACCACAAGCATAGATTAGAATTATTAGTTACACAGTTTATAATAGTACTGGATATTTTCAATTTTATTAGGCAATTTTTTATGCAATTTTTTGTGTTATTTCATGTTTTACAGTGATTTTTTGACATTCTGTAGAGGAATTCTTTCAATTTTTTAACCCTATATAATGAATTTTGTCCTCTTGTTTAGCGATTCTTTTGCATTTCACTGTGATTTTTCAAAAATGATAAAAGGAATCCGGTTTCTTTTTGCTCAATATGTTAAATTTTCTCCTTTGCAATTTTGGAATTTTTAGTGATTGTTTGTGCAATTTGTAGCCTTTTTTGCTTTTTTAATTCTCACAAAGTGAATCTGGTTTAAAACTTTTAACCCAGTATAGTAAATTTTGTCCTCTTTGATGTTTTGAATTTTTTGTGATTTTTTTTTTTACTTTTTAGCTATTTTTTAATCATTAGCGATTTTTTGACATTCATAAGAGGAATCGAGATTCTATCTCTTAGCCCAATAAAGTAAATTTTGTTCTGTGCAATAAAAAAAAATTCCAGAATTTTTATAGAATTTTTAGTGTTTTTTCACATTTTGTGGAGATTTTTCGACAATATATCTCTGTAATGAAAATAACTCTCCAGTAACTATTCTAAATGGTATTTGTGCTGATTTTGGAGGTCAATTTTTGATAAAAAAAAATAAATACAGTGAAACTTCCATTTAACGAAGTTTCATCGTTACACTTAAACACTTCATTATGAAGAAAATTCGTTAAATAGAAATCAACTTAAATTTGTGAAACTTTTGTGCACGCAATACACATAAAATTAAAAGTACGCATAAAATGCAAATATTTGAAAAATATATTTTAATGTGGACAGTCATTTTTTTAAACAATGTAATTTGAACAAACAATTTAAACAATGAGAAAAATTTTATTAGAATAATGTAAAAAAGCACATCTAAAAAAATAATCTAAAAAAACACATAATAAAGAGAACTAAACAAAGGCTGACGCGTATCTTTTCTTTTTGGATTAAAATGTGATTAAATGTGTTTGTTTTGATTTGATGATTAAAATGTGTTAATTTTCATACAGTCCACTGAAATAAATTCATATATCCATAGCAACAGCAACCTATCCTTTTGAATGTTGTACATGCAAGAAAGTGGAATAAACTTCGTTATATAGAGTATGTTTTTCGTAATATGGAGGTTAATTTACATGTTAATAGAGTTCGAAGTCAAGGTTCTGCAGAAAAATTCATTAAGTAGAAAACTTCGTTAAATAGGGACTTCGTTAAAGGGAAGTTCTACTGTAAAAAAAGCTGCCAGATTAAAAAACTTTGTTGCCATTGGCGATCACATTTATCAACAAGCCCTGTCCTGTAAAATAAAACACATGAAATGATCTGTCACTGCAGCACATACCTATGTGGATATTGTACAACATTTGTATTCATTTATGTAAGAATAGTACATATATTCATGGAGATATAATGATTTCTTTAAAAAATTCAAGAAATTTTTGTTCATAGCATGTAGGGTTTTCAACCAAATTTAACAAAATATAATGAAACAACATAGTATGATAAGTGGTCAGCAATATTGATCCACTGTAAAAGAGATATGTAAAACTTTATTTAAAGGTAGAGAGCTTATGACTCTGTTCATAAATACGCAGTGTGGAAGCTTCACTAGATATTGAAACTCAATGGCAAACTTCATAAATGTTAATCTTTCAGATTAACTTCTTAAAAACTTCTAAGATAAATAGTGTCATGAATTCTGCTTGAATTAGTAAATAACATACACATTTTAAAAAAGGTCCGTTGATTTATTTAAAAATAAAGCTTGCAAAACTTTCTTTTTTTTACTTTAACATAACTTTAAAGATGATGATATAAAATCATAATATTGAAGCTTGAACAATTATTGCTTTAGGTTGACAGAAGGAATCCTTTCACATTTACCAATGAACATAATTAAAAACATTATTGCACATTTGAATAATAAACCAAAAAGCAATGTTTTAAAATTCTGCCTGCATCATTAAGCTATCTGAATAGAGCAAATAGTACTATATCTATATCTTAGCTTCTGTGAAAAGATCTGCTTCCCACTTGCTGGATAACATGGTACATACGTTTATCTATTCAATAAGAAGTCACTGACACATACTCAACAACTGATTATATATATAGTCAGAGAAATGTCACTTTGTCGTTAATGTCCACTTTCCAGAATGATCCTGTTACGCCCGAATGCAATGCCGATTAGTGACGTATTCAATATTAAATTAAATTACATTGCAATATATGCTACCACCATCTCGTGGAGAAAAGACATTATTTCCACATCACTCAATGCCGTATCGTAATGAAGTGTCAGAAGTGTGTTATTGTAGCAAGCTGAAAGAGATATCTTTTTAAAGCTGCAATGAAAGAAGTTCATAGAGCTTAAAGCCCATGTTCAAAAATATTGTAAAGAGTATTTCAACCACTTGTACAATTAATTTTGTCTACCCCCTTTCAGTCCTTCCTTGTAACGCGGAGATTTTCAATTCCAGCTTCACTGAATCTTTTTACAAAAAAAAATATTGTAGGATTGATTAGGTGATTCAATCTGTTTACTTATCTTTGTTTGGGAACTGAACATTTTTGTATTTTGTGTCAAAGCAATCTGTATTTAACGGTGACTGATGTGATCAAGAGTTTTGTCCTGATTGGACAAAATGAATAGAACAAAAATGATGCTAAATGTCTGTATCTGCAAAATGTTTAGCATGTAAACAAAACATTCTCATTAAGAAGTACAGGGGCATCAAGCAATCATTATCCATGGAATAAATATCTTACTGTTAAACAATTCGTAAATTATACAAAAATTTTCTTAAAAAATCAGTAGTTTATGCTTCAGAATAAATTGTGAAACTTTCACTCAAATTCACAGCTTTTAATTTTTTTGTGTATAACATCACAAAATTCAGATACCTGGAAATTTTTTTATTGGTATGGAAAAGTCAGGGAAATTTGTTGCTGATCTGGAATAGACACCCTGGTTAAGTTACCATATTTTTTCATGTATACCACATGTTTTTTAACCCTTCAAAATGTACTTTAAAGATCATTGATACATTATGAGTATTTCAGATTTGACTGGCCTCTGTATATATGACCTTTGGTCACTGCATAAAATCATTAGCTGTCAATTTTGTATTTAAATTTATGAAACCAGTAGGGGAACCTGGGGAGCGTTGACCACGTTTTCAGAAAAACATTTTTATAAATTTTATTTTGACTATAAAAACAAAATATAGTAGCACATATTGAAGGAAATTTTCTTGTCAACAAATATATATTTGTGATAATGTAAATAATGTGTTTTTTCCATTTCTAAATTTATTATTTTTTAAAACACAGACAAGTGGGTCAAGCCTCCCTTTATAAGGGAGGCTTGACCCAGTCAATAATGTATCATTTTAAAATGAGAAATAGTAAATATATTTTTTATTAATTAGGTAAACATTAAGTATAAAATTTTTTGCATGATAATTGAACACTCTGAAATCATTTTAAGATAATAAATTCTACAATTACTTAGAATATTTTGCTATAATAAAAAAAATAATAAAGAACATTTTCTATACAATTAAGTAAATAGACTTACCTTTTACTTATGTTAAGCAAATTTTATTCAATTTGTACACACATTAAAATTTACAACATGTGAGAACCTTACTTTATCTTAATGGCATAAATTGGGAAAAATCAAAATCAAATTTCACTTTCATAACTACTCTTTCAGTGCCACCAGATGACACAGGGGATGGCAGTTTAGTCATATCTGTTAAATACACAACAGATGTATCTTCATTTTCTGGATAAATAAAAGTATACGATTGTTCACATCGTCGTAAGAAGGTGACTTCATACTCATCAATTTCTAATTGACGTGTCACCGGCCCAACAAAGTAACATTAATCTTTCTTTGTTGTAAATTTCACTACAGCAAAGTCGCCAATATTAAATTGATTACTCTCCTTTTCAAATTCTTCTATCTCTTCATCAGTGCAGCTAGGAGAGATATCAATATCAGACTCTTCCGTACTACTAGGAACAATTTTTTTTTTTTCACTTTCTGAACTCTTGTATGTTTGCTTTTCTGGATTTTACTCTCTTTCTGCCTTTTTCTCTCTTCATGTTCCATTTCAATTGCTCTTTTTATTGGTGTATGAGTTAAAATTCTTGACTTTGCTGGTCTTCTTCCACCAAGAGACTTTCTAGGTCCTGCTTTTGGGAAGGGACGTAGCTGTTCTGGGGTAGTAAATAACTTTTCTTGAGTGTCTGACAAAGAGCAGCATAGTGCACGTAAAAGCATCATTTGAATCATCTCTTACAGTATTATTATCTGAAAGTAAACTCGATTCAGGATCTGGTCTATCTGTAACATTTGCACCTAGATAATCTGCATCACTGAATATAGATGTATCAAAAGGATGAATGCCAGTTGATGCAAATCCTTTTGCTTTGTTTACATGGTTAAATGCTCTAGGGTATGCTTTACCAACTAATGTTGCAATGTCATATATAGTTATTGGCTTACCAGGATTGCTTACCATGAAATTGTCTGCGCTTTCATTATAATATGTTTTAAATGGTCCAAATATTGCTCTGTCTAATGGTTGTAGACGATGGCTAGTATACGGGAGCAGAGTTAGCAAAACAATTCCATTATCCTTGCAAATCTGTAAACCCATAGGTGTTATGTGGCTATCATGATTATCGAGAATAAGGAGGACAGGAAAATCCTTATTACGCTTGGAATATTTAATAAAGTGATTCAAATACAGATTGAAATTTTCCCCTGTCATCCACCCACTCGGGTGAGCTGCAATTGCTGTGCCTGTCGGAACACCTTTTGCCATATGATCTTTCACTCTAACTCTTGGGAAGACCATAAAAGGTGGTATAGAAGTTCCTATAGCACATACAGTAGCACACAACGTAACTAAGCTTCCTCTTTCACCAGATGTAATTTTTGACACTTGTTTTTCGCCTTTACTACATATTATTTTCTTAGGTGTGTGCACAGTGGTTATTCCCATTTCATCGACATTGTAAATTGATTCTGGACCAAATTTAAATTCTTGAACTTTTTTCAAATTATCCTGGAATTCACCCACTGTGAATTTATTAAATGCAGTTGATCTACTCAAACTTGTACTTTCAGGCTTTCTCAGAGATAGTTCTTTATGTCGATGCATGAATCCACGCAGCCAATCATAAGAAGCTACTTTACCTTGAATCCATTTGTGTGGAATTCTTTTATTGTTTGCATTTGCAAACTCATATACAAACTGCCTAGTTGTCTTTGGAGTTAATCCATAATGTAGTTTGGATGACATTATTAGATACTCAACTAAAAGCTTTTCTTCTTCATCAGTAAAAATTTGCCAAGTTTTACAATTGGGCTGCATATCCATGTCTTCTCTATTTTCACTCAATTTATATTTTTTTACGTATCTCTCCAGAGTTTTTCGATCAATACCATAATCTATGGCTGTCTTACGAATACTAAAACCCTCATCAGCAACTTTCTTCACTGCTGACTTCATAACTTCTGTAGAATGCTTCTTACGAGCTTTTCCTTTTGGTTTATAAAAATAGGCATCCTAAGGGGGAAAAATGTAACATTGTATCATTAATATTGCAATTTAAAGCATTCCTCATTTAAGAACTCACAATAAAATTAATTAATTAAAAAACTTTTTAAAAATCACCCAGAAGTTAATACTTTTTCAGATAAAATAAGTAGATTTTTAATAAACATTTTTGATTAAAAAATTTTTGCAACATAAGTTTTATTGCTAACAATAACCAAAAGGTTAGATTTTGTCAACAACCAATGTTTTGATTTCAATGAGAACAGATACAAATATTCATAATCATATTTATGATCTTCATAAAGTTGTTATTATAAATATAAACTATGTTTGATAAACATTATTTGTAGATTTTCAAAACTATTTAATTAAGGGAGCCTTGACCCAGTGGTCAACCCTCCCTTACATAGAGTGGGTCAAGCCTCCCTACCTGGCCATTTTATAAAGAATGGCACATGGAAGTTTTAAGCCTAATTTATTGTACAAACTTTATAACTTTAATAAAAGCTTAATATGACAGCATTTATAAAATCCTAATTGCTTAAAGTTAATTCAATTAGTCTGTCTGAAAAAATCTTCCAAATTATGTTTAAAATACTTACTTTTTAAGTAGAAAAACTTTCTTTTTTCATTATCTCCACACTGCAATGAATTAACTGAATGAAACTAAGATGGATGTCTGATTACATCAGTAGCTTTGACTGCCATCTAGTGAGGAAAAGCTAAAATATTTTTAAATACTAAATATCAAGGGTGGGTCAAGCCTCCCTTATGGTCAATGCTCCCCAGGTTCCCCTAAGCAATAATACATTGTGAATATCATGCAATTTTAGTCCTAACTATTAGATTTTAATAAAATTAAATCTCTTTTAAAGTATTTTTCTGTTATTTACCACCGATTGTTTATTGGTTGTTAAAAATAATTATTGTTTCTGCAAAACCTAATTAGAGTTAAAGAACTCTTCATCTCATCCAGGAGTGTTCAGTTTATAGTAGTAATACTTCATTAATAATTGACTGGTTTTATTCTTTATTTAAATACTTCATTTGTTCAAAATTTAAAAATCTTTTTGTATGTTTCATGTATGAAATGTTTCCAGAAATATATTTTAATTTATTGTTATTATTTTTTTTTTCTAGATTGATAATCCTATCACTGTACTGACTCAAGAAACAAGCCGAAATTTTTTGCTCTCCAAAAAGCCAGAAAAATTGTTTCACGTTAGTACATTTTGCTTAATGTGAATGTTATTTAATTACTGTTACTTTAATGGAAATGAAAATATGATTAGCAAATATCGATACCTGGTCAAAATAAATATTTCTTTATAAAAATATGATTATCATATGAGTTTTATTGGAAAGCTTTTTTTTTTTTTTGGGGGGGGGGGGGGGACTAGAAATAGAGAGGGCCAAGAAATCTTTTTTTTTTCTTTTGGTTCTATAAATGAAAGCTTTAGGTTGTTCTTAAATCCAAATTGGCTCCTTTCTGACACATTTTTACACTATTTTATTGGACTTGGTTCATGTATGTAAAGCTGGAATTTTTTAATTGATTTTTCACTCAATTACTGATATTCTACAATTATCAATGTAAAATCTGTTCATGGCTCCAAGTTTAGTAAAAGCGTTACCTCTGGGGGTGCCAAACCAAGTGCAAGTCTCTCATCTGGAATTGGTTCAAAATTAGGAGACCAGCTCTAGAAGTCCAACCTCTCTTAAGGCTCTGGCACCCCTTCTTTCAGAGAAGTGCCTTGGCACTTTCTCTGACACACCAACAACATCATATATCAGGGGTGATTGTCTTCAGGTTATATACCTGATTTCAGGTTTTTTTTTTTTTTTTTTTTTCATTTTCAGTACCAAAATTCCGCTTTTCCAGATAGTTAAATTCATAAAATAAGACTAAAATATCAATTTCAAAATATTGCTAAACATAATTAAAATTCATATTTTTCATAATTTGACCTCCCTGTAATAAGTCATATGTTCCTTTCTCCCTCTCTCCATACGGAAAGGTTTTCTCGCTTAAATTTCAGGTATTTTTTCATGAACCCACAATCACCCCTGATATATATTAAACGAGCAAGCGATTTTCCTGATAACAGATGATATTGAAATAGGCTGGAACGATTTTCATGAAACTTGACTCCTATACTAAAGCAAACACGGAAAAAGATTTAGTTAGGTCCCAAATTCAAGAAAATTGGTTTTGATAGATTAAAACGAACTCAGTGCTGAAAATGCCGCTTGCTATAAATTAAAAAAATACTCAAAGGATTTACATGAAGCGTGTCTTCTATACTAATTTAAGCACGAGAAAATAATCTAGATAGGTCATGAATTTGGAAACGTTTGTTTTGTTGGATTAAAACAAACTCAACCTTGAAAATGCTGTTATATATTGAAAATGACTCTAATAATTTTCACAACACTTGATTCTTATATTAATTTGGGAGCAAGAAAATTATCCAGATAAATTGCTAATTCAGGAAAATTAGTTTTATATAGTTAAGACAATCTCAGTACTGAAAATGATGGTATAAATTGAAAATAGTACCGATGATTTACATGAAATAAGCTTTATTCAAATATGAGAAAATGATCTTAGTAGGCCTGGTTCTTTGAAAAAATTCATTTTCATAGATTTAAGCAAATTTCAAAATTAATCTTCAGTAATTAGAATTCTTGCCAATAATATTGGTTATTAATCAGCAACACAATTATGGATGATATCGGAGGTAGTGTAATGAGCTACTTACTACAACCCTGATTTTTAGAACTTCATTATTAATTAATTAATTAATTTTATGGCATTTTTCCATTTGCCAGGTTCAAGCGATAAATAGTTAAATATTCATTAGGGTTACAACTGTATACAAGTTGCAATAACAATGGAGTTATTTATATGCCAAACCACACTCGCTAAAATATGCCAAATGGCTTGAAACTGCAACAGTTAAATATTTAAAACATTAAAAAGTATAAAATAAAATATAAATAAAAAAATAGAAGTGTAATAATTTTTGTAGATGTGTTTCTATCAATTACTAGATTAATATTAATTAAATCATGATTATACATTGAGGAAAACATTGTAGAAATCCTTTGTAGATAGTTTAAATAATGTTTTTGGTACTTTTTGGTTAGCCGGGCGCCAGTGATATATGTACATGTATATATATACACACACTATCATATACACATATCTATGTATACATATATATACATACACATATATATATATATATACATATATGTATGTATATATGTAATAATAATAATGATTAGGCTGGTGAGATTATTGAAGATTCTTTTGTAAAAAACTATACTATTTTAATCTCTGGAGTAAAACACAGTTCTATATGCAAACTAAATACTGGTTATATACAGGGTTAAGGGGAATAGGGGATGATTCTGCCGCAGTTACCGGCATTCAACGCGTCCTTCCGATATCAGACCGGAGCTAGGCCGTCTGCCTAAAGCCAACCGGACAAGTCAATCTCCAAAGTAAATCTGACGATAATCTTAATATTCCGTTCCCAGAGAGGCGAAACCCTTTAGTCATCATCTTTATTGTGTATCGTTATTGCTGGCCTAGTGAGTTTCCGTGGGATTGGGCCGCACCTCTTCTCGCTGCGGTCGAAATGTTATGGGAACTGCAAAACCACATCCATCCCATTCACATATATATACATATGTATTTATGTATGTACATATATCACTGGCGCCCGGCTAACCGAAAAGTACCATGTTTTTTTTCTCTTTCCTGTTACTGTATTTTAAAAATAAAACAGAAAAAAATAAATTCATTATTTTGCACTTTTTACCAAACATAAATCAAAGCGGGGATTTTTTATAATTGGTGCCCATTCCAAATTAACGTATTGTACTGGATTTTTTGTGGGATAACATGAATTGCAGTCATGAAACGAAACAAAGCATGTTTTTCTAAATAGACATTGAATGCTTATAAAAGAATGTTTTTTAAAACACTGTTTTTATATTTATATTTAATTTATTTTTGTTTCCAAACACACGAAATTAGCAAGTGCTATTATTCAGAAACTTTGTAATTGAACAGTTTTTTCCATTTTTTGGCAAACAAAGAAAATTTCCAGATGTAGCAGTATGTGAAAGGAAAAAACTGCCTTCATGAGACAACGATCTCTTATAACTGAAGATGTAATTTATTTAATGAAAAATGAAAAAAATTGTTTGATTTCAAATCATTCCAATAATCATGCTTGCAAGTGTCATGCTTTTACATTGTTAAAATGAGTCCGTAAATGTCAGAAAGTTTTGTGTTGTTGAATGAGAAAAAATATTTCTTGAGAGCCTCCTTAAGATTGTGGCAACAGTTGAAAACAGCTGATATTGATGTACCTGTTTTAAGAGTTTGAATTTATATTTTAATTTGTTTGTTATTATAATTAATTTTGTTTTTAATAATAATTTAAAGCAAAACCAATTTTTTTTAAATTAAAGTCTAATTAATGCTTAAAGTGATAAAAACATAACACGAAATGTTTAAAAATACCTTTTAATGTAGATTACATATGTTTCGTTCGCTCTATCAGAAACATCTTCAGATCTAAATGATAAATAAGATATTCTTGCATATTTTTAAAATATGCGAGAATATCTTATTTATCCTTAAAAGGTATTTTTAAACATTTCGTGTTATGTTTTTATCACCTTAAGCATTAATTAGACTTTAATTTAAAGTTTACAAGTGATTCTATTATATTATTTGCAGATTTTTTTGCTTGAGAATTTGCATAACTGTTGCATTTCTTTTTATTGTGTAGCTACTGCCAAAACTATTTAAAAATATATATTGAAATCATTTTAGTAGTTCTTAAGAAAAAGATTCTTCAATATCAGCTGTTTTCCATGGGATTTTTCAAGTGTTGTTGTCCCCTTAATAGCTTGAATTAATTCGTATCTTAATCTTTTTAGTATAACAATTTGCTTAATTTTCTTATGGTTCTTCCTTTTTAGTTGTTCTATAAAGGGACTGGACTTGCCACGGTTTCTGATGATTACAACAGGGCTGCCCAGTTAAACAGTGAAGCCAAAACTGAGCTTTATAATAAAAAGGCTGTAAGTAGGCTTCAAAACTCTTTGTGCATGTTCTGGTCTGAATTTTTATTTAAATTTATGGTACTTCTCCATTATCCTCTCAACCACTTTTCATTAAAAAAAAAAAAAAAAAAAAAAAAACGCCAAACTGTACCAGCAAATAAACAAATAAAAGAATGTTGCCATTGAAATCTCCAAAATAAAAATTAAAAAAATGATAATAATAATAAAATTAAATTAAAAATACAAGAAATTCAGAAAAGCCCCACTCACCAATGTGTCAACTTAGTAAGCTTAAATAATAAAATTTACAATATATTAATGAAAACAGAAAAAATAGTGATAATAATGCAAAGAAACTCAAAAACATACATGAATTTTGTCACAATTAAAAAAAACTTATAGAAGTCAGGGTTGGCACGGTTTAAACCAAATGGTTTTTTTCTGAAAAAAACCAATTGGTTTTTTTGTTAATTTTTTTTAAGATTTTTTTCTTATATAATTAAGTTTTCAAATTATTTGATGTACAAATAACTTCTACTTCTAACTGAACAGCTCAACTCATTTCAGCAGTCAACCTGCATAAGTCACAGTTGCATCATACTTGCACCTGTGTATGAATGGTCCAAGAGTTAGCATTTGAGAACAAAAAATGTCTAATTTTGGTAGAAGAAAAGATTTAGTTTGGTTATATTTTAATGAAGTAAAAAATGATAAAAGGAAAGGTTGTAGAGCTAGATGCAAAAATTGTAATAAAGAAATGGAAGGTCAAGTAGCTAGGATGAAGAAACACATTGAAACTTGTAATAATTCTCATCATCATTCTGATTCTGTTGATAATGGTAAGTACTTATTTTATCATTATTATTGCTGCTATTTTTAATTTTGAAAGAAAATTGTTAAAAATTTGTTAATAAGTTAAATATTTGTTAAATTCAAAATTTTTAATTTATCTGTAAAATTACAAGTAATGCATATTGAGAACATATGTATATCTTCATTCAGATGATTCTAAACTCTTATAAAAAATTACATTATTACAGTGATCTCTCACTTATACGCGATGTTCAGTAATTACTTTTTCATACCACTATTTTAAAACAGTAAAATTATATTTATAAATTCTGCGATTTAAGAAGCTGAAAATTACCTTATAAAAAAACTGGTGCGGAAAAAGGATTTCCGTGTATCGCGTATAAGTGAGAGATCACTGTATTTGAAATGCTATTTGATTGAGAAGATAAATTATAAAAATCACATATATTATTATTTAATTTGCATATGCTATTTGATTTTAGAAAGTTATATTCTATGAAATAAAAAATATTTATGTAATTCTAAGTAATGAAATTTTAGAAAAAACAAGAAAATTTTAAATAGACATTTTTTTGTTAGAGAACTTTATTTTGATAATCTTAAAATTACATTTGATAAAAGTTTGAAAGTTTTACAAATTAATCATATTATTAAGAACAAATTATGTGATCAGAACTGTTATTAAATGAAATTGTTAATTTTTAATTTATGCATGGCTTTTAGAGATTAACTAAGTTTTCACCAATCATAAATATCCAAAATTATAAAAGACATGGTAATTTTATCTCGAGTATTAAATAAATTATCAAAAATAAATATATCAATATGATAGAGATGTTTACTTTGCAGTAAAACAAAGAAAAAAAAATGTCTTTGTATTGAATTATTGTTAATTATATGATTATGATTTTTGAAGTAATATGTTCTGTATCATTAAGCAATTCTTATTTTTATTTTTGTGTAGATGATGTGTCAGTGTCACTATCCAGTATTTCAAGTTCTTTTGGATTCAGCAATAACACAAAGAGCAACAAGTGAAATTGGTTCTTTAAAAAGGAAAAGAGATACTATGGACTTTTTTGCCAGTAAATCAACACCATCTCAAAAGCAAATGTTTGATGAACAAGTTGCTAGGTTTATATATGCTACAAATACGGCATTTAGCACTGTAGAGCATCCTGAGTTTATTAAAATGGTTCAGAGTTTCCGCCCAGAATATTAACCACTATAAAGAAAACAAATTGCTGGGGATTTATTAGATCATACTTACAGCAAAGAAAAAGAAAAATGTGCAAATATGTTAAAAAATGAAGTTGTCACATTAGGATTAGATGGATGGTCAAACATTCACAACGAACCTGTGATCTGTGTTACTTTAACAACAAAAGACGGGAATACATACTTAGCAGACACTATTGATACATCGGGAATTGCTCATACAAGTGAAAATCTGTATGATATTGCGACTACAACCATTAATAAATGCCAATCGGAATTTCAATGTTTAATACAAGCATTAGTGACAGACAATACTGGAAATGTCCGAAAAATGAGGGATATGTTTGAAAAAGAAGAGTTTAATATTATTACTTATGGATGTGCAGCCCATATTTTAAATTTACTGGCAAATGATATAAGTTATCCAAATGTAAAAGAACAAATTTTGCATGTAATCCAATACTTCAGAAACAACCAATATGCAAATGCGTGCTTCAGAAAAGATGCAAGTACATC
Source organism: Maratus michaelseni (assembly GCA_963931845.1). Taxonomy (NCBI): domain Eukaryota; kingdom Metazoa; phylum Arthropoda; class Arachnida; order Araneae; family Salticidae; genus Maratus; species Maratus michaelseni. Next base: position 30,922,997 of record OZ007588.1, on the reverse strand, counting down.
AAAACTAATAATGCCTTGTGAAGTTCGCTGGAACTCATTTCCTGACGCTTTAGACAGCTATCTCAAATCATGGTCAGTTCTTGTAACTATATGCGAAAATAATAAAGACAAAATTGTTAAAAATATCCAAAGTCTAGTTTCAAACATTTCATTGAAAAGAAATGCTGAAGACTATTTTCAACAATTAAAGCCAATTAGTGTAGCTTTAGATAAAGTACAAAGCCAAAATTGTACAATTGGAGAAACTGTTTTTCTTTTTAAAAATTTAAAAAAACAGATGGAAGATTTGAAACTGAATAAAAAAGACATTATGAAAAAACTAGATACTCGTTATAAAATGGCAATAACACCAGCCCATCTTCTTGCTTATCTGTTGGATCCAAGAGCCAAGGATGCTGATCTCGAATTGTCATCGGAGGAAAAAAAAGAAGCATTGGAATATGGTAAAACAAAATTTCCCAAAAACAATTTATTATCTCTGATACTAAAATTTTGTGCCAAAAGTTCTCCATTTCAAAGATATCTTTTTGAGAATGATTTTAGTAAAGATGTATCAGCTATAGAATGGTGGCATATTCAAGAAAATGAAATCAAAAAGTTCAATGATGGTGTGTTGAAAGAAGTTGAAACGATTCTTACTGCAAAAGCGACTACTGCAAATGTAGAGAGAATTTTTTCTTCATTTGGTGTTGTACAATCAAAGTTATGCAACAGACTGGGTTTACAAAAAGCGGCAAAACTTGTTTTTTTTGTTTAAAACATTAAACCCTAATAATCCTGTTTATTAACATAGAATCTTTATAGACATGTGTCGTACTTCCATTTTCTTAAAATTTTGAAAATTTATTCAATTTCCATGTTTTTAAAATGTTTCTTTTATATATATTTTTTAAATATATTTCAATTTAATTTTCTTACTGAAATTCAATTTGTTTTTTAAAATTGAATAAAAAAGTAAGTCTCACTTTCTTTTCTTTGCATTATTTTTATTTAAAAAAAAAATTAGTATAGCATACCAAGGTAAAATTCTACATTATATCTTTATATTCTTATGTAACACAACTAAGTGTTGCTTATTAAAATGAAAAAATATAGGAAGGCAATAGATTAAGTTTTTAAAGAATTTAATATAAATCTTGCAATTAAATACTATTAAAAACTTTTAAGTATCAACATTAAGATACAGAATCCATTCTATGAATGCAATATGAAATACTTAAACATATTAATATGTTTTATAAGTGTGCTAAATCATTTGGTAAACATGAATTACAGGTTGCATTTGGAAATATGTATATATAAAACAGCAATTATTTCTTCAACTTTTTTAAAAAGTAATCTTTAAAAATTATTTAAAACTTATCACCATTACTGTAGAACCTGACGGCACAAGTGATCATGTTCTATGTATTACATAGGAAACTTTTGTATATATATAACTGTTTTGAATTTGAATGTAAATGATGTTAGCTCAGCTCTAAATAAAATTTAATGATTTGAATTTGTACATAATTAATAACAATTGTTTATTTATTTTGTTTAAACTGTTTTCAGAATATATATATATATATATATATATATATATATATATATATATATATATATATATATATATATATATATATATATATATTGTTATTGTAATATTAATCATTCTTGTCAATGTTAAATTTTATTTACTGATGTGCATATATGTAATTAAAAAAGATACAAAAAAACCCGGTTTAAACCAAAAAAAAACCTGGTTTAAACCAAAAAAACCCGGTTTTTTGCCAACCTTGGAAGTTAGAGAGAGTACAAATAAATAGACAGACATGGCAGACGATCCGAAGTGATAAACACATTTCAACTTTGTTGGAAAATATTAAAAATCTCTGCTTTATTTCTTAAAATTGTTATTTATTAGCATGCTTATCCCTTTAAAAAATTAATAAGTTTGGAAAGTCCACGTCCTCCCGCATCCCTACTGTCTCCTTGGAAATAAAAAGTAGGGGATGCTTCAGATAAAATTAAAAAGTGAGCCGTCCCCCCATATCTCTCTCAACTACACCACTGTTGCCAAGTTCTTTGCAACATATAGAGTTTCTTCACATTATATAAATCACTCCAGAAAACTACATCCATAGAATATAGATTTCTTCCTACAAACTAGAAAGTATTTGACTCACTGGAAACATTTTTTTTTTATGATTCTTTAATATTTTGATCGGTTATTTTCCTCCCCCTTTGTTAAACATGATAGATTACTTTGGAAGCCATGATTTTGATTGCCAAAGCAAGTATCTATTTCAGTGATATTCAAAATATGCCGAACTTCTCAGCTTGCTTTGAATTAAGTTAAGCCTTGTTAAAATTGATAATTTTTGTTTTAAAATTCTTAAAATTAAAATTAAGCATTTATAATGCCTGTTGCTTTAGTTAGAATATGTTTTATGTCTTCAATTTTAAATAGCATGTTATTCTTTAAATTTCTGTACCTCAAAAACGAATTATTCTGAATTTTTCTCTTTTTTTCTGATATTTAAAATAGTGAGGTTTGACTAAGTTTTTTTTTTAAATGAATGGGTTTACATATACCTGGGACGGCGAATCTATGGTATATGACAAAACATTTTTGTCACAGTATTAATTCAGATTTTAAATCTAAATACAATAAAATAACACAAAACACATGAATTTAGACTATCTCAGCATGTCTACATTTGATTTGTTGGAAAATTTATCAAATTAAGAGAAAATTTGGAAACCGTCAAAAACAAAAGACTAAGTACATAATAGAAGAAAAAAGTCCAATGCTAAAACTATGGAAACTTTTAATTTAATTCCAGACAGAGAGATGTTTAACCACTTTAACGACCACATAGATCAGGGCTGCTACACAACCTGGAAAAGTCAGGGGATTTGGAAATTGGCCTTAATAAGTCAGGGAATTTCAATATTTTACCCAAATTTTGAAAAGTCGGGGAATTTAATAAAATTTCAGGGGAGTTGCCTAATTAGTGAAAGCTTCTGGCCATTATAGGTAAGAAAAATCTTCCCTGCTTTCACAGATTCTAGTTTTTGTTTTCTTTAGAAATGTCATCTAAATCACCCTGCTCATCAAAATTTCTGTTTTCCTATTCTTGCCACCTCCACACACAGATTTTTAAAATTCATTAATGTACTGTTTTGATTTTTTTCCTCAATATTTGTTACTTTGAAGTGACAATTAACATAACTAATACATCATTTCCCCATCCTGAAATGCCTGCTTCCCTTCTCCCCTTTATCTAAAGTTGGACTTAAGTGACTTTCTAATAATTGCTGAAGTGAACTAGGGTTCAATACAAAAAATGGTGTATTGCTTTTTATCTTTTCCCTTTCAGTTTGGAGAAAACTTTATTTGAAAGTTTGTAACTATCATAATTTATTAAGGAAAGCAATTCCTATTACAGTCGTAGGAGTAAATTTTTCTGAAGGGGGTGGGAGGGGGGGTGCATAAGTGAAAAATTCTATCAATATCTGTTGTAAAAATTTAATATTTTCAAGGGACAAAAAAATTATTTTATCTTTGGTATGTACAGGGTAGCTACAGATTCTGAAAATCAGAGAGAAGTCAGGGAGGTTTATGAATCTGGAAAAATCATGCAAAAGTCAGAGAATTTTGTAAAAGTATTCAGGGATAAAAGAAATGTCAGGGAAATTTGTCTATATGTGAAAATATTTGCATTTTTGCACAAGACTGATTTGTCGACAATCAAGTGATATTTAATCCAATAATCGTACGTGATATAGAATTATAAAGAATGAAAAAGAATAAAATGTTTATATATTTTTTTAAAGATGCACATGATATGAGTTTTTGGTATTTAACACAAATTAAGGTGATCAGATGTCCTCATTTTCTGTGGATAGTGCTTATATTGAAAGTAGTTTACCCATTTTTAAAAATTCTGTTGGGAACCGTCGGTAGCGTAATAAATTTTCTTATTTTTATAAATAGTTAAATCAGTCTTCAAATTTAATATACATTTTCATCTTTTGATATGTTAAAGAAGTTTGTTCAGCTTACCTGAGATTTTCCTTATGCGCTGAATATACCCACAGTAGTAATCCAAAGTGTTGTAGCAATATTTATCTGATCCATTGATTCACTTATATTGGAAGAATAATAAATAGTATTAGTAGAAAATGACAATTGTGTGAAATAAACAGAAGATTCATTTTCCTTTGAATATAATATAATTCTTGGCTAGATGTACATGTTTAAAATCGCATTTTGGAGGCTGCGTATAAGTGCTCCAATTTTACATTATATTAAATATATTTACATCATATATATACAAGAGCGTCTTAACTGCTCGGAAACATTTTGGAAACTGAAGAGAGATTGTTATTTGAGTTCTGTGCACACGCGCGGGACAAACAGCTGTACTTTGAAGGAGGGACATCTGCAGTATTTCTCCAATTAGTTAGTTTCGACAGTCTCTGGTTTTATTCACTGTTTTGCATCTGCGGTTGTCACTTAAAGTACTTATAGTTAATTGGGGTCTTGTTTTTAACATGTTCTTTCAAATCGTTCGCTGCACGTGGAGATTAATCAATTGCATAAAAAAGGTTTCTCCGTCACTCCCCGTAATCTCCTGTGTGGGGAATGGTTGAAGATTCAGTTTCTTACGGTGTTTCTCGTACACAGGTTTGGGAGTGGGCTTCATGAGAGTGTCGGCTATCATTTCTTCACTAGGGCAGTATTGTAGATCGATTTTTCCTTCTTCTTTCATAAGTTTGATGTTGTGGAAACGTATGTCGATGTGTTTGGATCGCTTAGTATCTTTATCGTTTTCAGTCATTTTTATACAGGACATATTATCCTCAAAAATCGTGATGGGTAATTTTTGTGGAATGTTGAGATCGCTTAGCAAGTTTGTTATCCAACTTAATTCTCGTGCTGCGTTGCTAGCTGAAACGTATTCAGCTTCGGCTGACGAAAGTGCAATGCAATTTTGCCTTTTTGTAATCCAGTAAATCAGCGATTTTCCTAGCATGAATAGATTTCCTGACGTTGATTTACGTGTTTTCAAGTCACCTGCCCAGTCTGCATCGGCGTATGCTGTTAGGATGGGCTTGCTGTTTGCGCTAAGAGTTAAATTCAAATTTTCTGTAGTTTTAAGGTATGAAATGATTCTTTTCACTGCTGTCCAGTCCTTTTGGCGTGGTGTTTCATTTCTACGACATAATATGTTGACTGCTGCAGATATGTCAGGACGCGTGATTGTTGATATGTAAAGTAATGTGCCTGTCGCTTGTCGATATTTCGTGTTATTAGGTAAAAGATTATCATCGTCTTCAAGTCTGTTGAATCCTGCAATCATTGGTGTGTAATGAGGTTTCATGTCGTTTAAATTCAGTTTTTTCACTAGTTCCTGTATTTTATTGTTTTGATTTAGGTAATATGTATCGTTGATTTTATTAATGTTTATTCCTAGGTAATTATTCACTTCTCCTAAGTTTTTTAGTTCATATTCTTTCTTAAGTTGGTTTATTGTTTCTTCGATATCACTGTCCTTTCCTGCTATCAGGATATCATCTACATAAATGATGATGTATATCGGATTTTCTTGATTTGATTTAAAGTACAGACATGGATCATTTTTGCTCTGTATGAAATTATTGTTTTTGAATGTTTCCGATATTTTGGTGTACCAGGCCTTCGCGGCTTGCTTAAGACCGTAGATGGCTTTTTGAAGTTTACAAACTTTTCTTTCATCGCCGGGTTTAATATACCCGTCTGGTTGACTCATATAAACAGTTTCAGTTAATTCACCATGCAAAAATGCTGTGGTTATGTCAACATGTTTCACGTTCAAATTTTTGTGCAATGCAGAGATGAGAAATGCTCGTATTGTAGCGTGCGAAACTACAGGTGCGAAAGTTTGATCATAGTCAATCCCGAATCTTTGACTATATCCTTGTGCTACTAGACGCGCTTTATAGCTTTGAATATTTCCTAAATTGTCCTTTTTTAGTTTAAAAGTCCATTTTGAACCGATAATTTTTGTTCCGGGTGGTGGATCTGTTAAAGTCCAAGTGTTATTTTTTCTTAGGCATTGGATTTCATTTTGTGTTGCTTTTATCCAATTTTGTTTATCATTAGTATTTTTCATTTTTTCGATATCTTCCCAATTTTCGGGAATGTTTTCAGATGAACTATTTATGAGACAAACATATCTGTCAGGAGGAACGCCTCTATTTGTCCTATTAGACCTTCTTGGTTCAATTGGTTGCTGTTTGGGCACGGATGGTGTCTCTTCGCTGTCAAGTTTTATTTCTAAGTGATTTTCATGTCTATCCGGTAATTGTGTATTGTCATCTGATGTTTTTGTGGTGATTTGTATCTCCTCAATGTTATCTGAGTGTACATTTTCATTCTCAAGAAATTTTACCGTTCTCGCTATTATAATTTGTTTTCCTTGTGTGTGAATTCTATAACCAGTCGATCGTGTATCATAACCTACAAACGTTCCGGTTTGAGCCCTGTTATCGAGTTTTCCTCTATTTACTTTATCGACGTAAAATAGCGCTTTACAACCGAATGTTCTTAAGTGTTTTAAATTCGGTTTAACTCCTTTCCATAATTCGTAAGGTGTTCTGTTGTTGTTTGCTTTAGTTGGGAGTCGGTTTTGTAAATATGTTGCAGTGTTTATGGCTTCACCCCAAAAATGTTTGCTTAATTTTGCTTGTGATAGCATACTTCTAGTCATATCTAATAAACTTTTATTTTTTCTCTCCGCAACTCCATTCTGGCTCGGATTATGCGGGACAGTCAATTGGTGTAAAATTCCGTTCTGTTTTAAATATTCATCTATCTCTTGATTTACATATTCACGACCGTTATCCGATCTAATTTCCTTAGGTTTTTTACCGAACTGATTGTATATCATCGTTATATACTCTTTTATCTTTTCAGCAACTTCGCTCTTTTTAGATAATAAATATATCGTAGTATATCGGGAATAATCATCAATAAGAGTCATAAAATAAATTTTTCCGCCTAAGGTCGGTGTATCTAGAGGTCCACACACGTCACTGTGGATCAAATCCGCAATATTAGTAGCTCGATTTGTTGCTGATTTAGGATACGGCATGTTAGTTAATTTAGTTTCGATACAAGTTACGCATGTTTTATTTTGATGTTTACATTTTCCTATCTTTATTCCGTCCGCAGGTTGATTTGTTATCATTGATTTAATCGCGTCATAATCTCTGTGACCTAGTCTGCGATGCCAGAGATCTATGCATTGTTTGCTGTCACAGTTATACGTTATGTTTACATAATTTTGTGGTTCTTCCACATCGTCCATTTCCTCAATAATGTATAAGTTTTTCTCATTTTTCGCCCTAATATATATTTCTTCATCAAAGATCAAATCGCATTTATTATCGTCGAAGATTAGTTTACACCCGTTTTTAGCGGCTTTACTAACCGAAATTAGGTTTGACTCTAAGTCTGGGACATAAAGCACTTCGCGTAATTTCGTTAGTTTTTCTTTTCCTTCGGGGGTTAATGTTTTTATAAAAACTTCTCCTGAACCTAACGCTGTCAGTTTATTACCATTCGCGATCGTTACTGAAGTTTTATTATAATCAATAAATTTACTAAATAGGCTTTTATCGTTACAAATGTGCGAGGTAGATCCTGAATCGAGAATCCAGTTATTTTTGCCTACTTTTTGAGTGATTAATGCTTTATTTTGCGTTTGATCATTTGCGTATTTTCTTTCGTTTGGAACTTTGTTTTCCCTATGAGTTTCGTTTTTTTCATAACATAATGAAGATGAGAAATTCTTTTTATTTTTGAATTGATTGTTACGAGGATTTCCGGATTGTACCGTGTTTCTGCTCTTGTAGTGCCAGCATTCGTAAGTCGAATGATTTTTCATTTTGCAGTTGTTGCAATATTTTTGTTCTCTTCTATTTTCAGTGTGTGTATATCTCCTATTTGTTTTAAATGCTCTCTCATTGTTGTTATATCCGCTATGTGATTGTTCTGACATTTCATGTCTACGATTATATTCATCAGTTAATTTGTTTTTGATAAAATCAGGGGTGAGCTCATTTTCTGGTCTCGCCTCCAACGCAGTTATCAAAGTATTGTAACTGGGGGGAAGAGAACACAGAAATAGCGCGGAAATATGTGAATCGCTAATATTTTCTCCAATGGCATTAAGTTTATCTATAATTTGCAAGATATTAGTGATATGTGAGATCATGTTTGCACCCTCAGCTAATTTAGTACTGTATAGTTTCCGTAACAGGTAAAGCTTACTAGATAAATTGCTTCTCTCATGTATATTTTTCAAAGCTTCCCATGTTAATTTTGCAGTTTCTAAGTTTTTTACATTTACGATTTGAGAATCATCAATGCTTAAGTTAATTAAAGCTCTAGTCTTGCGGTCTCTTTTGTGCCATGCGGGGTCGGGTGGAGCTGGTGGATCTTGTACTATAATATCGTCGAGTTCCTCTTTAATCAGGAACATCTGCATCTTGAACTTCCATGTACTATAATTTGTAGAATTGAGTTTTTCAATAAATTGAGTATTTTCTTTTATCGCATTCATTTTTTTTCTTTTTTTTCTTTAACGTTCTTTTATTTATTATTATATTTTAGAAATTTGTTAAATTATCGTTTTTGATACTGGGATAATATTTTTTTTTCAGAATCAGTCTCATAATCTTTGTTGGGAACCGTCGGTAGCGTAATAAATTTTCTTATTTTTATAAATAGTTAAATCAGTCTTCAAATTTAATATACATTTTCATCTTTTGATATGTTAAAGAAGTTTGTTCAGCTTACCTGAGATTTTCGTTATGCGCTGAATATACCCACAGTAGTAATCCAAAGTGTTGTAGCGATATTTATCTGATCCATTGATTCACTTATATTGGAAGAATAATAAATAGTATTAGTAGAAAATGACAATTGTGTGAAATAAACAGAAGATTCATTTTCCTTTGAATATAATATAATTCTTGGCTAGATGTACATGTTTAAAATCGCATTTTGGAGGCTGCGTATAAGTGCTCCAATTTTACATTATATTAAATATATTTACATCATATATATACAAGAGCGTCTTAACTGCTCGGAAACATTTTGGAAACTGAAGGGAGATTGTTATTTGAGTTCTGTGCACACGCGCGGGACAAACAGCTGTACTTTGAAGGAGGGACATCTGCAGTATTTCTCCAATTAGTTAGTTTCGACAGTCTCTGGTTTTATTCACTGTTTTGCATCTGCGGTTGTCACTTAAAGTACTTATAGTTAATTGGGGTCTGGTTTTTAACATGTTCTTTCAAATCGTTCGCTGCACGTGGAGATTAATCAATTGCATAAAAAAGGTTTCTCCGTCAAATTCTATGATATATTAGCATAAGCTGACCAGATGGCCAGCTTAATCCAATTAGCTATCCTGTCAAATATAGATATTTTCTTAGAATTGAACTTGAATATTCTTCAGAAAATGAGGAAATTCTCTGGTCACCCTATATTCATTGGCCACTCTATGAAGTTGTTGGACTCAATTTTGAGTTTGGATTTATGAAACTGTGAACCAGTACTTCATGAATATTGTGCAATATTTGTGTTTTCTCCCAAATGAGGTATCAGCAAACCAGATAAGTGTTATACGAGGAAGTGACATACATTAAAAAACACCGTACGTGTATCGTTAATAATGAAAATCAGGAAAATCTGATAAAAGTCAGGGAAAAATAAGGAAACTTTTTTTCCCCCCAATTTCTGTAGCCATCCTAATGTATAAAGCACCTTACACCACTAGACTGAAATTTTCTTAAAATACACCTGGAAAAGTCAGGGAATTTCATTCTCTGATATGAGTAGCAACCCTGATAGATAGGGAAACAGTGTTATTACCCCCAATTTATCTCAGGGCAACCATTGAAGTGGTTAAATAAGTTTAGAAAACATTGGTTTAGTACATTTAACTGTTCTTTTTGTACATCAAAAGCTATATATGAAGTGCAGTACAAAGTCCAAAATCTGGATTCCAACAAGAAACTAATCTAACATCCCTGCCCTTCCCTCAACCCACAAATTATTCACAAATCACTTACTTTTACTGATAACAGTATTTTATTTATGCTTTTATATATCAAAACATTTTCAAAGTTTTCATCAGATAAAGAGTTCCGGAATTCAGTTTTACGTATATGGCTGAAAACTCTCACACATTCAACATCTCTGTAGGGTATTGCCAAGATATACAACATGAAATTAGAGATTTTGTTATACTTAAAAGAGCAATCTGCTGTTGTCACTTTGCATAAAATAGCCTAAAATAAGAATTTTTTAGTTTTCTGCATCAAATTTGAATGGCAATTCTTTCAATTCCTCTTTTTATTTCAAATTTCTTTGTAAATAATGGAAGATACCAATTACGATATTGAAGGAATGATAGTCACTCCACCAGATATCATCAACAGAAACTGATGAGTGTTTTTGTTGCTTTATCAGCAGCTAAATGTATCAGGTGGCAATTGCAAACCATCGCTATCAGCTCCTCATTTTTCTTCTTAAGAACATCTGCAACACTGTTTTCATTGCCTATCATTATAGGTGCATTGTCTGTACTAAAAACAATGCAGTTCTTCATATTAATATATTTTGAATACAAAGTGTTACAAGCATTTTGCCCAGTAGAACTCCCTGACAAAACAGGTGGAGCTAGCAAAGATCTTTGAATTTTACCTTCATCATTATTCAAATACACATCAATGGGGTATAATTGTGAATCCGAATCATTGCTGCCATCAACAGGAATAGCAAAAACTGAATTACTTTGTAACTAAATCACTAAGGACTTTTTACTTGGCATGCTGTTTCTTTTACTATGAAACTGACTTTTGTTCAACCACAAACAAATTTTTTTTTGTGTTTCACATTTTGGGAACATTTTTTTTAAGCTGCTCTGGATGATCTGCGGTAGATAGGGGCAGATTGTGTGCCAAGATTAATCTTACAAATAAATACTCTGCATTAATATATGTTTGTATAACAATTTAATTTACAATAGTAGAACTTTTTTTGAAATGTGAAGTAACTGTCTTCAATTAAGGATGAACAATCTGATTATTAAGCTAAGTTTAAGTTCAATCTTATGTTTTTATCTTGGCAAAAGAAAATTTGTATGGCAATAGATACTGTAAATATTGTAAAGAAACAATGTTACATTTTTCATTGTGTATATTTTCAATGTTGCATGTTTTCAAGGACGTTGTAAGAATACATTGTAAAAATTGTAATGTTTTCAAAATGGATATGTTGTCAGGTATATAATATGCATGTTTCTCTCGCTGTATGTAGTTTCAGTTAGTGTATATTTTTTTTCTCAGACAGTCCCTCGACCAATGCAGGGAAAATTTCAATTTGATCGCAAAGCATGAAATGGGTAATCCCACCAAGTGTTACGAAAATAAAACAATCCAACAAGAAATGTGACCAATAGAACGACTTTGATGCAGAATTAAACATAATTTGATAAATGATATTTAAAAAATTCCAAATCAAGCTATAGTATATACTTTGTAACACTGACATACCAAACACAATATCGTAGTATATTATTACAGTAGATCATCTGTATAATATAACTCTATATAACGCACAATTTCTCAGACATAAACAATGGATTTTGAAGTTAAGAAGCACCTGCATTCCACACTGTAGAAAAATTGCTACTTTCTAGGGGGGCTAAATTTTATACATTATTTCACCTTTTTCTTCTTAATTCAAATCTTTTTAATGAAAAATAATTGCCAATATTACAATATTTTTTTTAATGAGTAATATAATGATTTGCTTCAGGCATATTTGGGTCTTGTGTATAGAATAAACTTAACAATATGTGAAATGATCTATATTATGTACAAATTTGTAATCTGACCAGCTTTTGGTCCAAGGAAAGCAATATAAATATTATCTAACGTATATTGATATGTTTCAAAAATATTTGGCTATGTTTACAAAGTAGGTTTAATGATGTGTGAAATGTTATCTATATAACCCGAAATTCTATAATATGCTCAACCTCTCATTTCAAGAGATGAATTATAAAGATCTTCTACTGTATATTGAGTGTTAAGAAAGTAGGCTGTGGATCTATTGTAGATTTTTCAATTGAATGTATGTGTCAGTCAGTGTGGTAATATGGGGAGGACTGTTAAGTGCACGAGGGAAACCTGTATTTAAGTAGTGTGCTAATGACTGAATGTTTCATGTATCACAATCGATCTTTATGTTTTGATGCAGGTGTTGCCAGAGATGGAAAAAGATGTAAGGAAGCTGAAATCTCTCTTGGATAAAACCTCCAAAATAACAGAGTTGAAAAAGGAGTTATTATGGGCACAGGTGATAGAATTTGAAAAAGTGAGTATGCTTACATTTTTCTTATTAAATATTTATTTTATGCTTTTAGTTACATATCTGCTAACCTTTCAAAAAAATTCAAAAGAATCCCAGATTATTTTATTATTTTTCAATGTCTCAAAAATTGTAAAAATAGTTATATTTTGTAATCTGTTGAGAAACAGCTTTTATAAACAATCCTGCCAAAATGAATTATTAGGTAGCTTTCAATACAAAAAAGTATAAAGCTACCTATTGCAGCCGTTCGGAGGAAAGCAGTTCCGGAAAATTTCGATATATTTTCACCGATCATGACCCCCAGACCTCAAAACCACCCTCCGTCCAAATGTTGATTTATATATATAGATATATACAGTGATGTCACTGGATCCTAAAAATCCTGGGTCCCAGGGACCCAGGATTTTCAAATATCTGGGTCCCTTTTTTAAAAAAGCGGGTCCCCATTCATAATAATTCAAATTCATATTTTAAAGGAACAAGTGAATTTGTTTATTTGGAAAAGAAAAATGTAATAGTCATTGTTTTGATAATAATTAAATAATGAATAATTAAAACCAGTATTTCCCAATCAAATAAGATTTTTTTTTTTTTTTAACTATTAAGAGAAATTTTCTTTGCCTTTTTTTTTAATGTAAATGCTTAATTATAAAATAATGATTATTTGAGTGTAGAAGATAACAAGTATCACTAATATTGGTATTTCTTTTAAAAGGGGGAGGACGGATTTATTGAAAAGGACATTTTTGTTGGATAAAAGGATACTTTTGTTGAGTAAAGGGGCACTTTTTGTTGAATGAATGGATGCTTTGATTAAACTTCCCATTGGATTATTTGTCAGCATAGATCAGTGTTAGAATCAAACATTTTCTTTCGAAAGGAGTTTCAGGAGTGATTCTGAATTTAAAAAATATTTTCTGAAAGGTTACGTTATAGCAGAAAGGGGGGGGGGAATCCTCTCTCAGCACTATTTTTGTTGTTGTAGGTCAGATTAACTAACTTTTGCTTTGAGTCGATTTCAGGCTGAGTGAATTTCGCATTTTTTCCTTGGCCTTTGGACGATATTCGCATTTTTTCAGAGATCCTTCGAAGAAATTCGCGTTTTTTTTTTTCGAGATCCTTTGACAAAATTTGCTGTTTTTTCCCGAGATCCTTCGCCGAAATTTACCGTTTTTTTTTTTTTTTTTTTTTACATCCTTCGACAAAATTTGCCGTTTTTTCCGAGATCCTTTGACGAAATTTGCCGTTTTTTCGATATTCTTTGACGAAATTTGCCGTTTTTTCGAGTTCTTTCGACGAAATTTGCCGTTTTTTCGGGCTCCTTCGACGAAATTTGATGTTTTTTCGAGCTCCTTCGACGAAATTTGCCGTTTTTTCGAGCTCCTTCGACGAAATTTGCCGTTTTTTCGAGCTCCTTCGACGAAATTTGCCGATTTTGGGCGATCCTTCGACGAAATTATCCGTTTTTGGGCGATCTTTCGACGAAATTTGCCGTTTTTTTCGCGATCTTTCGACGAAATTTGCCGTTTTTTCGATATTCTTCGACGAAATTTACCGTTTTTTTACAATTCTTCGACGGAATTTGCCGTTTTTTTTTGGCGATCCTTCGACGAAATTTGTCGTTTTTTGGAGATTCTTCGACGAAATTTGCCGTTTTTTCGAGATTCTTCGACGAAATTTGCCGTTTTTTTTCGAGATTCTTTGACGAAATTTGCCGTTTTTTCGAAATTCTTCGACGAAATTTGCCGTTTTTTCGAGCTCCTTCGACGAAATTTACCGTTTTTTCGAGATCCTTCGACGAAATTTGCCGTTTTTGGGCGATCCTTCGACGAAATTTGTCGTTTCTTTCGAGATCTTTCGACGAAATTTGCCGTTTTTTTTTCGATCTTTCGACGAAATTTGCCGTTTTTTCGAAATTCTTCGACGAAATTTACCGTTTTTTTGACAATTCTTCGACGAAATTTGCCGTTTTTTCGGCGATACTTTGACGAAATGCTCCGTTTTTTCGCGAAACTTGGACGGATTTCGCGATTCTTCGAAGAATTTACACGTCCCATGGGACGCGTAAGAACTATTTTTTTGCGTCCCTACTCTAATTTTTCGCGTCATTTACGCGCTATAGCGCGTCCGCGGCATCGCTGATATATATATATATATATGACCTATGTCATACGATAACGCCCGTATTTATGAATCGATTTTGATGAAACTAATTGTGTGTATTAAGGTCACTAATGTCTCGACCGAGTTCGTTGGCCAGCTTGGTCCGCCATTTTGTTTCAAGATGGCGGCCATTTAAAAATTTAAAACTAAAATAAATATACAAAAAAAAATAAAAATTCAAATTTATTTTATAATTATGTGTTAGGCCTTGATACAAGGATTCCAGAGCATTTTTTGGTTTACCTCTATCTTAAAAAATGGCTGAGATAGAGCAGTTTGAAATTCTAGGGTGGCTGACATTTTGAAACAAAACAGCACATTAACTCGATTACTCGCAAATTATTTTCTTTCATTGTTGTAATAATTTTCCCAATCATACGCATAAAACTATATATTCATATCCGTTAGTGCCAAATTCTCGCCAAAATTGGCGACATTTGGTGACCAAAATACGTCTTCATAAATGAAGCCAATTTGGCCATTGCTCAATAATTTGGCGAATTTCTTATTCAAATTCAGTATTAACGAATCTTTTGTAAACGTTTCTTTGCATTTTAGCTTGCTGTTTTCATGTAACATTAGCTAAAATTTTAAAACGAAGATATAGGAAAGCTACCTTTTCCTCCCGGTACAGGCCGGAAGGACTTTTTTTAATAAAATTTATATATATATATATATATATTTGCATTTTCTAAAAAAGCATTCATACAGATATTCTTTAAGTTCTTTTGGAGGTGATTAGACCAGGGGCCTCTAGCCTTTTGACTTCCTTGAGACCCATTTTAGGTGAAAAATTTGTTTCAGGTCACATTTGACCAAAATAATAATAATAATAATAATACACTTTACTATTATTAATGATAGTTTTTAAGCAAAAGTTTTAGAAAATGTATAATATCCAATGAAAGGGGGGAAAAAAGTCAGATAAAATAGTGTTTGACGTTCTTTCTTTTAGAAACACTTTTAAAATTAATCAGCACATTATGACTAGTCACATAATACTGTGTTGATCCAACTTCGGTATGCAAATTACATGCAATTCTTCTTGGAATGGAAGGCAAAAGACCTTAATTAAGTGCTAAATATAGACTGTACTAAATACAGTGAATTCTTGTTAATGTGTTTCTGCTTAAAACATCTCCAATTAATGAGAACAATTTCGTTTTTCCAATCATTTTCTATTTTAAATTAATATAAAGGACATTGTTTAATGTATACTGCTCATTGCATACAAATTTTTCACAATTAATCTGACAGAATCTAAAGTATGTATGCCAATTTTTCAAAAACAATTTTGGTGCCACCTCTTTTATTTAGATATCAAGAAATTTTTAGTGATACTGATAAGAGGAGGATAATATTTCACATGAGAGGTTCAAATAATGCTGCCGGCTGTTTGCGCCAATATTACTTACCAAAACCTGATATCACAGACCAAATTTTAAACTGTGTTGCAAAATTAAAAAACAATATAATAAAATGATCATTTGTTCCACTATTGCAAAGAAAAATGACTTATTAATTTAAATAAATTTAAATTATGTAAGCACAGCAATTTATTAGGGTTTCGCTCATCTCACGAAATCCTATTCATCTCGCTCCTCTGTCTGTCCGTCTCAGAGTTTGTACATGGAAACTGTATAAGTAAGAGACTTGAAATTTTGTGTACTTACAGCTGAATATCTCTTATCACACAACAAATCATAAAATTTTTGAATCCATCAGTAATTAGCTGTGATATTAATTAACAACTCATTAAAAATCTCATCAAAAAAGCAGTTTTTACAAAATAGAAGCTGAGATATCAATTTTGCCTAGATTGGGACCCTTTGCCAAGGCTAGCAGAAGTTGGACACCGAAGAGAGGCTAGCTGTCACTCAAGATTTTCACATTCAAAGTGATAAAACCATAGATAATTTGCAGTACTGGGGATGTGTTGGACTCTACGAAATTATTAAAACTATTACATTTATTGATTTGAAAATTATGCATCTTTACTTAAATTTAAATTCTTAATCCAAAAACCTAATTTTCGTAAAAATCCAATCATAATTAGTTGAGATATTAATTAAAAATATAATAATTTTTCATACGAAAATTAATTTTTTCAACAGCTAGTTTTAATTTACCGAGAGGAGAGGTTTGTCATAAATGAAAGCACTACCGGAATTAAAAAGGACTAAGGAGTTTCAAGGTATATGCAAATTTTTAAAAGTATTTTAGTTACGGATTTAAAAATTGGTATGTATACGTGCAAAACATTTCAGAAAAACCGAAAATTGAAATAATCGACCAGTAACTTTTTATTTTATCAAAAAAATTATTTATTTCATTTACTTTTGGATAGGAAAGAAAATAAAAGAAAGAAAGCTTAGAATAATTAAAAACTGCACTCACAAATTTTAAGGTATATATTGAAATTTTTAAAACTATATAAGGTAGGAATTTTAAAATTGGTATATATACGCAAAATCATGTTCTGTTTAAGAAATTCAAAAAATCGACTGGTAACTTTTTATTTTATGAAAAAAACCTGATTTTGTTATGGAAAAGGAAATTTATTTGGATTTTCTACTTAAAGGATAAAGTGTTTTGAAAGGAATGTTAAGTGAAATCCTTTGTGCTATCTTCGATCACACTTACCCACTTGTTTGTATATTTTTTTTTTGTCCTGAATTATTAAACTTGTATTAACAATACTATCATTAATTTTCCTTTTTACTAAAAATAGTAAACTAATAGAACGTTGTTTCTTTCAGCATAAAGTTCTAACATATTTCATTTCTATAAAAAACTGAATTCAATTAATTCAACGCAAGAGATTTTTTTTATATATTATTTAAAAGTTTACATGTTTTTAATGTGGACAAAAATTGGTCTCCCTTGGAAATTCACACTAACCAGAGTTCACTGCATACAAGCATAGATGACTCAGTTTTAGTTTTCAAATGTTACTCCATTATCCAGTGAATTAAAAAAAAAACAGGGTATTGATGAAAATCATTATCATGTCCCTCAAACAGTCATAGTACATTTTTGGATTTGTGTGATGGGGCATGGACTTTTCGGATGATTTCATTTTTGTAAGAATTTATTAACCCATTAAGGACCGAATTATTTTTCTCAATAAAATTCAAATATTGCGACTCATACCACTTTTATATTATAGTAACCTAATAGTTACTTTATCATGGTGTTTCTTGCATCAAGTAAAGTGAATATTTAGCCTAAAAACAAACTGGTGTTACCTTAAAACCTGGTGTAAGAAACATAATGTTGCAAAAATGCAATATCAGTCTTTAATGGGTTAATGTGGCATTTAACCTCTTCGCAACAAGTAACAAGCATCCTTTACATTATTTTTTTACATTATTTTTTCAGTTTTTCAAAATAGAAATATTTGCCTAATTGCAAAAATGCCTTGGTTAAAAAAGGCAAGATTTTCAGCTAAAAATTAAGAGTAGGAATAATCAAGGATTCTCAGCTCTTTATATGTCACGTATATGAGACGCTCCCCACAAAGGAGATAAAACTGCTTTAAAATATTATTTTTTTAAGAAAGCTTTTGTGTAATGGACTGGCTATCATTAATCATGGCACTGGGTCTCAGGTTGGTAAGCCCAAATACAGAGTTATCTTTCAATCTCGAAAAAGATACAGGATACGATAAAAAAGTCATTTACAGAAGTGTAGAGCATCCTTACTTAGTATGAAAGGATGTCTAAGGCAGGCTACACACTGAGACAACACAAGTAACATGAAGTGTGTCTTAGGGAAAGAAACAGGTTGAAACATAGAAGAAACCTGTTTCAAACCTTATTTTTTCTCCTAGGTCACACGCCATGTTGCTTGAGTCGCCTCAGAGTGCAGGCTGCTTTACATATGAAAACAACTTTATTAGAAGTTCTGAAATGTGATTTTTTTTTTTTAAATAGTCTTTAAATAGAATAAATACGAACAGTGACGACGGCTTTGCATCACCTTCTAGAAGAAGGGGAGAGAGAGTTATCATAAATGCATCAATGAGTTATTCTAAATTTAAATGTACTTACATTGTTGTTTTCCTTTGGCTTACCTCTCTGCTAGTTTCATATATTGACGTCTTCCCACCTTGCTTTTGGCATCGGGTCCATTAACATTCCTACTTAACCTTTTGTTATTATTAGAAAAATAAAAATAATAAAAATTCTTATTTGGTATTTTATATAATACTTGTTTCTTAAGTTAGTTATCTTTAATTGTTTGCATCATGTATTAGAAAAAAAAATAGAAAAAATATATGGCTCTGTAAGACTCTCCCCCCACCACCACTCTATATGCTACTCCATCAAACGTCAAAACCCTTCAGAAAGCTCCTGTAACCAGAGCTCAATTTCACCGCAGCTTGCTGCAAGACAAGCTGCTTATTTTGTCTCATCGTCTGATGAATTTACTTAAGCAGTTACTGTACATAGACTCCAGATAAACGGGGTCATTACACACTCCGTAGGTACTGACGAAAGAACTAACTTTGACAGTAAATATGCCACTAATTACAAACAGAAGTGTGTCATTATGAGACATTTACTAATAAAACTAATACATGTAACAAGGTGCAGTTTATTTAAAAAAGCAAATAAATTTAAGGAAAGTAGGCTGATTGTGTCCATCATCAGAATACAGGTAGAATGCATGATGCATTTCTACTGATCGTGGACAGATACACTGATCCTGCTTAACTCTTCTACTTATTAAAATAAACTGTACCTTGATGATGTGTGTTAGTTTTATTTAATATGCATCTGCTTTATAATGCCACACTTCTGTACGCAATTAATGGCATATTTAAGCAGGTGATTGGATTAAATAAAAAAAATCATATTTTGGGATATCTAATAAAGTTATTTTTGCATGTAAGGCATTTCATGCTAAGTTGTGGATGCTGTACAACTTTGTAATTGATTTTTTTCTCATATCTCGTACCATTTTTTATATAGAAATGTGCCTATTCTGTCGTTTGCCCGTAGGTGATGCTATAAACAGTGCCATCGTGTAGTGCATGCCCACTTTACTATACCTAAATACCACGATCATGACTATACCTGTCGCCATTGTGAAGTTTAAGAGGCTACTTCACTCTGGCGAAAACACCTGCTCGCTAATGTTAATCCTATGGGGGAAATAATTTACTATATCTCGTTCACATTTCAATAGTTTTAAATGTTTTTTTTTTATTATTATTATTATTTTTTTTTTTATTGGATAGCTGAGGTGAATCTCTATGCACGCTCCTTTGTACTTTTCGATTTTTGTTTCAGTTTTTTTTTTTTTTTTTTTTTTAGGATACTTTTTGAAACCGGTTCCAAAAGTGAAAGTATCGTAATAAAAAAAACTTGTAATCAAAATCGAAAAAGTACAAAGTAGCGTGCATAGAAATTGACCTCAGCTATCCAATGCAAAAAAAAAAATCATTTAAAAATATTGAAATGGGAACAAGATATCATAAATTATTTCTCCCATAGGATTAACATTAGCGAGCAGGTGTTTTCGCCTGAGTGAAGTAGCCTCTTAATGGAATGGAACAGATTTTAGTGAGCACCCTGTATAGTATATGCATTACAGAAGTTATAATGCTAATATTTTTTTTAATTGAAAAAAAAATTTACAATTCATGATTTCTGTCGATTATTAATTACTTTTTCCTAAAAATTCAATTGTAGCCTATATATGTTAGGATTTTTATAGTTAATTGCTAAAACTAAAGTATATTATTAGTTAGATGTTAGTCATTTAACTTACTTTAAATTCCATTTTTACTTTCTTCTATCTTTACAAGAAGAAAGTATTGGATTCATGAAAATTTTTTACTTCCAGTTTTCGACGGATTTATACGTTTTAGAAGGTTCTGAATACGAATTGACTGTTTTTAGAAAATGTCTGTCTGTATGTGACAAAAATTTTGTGGGCGCTCTATCTCAAGAACTAATGCACAAAATTTAATAAAACTTTAGATTCAGTTAGTCCCTGATATAAATGGGTACTGATTAGTTTTTGTTGAAAATCGCCAAATAGGTGGCGTTGCTATGCTGCATTATTCGCGATTTCCGCAATAGCTCTATCTCAAGAACTAATGCACTTATTTTCATCAAACTTCAGATTCAGTTAGACCTTGACATAAATAGACGCTGATTATGTTTTGATGTAGATATCCCAACAGGTGGCACTGCTATAGCACTCTTTTCATGATTTTTATGATAGCTATATCTCAAGAACTAATGCACGGAATTTCATCAAACTTTAGATTCTGTTAGACCTCGGCATAAATAGATGCTGCTTACGGTTTGGTGTAGCCCAACAGGTGGCGCTGCTATGCTACTTTTTTCATTATTGTTATGATAACTATATCTCAAGAACTAATGCACGGATTTTCATCAAACTTCAGATGACAATTAGACGTTGACATAAGTTGTTGTTGATTAGGTTAGGGTCTAAATCTCCCAACAGGTGGCGCTGCTATGCTACATTTTGCAGGATTTACACGATTTTAGCAATAGTTATATCTCAAGAACTAATGCACAGAATTTAATAAAACTTTAAATTCCGTTAAACCTTGATATAAATTGGTGCTGTTTAGTTTTTAGTGTATGCGAAACCTGTGTGAGATAGAAGAAAGTTTTGGGATTGGCACATCTGACTAGTTATCTTTTGTTTTACTGAAGTCCTTCAGTGAGAAAGTAGGAAAGTTTCAGACGATATGCTCCTGAAAATAAATTTAATCTATGAATGGAAGACTATGATTCATTTTCATGTATTTATTATTGTTTATTTTTGAAATAGTCGGTGTGATAGAATTAATATAAATTAAAAAGTGTATCATCTTTTGTGTTAATATTCCTTTGCATTTCTTCCTAATTATAGAAAAGGGATGAGGCTCAAGAAGCTTTTGATAAAGTACAAAAAGAGTTTTCCGAATTAGAAAAAAAACTTAAGAATTACCAGGTAAATTCCTCAACTTTTGTTGGTAGTTTTTTTTTTTTTTTTTTTTTTACACTTTTTTATTCCACTCAACTTGGTTTTTGTATGTACAGATGTAATTTTGAAATGGATTTTTAACTTGCTTCCTGACATGCTAGAATTTGAAAAATATATATGTACACAGGTGTTCTTCTAATGACAAAGCAACATTTAATATTTTTAGAACTGAATTAAAAATTAATAACTTAATTTTGAGGTATTTTTGCCTTAGTTTCCACAGGTGATCAATCACCAAATATTCTTTATGGTTACAATTGTATACGAGTTACAATAAAAATGGATTTAATTGTGTGCCAAACCATGCTCGGTAAAAAAGGCCAACTAGCTGTGAAGTTGCAACAATGAAATATTTTAAACATTAAAAAGTAGAAAATTTAAATAAAAAATGAAGCGTGTAATATAAATTTTTAAAAATATGATTTAATCAATTAATAGTTTCATATTAATTAAATTATGATTATACGTTGAGAAATGAATTAAGAAATCCTAAATAAATAGTTTAAATAATGCTTTTTTTTCCTTTCATGTTGCCCTGTCTTAAAAAAGAAACTGAGCAAAAATTATATTAAGTAAATTCATTCAGACAGAACTTTTACCTTTTATACCGGACTGGACCAGTCCGAGAAATTTTAGCCCAGGTAGATCTCTAATATATATTACCAGTTTGGCCCTTTTGTCAGGATACCATGCCCTACCATTGAACAAATTCTGGTGCCGCTCCTGGTATTTGATAAAACATAGATCGAAATCTATTAAATTTAATATTTATTGAGTTATAGATGATAACTACTATGCTAATGATAACATTATGCTAATTTTGTTAAATTATTTTGTATATTTCAGGCTGACTTAGCCGCCATAGGTCAGACTGTTGCTGCAGCTCAGACCAATAAACGAGATGCAAGTACAAAAATGGAGGCAATACGAGCAGATTATGCTGAATTGGAAAAAAAGAGAACTTCTCATGCCAGTATTGTGAGAGAAATTCAAGTATGTTTTGCTTTGTCTTATATTTTATGTTTAGTGTAGAAAAGGCAGGGTGTCTAGTCGCCACCTGAATAATCTGGAAAAGTCAGGAAAATTTGAAAATTCTGAGAAAAAGTTTGAAAATTTTGAAACTTTCGAGAAAAATTCAGAATTTCCATTTCTGATTATAAAACTAAGAATTTGAAATTAAACACCAGTAAAATCTAAGTTTGTTCTTCATAAGTACTTTAAAGAGTATTTCAACCTCTCATGCAATTCATTTTGTCTATCCTCTTTCAGTTCTTCCTTGTAACTCAGAGATTTTCAAATCCAGCTTCACTGAATCTTTGTACAAAATATATTGTTCAGAGGTTCTTATGCTTAGTTCAGAGGTTCCCAAAGTGTGCTCCACGGAGCCCTTGGGGCTCCGCCTATACTTTTCAGGGGCTCCGCGGCGTTCCAGGAAAATAAACAAAACATGAAATAAATTAGCATATTGCAAGGGAAAATTTTTTGAAAGTATGTAGGAATTTTTGAGTGTGTGTGTGTGTCAAAAACAAATACATCTATCATTGGGTTGAAAAATATTATAATTTTTTTATTATATAAAAATTTGCATTATACATGTATTCATTTTCTATATAATAATTCTGGTTTGAACTACTTTATTTGTGTTTCTACATTTAATGTGTTTTAAAAATTCGAATCGAAATAAGTTATAAGAAATAGTATTCTGAATCAAATGCACAACGTTAATCGAAAAGCGCGCCAGTGCTGTCATCTCTGCTTGCGTGTATCATTTAATAAACTCCTCATTGATTCATTTAATATTTGTATACGTTTTGTATATAGTTTTCTTTTTGTAACCTTAATTCCTTTAATCTGTTTATTTTATTTTTATTAATTCTTAGTTACTTCAATTTTCTATACTGTTTTACATAATTGTACTTAATTTTTAAAGCAATGTATATTGCTGAAAATGCATTTTTTTAACATCTTCTATCACTTAACAACCCTACTCTTTAAATTTTTTGTTTTAATTGGTCTAGGCATTGGCTAAGGTTTTTATGTTATGATGCCACATTTTCCTATCAAAAATAAGGCTGTAGCAATTTAAAAAATAGATATTGGTTCTTTACATTTGTCATCACACTAACAATCAAAACTTTTGCTCAGCACCACCCTTTGCTTAGACTTTTCGTCAACGAGTACCCATCCTGATTTAAATTATCCCCACCCATATATCCCGTTTTGTTAATAAAGTTTTTCTAGAAGTTGCAGTTCTTTTAACATGAGTAGGTTTTATCCGTATATCTAGTTTGAGGCAAAAACAATGGTGAAAGAAAGTTTCTTTCAAAACTGTAATTAATAGCCAAATACTTCAAATAAAACATCCAAAACAAGTTAACGATGCTGCACCTAACAAACAATGCAGGTTATAGATTTTGCCCTGCCCACTTAAACACTAAAACGATGCTCTGATTCTAAATGTATTTTTAAAAAGTGGTTCAAAAGAAGAAGCTCAGAAGCGATTTGTTTTTGTTGCATGTTTAGAAGTACTAGAAATGTAAAGAAGAACGAAAAAATAATCTGTAATAGCATGATTCTGTTATGGATGGGCGGGACTAGTGAAAGCGTGTCATACGCATTTTCTTTCTTTTTGCGAGTAGCCTATTAGGATCATACAGAAGTGTCTCTTAGTAAACGAAAACTGTACAACTTACCTTTTTTTCTGTGTGTGTGTGGCTTTCGCCATAAATAATAATAGTTTCACGTAAGCCTCAATGCAATGCATGACCCAGACCAGGGTTACCAATTTGATATTTTCGAGTTCATACTGGAAATCCCGAAAGAATATTTTTTATTTTAAAAAGGGATGTCATTAGCCCCTTAACAGTATTGCTCGAACGTCGCTCGGGTAAGAAGAGTTTGTTTTCTTCGTTACTAAAAGCTTTCAGAAACCACAAATTTTTAACTATAATTTTTGCTGTATTTGACGGACATATCTCGATTATACAAGGCAGATATTTTATTTTATTGTGTCCAAGCATAGTAATATTAAATAAAACTGTTAAAGGGTTAAATGATAGAAAATTTGATTTTCAAAATTTCTAGTATGAATTCAGAATTTATGTATCTAAGAAAGGGCCAAACTGAGAACCTTGGCCCCATGTTGGAAACTACTGGTTCGGACTTTTACCCAGCAGATCTTTCTCTTCTCCATAGGCATAAAAAACATTAATTTGTAAACCAGGGGTATCAAACTGTGGCCCGCTAGAAACCACTATTTTTTTAAAGAAATCGTCGACTTCTGGAATTGCAGAAATTCAATAATTAGATAAGGCAAATTTTACTGTAAAATTTTATTGGCATCAGGCGGACCACAGTTTGACACCCCTGTTGTAAACTGTAGAGTAACGTGGGGTTAAGGGGCTCCGCCTTAGAAATTCTTCCCAAAAAGGGCTCCACGAGACCAAAAGTTTGGAAACCACTGGCTTAGTTGATTCAATCTGTTTACTTATCTCTGTTTGGGAACTGGATGTTTTTTTTGAAGTGAGAACTTCTTTAGGCGCGTTGGGCATTTTTTGAGATGGGAAAAAAACATTGAATTCGCGACACTGTTACCGACACCTCTGTGTATGTTGCCAATTCATACAATGAAGCGAAAGTATCAAAAGGAAATTGTTCACGTGCAGAAAGCGAAATGATTGGTATTATGAATAAAAATAATTCAGAAAATAATTTCAAGATAAATTTAGCACACGTGGTGAAAAGAGATAAAAGTGACTCAACTCACGAGACCAAATCAAAAGATGAAAATGAAATAACAAAACATGGGAAATATTATAATTTAATGAGCACGAGAAAAATAGACAGAAGTAATATAAAAAAAATGAAAATAATGAAATATTTCACGAAAGTTTTAAGAAACGTGGTTACCGATATGGAAATGAAGTGAAATCATTTTATAGAAAAGAAAAGTTTGTTGATAGAAATTATTGATACCGCAAACAATACGCGCAGTATGAAGATAGAAAAGCATAATGTTCACGAATACCGTAAACAAGACAGGCAGCAAAGAACTCATTTTTGGAGTGATAGGAAGCGGGAACCCTATTTTGCAGATAAATGTTATTACAAAAGATATGAAACTAAATCTCATGGAAGAAATGATGAATGTATTGAGAGTTGTTTAAATTGTGGATGAAAATTCATAAGTTTCATTGGTATTCATTTCAAAGAATACCAATTAATTAAATTTTATATTTCATTTATTTGTAAATTTACGTTTTAAGCAATAGATTGCAATTTTTGTATGTAAAATAATATGCATTATTTTTCATGTACAAAAGTGCATTAAATGAAAATTGTAATATAATTTTTGTAGTAGTAGTTTATAATAATGAATTAAAAAAACACTTCATTTAAAAGTATTTCCTGCGCAATAAAGGGTTTCCTGACGATTCAAAAAATACACACGTAATTCAAGTTTTCACTTCTGTCGGCACTCCCGGAGTGCCTTTTTTTTTTTTTTTTTTTTCTCGGGTTTGTTTTAAAATGTGTCAAAGCAATCTGTCACTGATGTGATAATTTCATCCTGATTGGACAAAATAGATAGAACCTGATGTTAAAATTGTGTATCTGCAAAAATGTTTAGCATGTAATATATATATATATATATATATAATAGACTCCCTTAAATCTGATAAATCAAAAAAAGACGAATGATGATGAATTTTTGAAGATGAATTTTTTTATCGTAAATGAATTAAGCAGTTTTTGCCAAACTTTATACCAAAAAGATAGAACACATAACAAAAATAATAATGCTGCCATGATCTCCAAAGAGTTTTTGATTTCTCTATCAGAAAGTTACAATTTGGTGAAGGATTAAGCAAGTAAATTGAATTATGAATAAAGTTACCTTTATGTTTACCTTTTACAATGCTTAGTATACATTTAAGGGAGACCAAACTGATTGCCAGCAGCAGGCTAGTGTGGTAAAATAACATGGATGAAAGTTTCTTGATGACCCAGCATACTAATACTTTTTAGGTAGATTTCGTAAGAAATACTACCTATTACATTCTCACCTAAGTTGGAAATTTTGAAAAATTTTTGCAGATCTACGCCGATCATGACTACCAGAACCCAAAAACACCCCCTGTTCAAAAGTTTATCTATCTATCTATCTATCTATCTATCTATGTCACTTTTTTCTGACCAAGATAACTGGAAAAATTCTGCATAAATCTCTTCCAAACTGATACATAAAATCAAGGGTCATAAAATCTCTGTCAAGTTCGTTAATGGGCAAAATCGAACCAAGGGGGTGGGGAAATGGGGGGGCTTTTTGTGAAAACAGAAAAATCCTCATAATTTCTTTATTATTATACGTATCGAATCCGTTTTAAGTTATTATTACTTCTAGGAAAAGGGCTGAAAATTTATGTAGGACAGATTTTTGATATAATTAAAAATGGCCCCAAGGGAGGGAGAAAGGGGGGTTTTAGAAGAAAAAAATCATAGCTTCGTCAATTCACAAGATATCAAATCCGCGTAAATTTATTATTAATCCTCTTAGTATTATCTAAAACTTTTATATTGACAAGTTTTTTATAGGACAAACCGTTATAGCAAAAAAAAATTAAAAACAAAAAAATCCCTGCCGGCTCCGCCTGCAAACAAGTTATTTTTCGAAGTAGGCGGTTCCAACTCCTGCATCTTTTCGAAACTGATACATAAAATCAAGGGGCATAAAATCTCGGTCAAGTTCGTTAATGGGCAAAATCGAACCAAGGGGGGGCTTTTTGTGAAAACAGAAAAAAACCCATAATTTCTTAATTATGATACGTATCGAATCCGTTTAAAGTTGTTATTACTTCTAGGAACAGGGCCAAAAACTTATGTATGACAGATTTTTGATATAATTAAAAATTGCCTTAAGGGGGGGAGGGAAGGGGAGATTTAGAAGAAAAAAATTCATAACTTCGTCAATTCCCAAGATTTCAAATCCGCTTAAATTTATTATAAATCTTCTTAATATTATTTAAAACTTTTATATTGACAAGTTTTTTATAGAACTAACCATTATAGCAAAAAAATAAAATAAAAAAAAATCCCTGCCGGCTCCGCCTGCAAACAAGTTATTTTTCGAAGTAGGCGGTTCCAACTCCCGCATCTTTTCGAAACTGATACATAAAATCAAGGGGCATAAAATCTCGGTCAAGTTCGTTAATGGGCAAAATCGAACCAGGGGGGGGGGGATGGAAGGGACTTTTTGTGAAAACAGAAAAAAACCCATAATTTCTTAATTATGATACGTATCGAATCCGTTTGAAGTTATTATTACTTCTAGGAGAAGGGCCGAAAATTTATGTATGACAGATTTTTGATATAATTAAAAATTGCCTTAAGGAGGGGGAAGGGGGGTTTTAGAAGAAAAAAATTCATAACTTCGTCAATTCACAAGATATCAAATCCGCTTAAATTTATTGTAAATCCTCTTAATATTACCTAAGACTTTTACATTGACAAGTTTTTTATAGGACCAACCCTTATAGCAAAAAAATAAAAAAGAAAAAGAAAAAATCCCTGCCGGCTCCGCCTGGGGTGGGGGGGGGGAATGGGGGTTTTAGAAGAAAAAAATTCATAACTTTGTCAATTCCCAAGATTTCAAATCCGCTTAAATTTATTATAAATCCCCTTAATATTATCTAAAATTTTTATATTGACATGTTTTTTATAGGACCAACTCTTATAGCAAAAAAAAAAAAAATCCTTGCTGGCTCTGCCTGCAAACAAGTTTGGTTTCGAAGTAGGCGGTTCCAACTGCAGCATCATCGCAAAAAGGTCATTTCTTTCGCTATTCCCGACAAACAGGCGCCCCACATTCTGCGTCTTCGAAATCTACCTGTGCCTGTAGGCCGAGCATCCAAGGATTTTTTTTACTTAAATCTGTAATGTTTTATTTTTTTTTTAACTTTAATCTATTTCATAATATAGGGAAAATATTCAAGTCATGAAAGAGAAGCAAAGAGAATTACTTCTGAGATTGTGAGCTTGGAAAATATTATGAATGACATTAGATTAAAGTGAGTATATGTCATGTCAAATCATTATAAACGTTTTTGCATGTGTACAGTTTTCATGAAGCTTTTAATGTGTTGTAATTTTAATTGACAATAATTTGTTTCATTTTAATTCATTCACAAGTAAATATGAGTCTTTCTTTACTATCATGCAAACTTAGGTTTCAAAAAAATTCTGATCGTGTGGAAACATTATATTTTATGAAATATTTTGAGAAATATAGCATTTTGCTGCCCCCCCCCCCCCCCCCCAAAAAAAAAAAAATATATATATATATCAACTTAATTTTGGGACTAAAAATACATTCAAAGTGTAAATTCTCTTACAATAAAAGTAAAAATATTTAACTTTTTTTTAATGACCAGTCTTTTGAAGCATTTATTCAATATTACTTTTATAGTTATTCATGCAGCCAGAATTTCAAAATGCTTAACATTTAACTTTTTTAACTTTATCAAAAATAGGTATTTAAAATATACTGTTTGAAGAGTGTAGTAGGTAGAA
Organism: Maratus michaelseni; assembly: GCA_963931845.1. Classification (NCBI taxonomy): domain Eukaryota; kingdom Metazoa; phylum Arthropoda; class Arachnida; order Araneae; family Salticidae; genus Maratus; species Maratus michaelseni. The sequence goes on along the minus strand of OZ007588.1, from coordinate 30,893,836 downwards.
CAACCATTCTTACGGTGCTGTTACATGTGATAATTTGAAGCGACTCATCGGTTTTCCAATCATTTCATTGGCTGTTCCAGGAGATCCTGTAACAAAGAAGTACCACAGGTGGAAAAATTTCTCTGGCAATAAAAAGTTGCTTGGTTTTCGAGAAACAGTTTTGAAGCCATAGGTTCAACATGGTTTCGCTCCAAATTAGTGGCAACTTTGACGCCTCATGTAATAACACTTTAAGAAAGGTTGGTGGGTTAGCTATTTTTAATTTGAATTATTGTTACTTCGGTAAAAATTAAAAAAATATTTGTATATGTTTTTACATTTTTACACTTAAATCCTGGATATTTTTAATTTGTTATTGATATTTCTATTAATTTTAATACAGTGACCACTCATTTATATGCCATTAAAGCAATGCATAAAAAAGAGACTCTTATGGCTTAATTTTTTTAAACATACAAATTATATAAAAAGACAAAATGAAGTTTCTTAGAGCGCAAAATTATGCACAATAAATCTTTTTAGTGATAAGTTTGTAATAGTATCTTTTAAAAAAAAAATAACATTCAGCTATTTAATTCATTTCAATTATTCGTATTAAAAAATTCAATATTAAATTATGTTACATACTTTACTCAGAAGAAACATTATTTGTTTTATTTACATAAGAGTACAACACTTAAATAATTAGAAAGAATTTTCAGTATTAATTAGTGTTTCCGTGTGCCTGAGTTCTTCCAGAAAATGTTTAATATTTTAATCTTACATTATTCTGGAAATGCAACCATGAGTTCCATGCATTTACTTAGCAATCAATTTAGCCAAAAAAACCTGCAATTTTAACATTTATGGTGGTTTTATTTCATAATTAAGACTTTTTCCAGTAGTGAGCAAAAGTGTTGAAATGGAAGGAAACTTCAATTAACTGGATAATTAGCTTTTGTTTAATATCTGGGCATTCATGGCACCAAGGTGTGGACGAGACTTGGGCGCAACATTGACCGCAAATAAATGATAATTTTGTTAATGTATTTTTATCTTAAAGCTACTTAAAATTTAATGATTGTTTTGCAGTTAATGACATTTATTACACACAAACTTAACAGGGGCAAATTTTGTTTTTAAGTACTATACTGAGAAATTAGGAAAAAGAAACTAGGAATTTTAGATTTAGAATTTTAATAAAGTTTTAATTTTTTATCCTTTCATGTATGTATATATGCATGTATTTGTATTCTCTGAGTATCATAATTTTTGCTGTATTAATTATGTTGTTTTTCTTTCAGAAATGAAAGTGATTTAAATGCTGATAAGCTGAGGCATGAAATGACTATCAATAACATCAAGAATCAAATTAAGAGTGCAAATAATCATCTACAGTTGCTGCAGTCTCAGAAGGCTGCTCTGCGTGAATCTCATGCTTCCACCACCAAAAAAATTGACAATTGTCAGTGAGTATAATTTTTTGTTTTCATTTCTATTCAGCTTAGAGCTTTAACTATTTCAAGCTATGAAGAAGATTTTAACACAGGAGAATTTGGGGCAAATACTTGTGTTTGCTGGCAGTTTCCAATTCTATACTACTAAACTATGATGTCTTTGCACTTCGATTTTCATTTCATTCATTAATTTAACAATGTATTTTCAGTGTATATTAACAGTGTAACCATATTTACTCAAATCTAAGGTTCACTTTTTATCTTCAAAATCGAATCCATTTTGAAACAATTGTGTATGCCTTGCCATCAAGTAGAACACGTACAGGGGTGATTGTGTTCAGGTTATATACCTAAATTCAGGTATTTTTTTCATTTTCAGTACTGAAATTCTGTTTTTTCTGATAGTTAAATTCATGAAATAAGACTAGCAACCGTATGAAATTTATATTTTAAACACAATTAAAATTCATATTTTTCATAACTTGACCTCCCTGTATTAAATTATATGTTTCCTTCCCCCTTTCTCCATGCAGAAATGTTTTTTTGCTAAAATTTCAGGTATTTTTTTCATGAACCCACAGCCACACCTGCACGTAATACTGTAAAAGCAGATATGTGTTATATTAGAAAATTAATATATCCCTCAATTCCACTCCCCTTGTACAGACATATGCGAAAGGTACAACTGAAGATATCTCTTCAAACAATCTAATAATGAAGCTACATTCGAAAGTAGTAGTGAAAATAATGTTAGGAATTGCCCTATTTTGTAAGCTTCATATTCTTTTCTTTTTTTGAGTACTGGGGGCTATGGATGAAATTTATACTCTAAAAATGATCGCCAGATGTCCTCCCCTTCCCAAATTCAAGTCTATATCTTAATTACTTTTTTTAATTTCTGCTCCTTAGTAAAAAATACCAATTAATTTCTTTTCATTTTTGAAAAATAAATGGAGGGATCAGCTGGTAACATCTTTTTAATTCAATTTTTAATGAATGCCGGTCTCTGTCTGGTCCTTTCTCTGAATTTTTGGATTGTCGCTGTCAGTTTTTTGCAAAAATTAAGAAAAGTTACTGAGCAATTTTACAAAAATTGGATATTCTGATGTAAAAAACAAATTCTACATATGTATGCAGAGTTTCAAATAGATACCTCAATTAGTTTTCTTAATTTTCGCTAATTAGTAAAAATTGCTGAGTTTATTCCTTTTGAATTTGAATTCGAAAGCTGGTGTTCTTTTCTTTAGCCATTTTTATAAAAAGATTGTATTTTCAAAGCAATTTTTAATGAGTTTTTAAATAATTTATCGGCTTATCAAAAAATTAAAAATCTGAGCCTCGTGTGCATCAGCACTTGCTTTGGACTGTCCTCTTCCTCACCCAAATTTTCATATCTCTAGGTGCAGTAGATTTCACTAGCCATCATCGACAGTCACACATACACACAGCGCAAAACTTTCTTTTATTAATATGGATATTTGCATGCAAGACTGCCAACTACTACACACTACACATTGCTTACTGGAAACTACACATTTTTAACAAGATTTACTCTTTCTTGTCTTGTCATGTTCCTGATTTCTTTTTCATTTTTCAACATGTATAAATTTCCCATTATAAATTTTATTATCATTTAAAATGCATATTGTGCACAGCTTTGTATAATGTTTGAAATATTTTAATTAAAAAAATATTCAGTTGATATTTTGGCCAAAATTTCTGTCTTGTTATGTTAAATAAAAATGGACACTTTATACAACTTACAAGATGATTTTAAATTAGAAAGAAGAAAAAAATAACAAAGAAGACATGCATATTTGTGTAAGGCTTTTGTATTCTTATTAGTGAATTTTTTCTTCGTGCTGTGTGAGATCTTAATGTTTGTTACTTTAACAAAGTGTTTCAATAGATAAAAATTTCATTTTAATATTATTTTTTTATTATTTTCTACTTTGAGCGTGTTTTTAAGGTGTCAAGTATATCACTAAAATTATAATTACACATTTTCTGAACTTGAGCTACACATTTTTAGGATCTGATCAATCAGTTGCAGAAAATAATCTCATATTTTTTCGACTGTTTACGGGGAAAAAATAGTTAATTCCATCAAACACCAAAAAAAAAAAAAAAAAAAAAAAAAACATTGTGAATTTTGTCATTCAATCCTTGAAAAATACTGCAAGAATCTCCTGGTTTTTTTTCTTTTACTAAGGTTGGCAGCTCTGCACTTTGCCAACATTTGAGTTGATATGAAGAAAAATTATGTGGCTTTTTCTCTGTTTCTTAATAAATTTTTATGTAAAGAAGAAATTTCTCATAGATACCAAATTTTATGCTTTCTTTTAAGTTAAATAAACATTTTGAATCAGAAATTTTGTTTAAAATATGAAATCAAATAAATGACACATAGAAACATTTTGTTTAAAAAATAAAAAAAAATTCTGGTTGATAAAAAAAAAAGTATAAAAGTATATTATAGATTTGCCCTAATAAGATGCTTTGGCATACCTTCTAACCTTCCGGTTTCTTTCAAATACATTAAAGCCAAAAATTTTATTGAATAAAATAAGTTAATTAATAACCACATAGAGATAAGAAATATTTCTAAATAAGTTTTTGGGTACAAACTATTTTTATATAATCTGAAAATAAGCCTGTTGAGGCACAGATGTCATATACGCACCATGTTGGCGCGATTGCAACAAAAGGGCAATTTTATGCCTCACATCGTAACCTGGTTATTTTGTTTATATTGTTGTTTATTTACTTTTATTTTTTATTTTAATTCTATAAATTATTTTTATTATGCATATCAATATATATCATACTATCATTTATTTGTTTTTGTTTCCTTTTTTAAAATAATAGAAGCTATTTCATTTCTTATGCTATTTTATTTTTATATTGAAATAAAAAATCACGTGCTATTATTACATGCTATTTGTAATTAATATTCAAAAACAGAGTTTTCGCCAAATTGGCGGGGGGATCGCGCCAACATGGTGCGTATATGACATCTGCACCCCTGAAGATTGGCAGCTATGTGCTTCAGAAATTATTCGATCTTTTTAAAAACTTTTCATTCTTAATGTATGAAATAACTCGCCAGGACACTTGTAGTCTTTGGTAGATGCATGGAAAACAACTAACTAGCTTAAAGATAAGACAAATAAGGATATTTTTTATTTATTTTTTTACAGGGCTGAATTACAAGAAACCACTTATGAAAAAACAAGAATATCGCGAGAAAAAGAGCAACTTATTGAAGGCATGAACAACAGAATCACTGTGTTTGGAAGAGAAATGGTAAATGTTATGAAAGATATTAAATGTGCCGTCCAAGCTCGCAAGTTTACAAGAGAACCTAAAGGACCTATTGGTAAGCAGAGTGGTTTTTCATCCAATTGAAATACAGTAGAACTTTTTTGTAAATGTGAGGTTTGACATAATAATTCTGAAGAAATTCTTGTTATATAATTAGATTATGTAAGTATCATGAAAAATGATGCAACCTGTTTTTTGATTAATATGTGCTTTCTAATGCACTGTTTAAGCTACTAGTACAATTACGTTAACTGGAAAACAAATTTATTTTCAGGGATATGTTTAGGAAAATTTTGGGCCATTTAAAGGGCCTTCACAAATTTTCTTATTTTAATAAACCCTTCACAAAATATTTCACCTTAGAACAGGACCCTTCACAAAATTATTATTCTTAAAAATAAACTTTTTACAGAACATTTTCGTCTCAACTGAACATGTCACAAAGCAGTTGAATTTCCATAGAACGTATCATCTAGCGTTTATATATATTACAAAATTTTTAATTCCATACCCTATTAAATTTACTGTATAAAAAATTTTGTTTTATTAATATTCCATTTACAACCTTAGTTAATTGAAATATTCACTTTCTTTAAAATATTCCATTTCTGTCCAAATTTAAAACATTTTTTATCCTAATGTACTTAAATACACTTTTATTTCAAAACAAGTAAGGTGTAAAAAACACATTTCATATAAATATTTCTTCTTAAAAAACTTCTTTTCTTAAATTCTTTATTATATTAAATATTTCCTATTTATTCCCGCATTTAAATCTCTCTTATTCTTTTAATCTGTGTCAATTCACAATTTTCCTTTTCTAATAGTCTAAAAATTCATTCTTTTAAATTGTTTTCTCAATACGCAAAAAAACGAAACTTATTTCACTTTCCCACATTTTTTAATTTCCATACTATTCTAGAATATTCTTTTCCCGCCAAAAACTAGGAGAGAGTTATCATTATCCTTTCTTCTTCTTTTTTTGTTAGTTTATTTATTTATTTATTTATTTTTTTTTTTGTATGCTTTCTGTTTTAATCTTAGAGTTAGGATACGTGGAATCAAAAGTGAAATTTTCATTGCTAAAGTATAAACTAATCTGAAGTCTTATTAGCATGCACATATGTTGAATCAGCACTGTGCAGTTGATTCAACTCATTGTCTCATGTGCAAGCTGATAAATAATTAAATGTATTTTCTTTTTTTTACTATTATGAAATTTTTACTTAACAAAATTTCAATAGCAAATTAGAGCATAGATATATTTACTTTGATTTCTTTGTGTAATAAAGTTTGCTTCTAAAACTTCCTGAATAAAATTTGAGGTTTTTGAGGTTTCATTTGACTCTCATGCCATAGTCTGATTTTGCCAGCAGTTTTTGTGTAGCTTTCTAAATTTTTCCATACTGTCTGTCACAGATGATTAATTGCCAATAAAAGCAAAAAATTTCCTTAACATATTAATTTGCTTTAATTACATCCTGCAATGGTTAAAGTAATTAAAACATTGTTTTCAATGTCATAATTATAATAATCTTTAAATTGTTTTTCCAGATTCATATGTTCAGACTTGGTGCTTAATAAATATGTATAATGCATACAGGCATCTTAGACCAAAGAACACTTGTAACATTTTCTTCAAAGATTTGGATAATGCCAGAAAGATTTTCAAACGCTTGAAAAAAAAAATTAAAATCTTAAAGCTATTCGTAAAAAGGAACCACTAAATATGCAAATCTTTCTGAATATTTCATGTGGAGTCATTTTTATACAGAATGTATTTTCACACTGATTTTTCACACCTACTGATGTGCTTTGGAATCAGATGTTTTCTATTTTCATTTATCATAAGCTATTTTTTGTTTTACTATATTTATCACAAAAAGGATTGTTCATCTAAATAAATTTTATTATTATGTTTATTTTTACTATATTATGATTATGGTTCATTTCTAGGATTGTATATTACTGTTAAGCAACCAGAATGGAATTTCGCTGTCCAGGAATGCTTGAAAAAAAATCTCTTGAGAACCTTTTTGTGTGATAATTATGCTGATGCTGATGTGTTGTCTGCAATATTTAACAAGCATTATCAAAGAAACAGACCATCCATCATCACCTCTAAATTTGGGTCTCAAGTGAGTGCTTTTTAACACTTTACAACCTAGTTGAAAAGTGTTTATGACTTCGGTTTGTCTGCCGTCTGGCCGTCTTCTAACTCCCGTAAATATGCTCGGATTGCTTTGCAATTTTTATATGTTATTCCCGTTATCTATAGCATGTTCCCTATTTCAACGGAAGTGTGTAGCACTTATAGTTTTTTTACAGGGACACTCAAAAGAATTCCATTAAATTACGATCTATGGGGAAAAATCATTTGTGGTTTATTTTAATGATGTTACGCAATTTCAAACACATTGTAATTGATATATATCACTAAGGTGCATTACAAGAAGCTTAATATGGAATAGGGTGTGCATAGCACTTATAGTTACTTTACAGGGACAATCTAAAGAATTCCGTTACATTACGTCTATGGAGAAAAATCGTCTGCGGTTTATTTAAATAATGTTTCACTATTTTAAACGCATTTAAATTTATATATATCCCTAAGGTGCATTACAAGAGACTTACTACAGAATATTGTGTGTATAGCAGTCATCGTTAGTTTACAGGGACCCACAAAAGAATTCTCTACTGTCTGTTAACAATAATTCCTGGAAGTGCGTTTTAAGTTACTGAACGCGATTTTAAATTTAACTCACTTTTTGTCTATTACGTGGTGTGTATAAATTCTGTAGATCCTATACAGGGAAGTACAAAAGTTCATGAACACATTTCCGTTTATGGACAGAAACTCCAGAAGGAGAATTTTAAACTGTGCTACGCGTTTCCTAACTGAACTAAAAGTTAGCATCCTATGTAGTATATATACAAATCTATAGATCATATACAGGGCTGAATAAAAGTATTCGGGTATTTTTCCAAATATTGTATAGGTTGTAAATTCCTGTATTATGTTTTTAAGTATGTTATGCGTTTTCCAAATTGTTTACTTAGATGTTATCTTTCAGCTTATTAAACGGTATGATTTGTAAAATTATTTTAGAAGCGTTGGAAAGTGTTACATAATCTATGCTTGACGCATGATTTTTCGTTCTTGTTATTTTTTAACATATTGAAAACCAATAAATTTATTACTTTCAATATATTTTTCTGTAGCATAGTAGAACTTCTAAAATCCATACTCCTTAATTCTGGAAACCTCCAAAATCTAGAATGCCTCTAGAAATATCCCATTTAATGTTAAAGTGTTATTACATAAGGCGTCAAAGTTCTGACGACACCATGTTAAAACCTATGGCTTCAAGAGAGTTGCTCGAAAAGAAAGCAACTTTTTATTGTCGGAGCAATTTTATCACCTGTAGAAAAGAATTAAGACCCACATCGCGTGGAACAGCCAATGAAATGTTTCTTGGAAAACTGACGAGGGAAAGGCCTTTCCTTGAATAGCCAATGAAATTCTTGGAAAACTGATGCGTCAGGGACTGATTAAAAAAAAATTTCCCATTTTATTAATGTCAGTATAATTATTACTAAAGCTAAAACAAAATCAATAAATGTACTGATTGCAGGGTTGCTTAGTAATCTGAAATTTTGGATAATGTGGTGAATGAACATGTGATATAAATTAACTATTATAACTGTGCAGATTACAAAAGTGACTTACTTAAAAGTGTAGAAAATGAAAAAAAATTCTCTAATGAGCCCAAGCGAAGGAAACAAATCTTTATTGAAATGTTTAAATAATATGTAGATATGAAATAAATGTGCTTTGTAAATTTTTAAAAAAAGTATGAAATTCAACCATTTTATACATTTTTATTTTTTAAGGCTGTTCTTAATTTCCAAATTGGCTGCTTTCTGACACATTTTAGGTAGATTTCGTAAGAAATACTAGCTATTACATTCTCCCCTAAGTTGGAATTTTTGAAAAAAATTTGCAGATCTACGCCGATCATGACTCCCAGAACCCAAAACCACCCCCAGTTCAAAACTTTATCTATCTATCTATGTCACTTTCTTATGAACACGATAACTCCAATAATTCTGCACAAATCTCTTCCAAACTGATACATAAAATCAAGGGGTGTAAAATCTTAGTCAAGTTCGTTAATGGGCAAAATCGAACCTTGGGGGGGGGGGGAAGCTTTTTGTGAAAACATAAATAAACCATAATTTCTTAATTATGATATGTATCAAATCCGTTTAAATTTATTATTACTTCTAGGAAAAAGGCTGAAAATTTGTGTGACAGAAAGGGGGTTTTAGAAGAAAAAAATTTTCATAACTTCGTCAATTCCCAATGTATCAAATCCGCTTAAATTTATTGTAAATCTCCTTAATATTATCTACAACTTTTATATTGACAAGTTTTTTATTGACAAGTTGACCAACTCCTATGGCCAAAAAAAAAAAAAAAAAAAAAAATTTAAAAAAAAATCCCTGCTGGCTTTGCTACAAGCAGACGTGAAAACAGTAAAAATCCCATAACTTCTTAATTTTTATACATATCGAATCTGTTTAAAGTTATTATTGCTTCTAGGAAAAGGGCCGAAAATTTATGTATGACAGATTTTTGATTTCATTAAAAATGCCCCCATGGAGGGGGGGGGGGGGGAATAGGTATTTCAGAAGAAAAAAAATCATAACTTTGTCAATTCCCAAGATATCAAATCCGCGTAAATTTATTATAAATCTTCTTAATATTATCTACAACTTTTATACTGACAAGTTTTTTATAGGACCAACTCTTACAGTAAAAAAAATTAAAAACAAAAAAATCCCTGCTGGCTCCGCCTACAGGTAGAGGTATATTTTGAAGTGGGTAGTCCCAACTGTCACATCATGGCAAATAGGTTTTTCTTCTGCAATCCTCAATAAACAGGTGCCCCACGGTCTGCGTCTTTGAAATCTACCTGTGCCTGTAGGCCGAGCCGTCAGGGATTTTTTTAATTAATTTTTGTTCACAAACTCATGAAATTGGAAGCAGCTCTTATTCAGCAACTATGCAATCGAACATTTTTTCCCCTTTTTCGATATAGCTAGAAAATCTATCAAAAAATGCTGTTAACAAATAAGATTTTGAACTGAATTTCTGGGCATGAGAAAGGGTGAAACTGTCTTCTTGAGACAACAATTTCTTATAACTCAAGATTTAATTCATTTATTGAAAAATCGAAAAAACTGTTCAATTAAAAATCACTTCAATAATCATACCTGTAAGTGTCATGCTTTTATAAAGGGAGTCAGTAAATGTGTGAGAAAGTTTCGTGTTGTTGAATGAAAAAAATACTTTTTTTTTAGAATCGCTTTAAGTATGATTATTTTTACTCAGAATTTAAGTTATTTCAGGATATTTGAGATTGTATTGTATAATATCTGAACCTCATAATGATGTATAACAGAATTTCCCCCCATATAGTTTCAGAAGGGTGCTGCACCCTGCTTGCCCTTTGGTTTACAAAATAGCACCCTTCTTGCCCCTCATAAAAATAATTAGCACCCTTCTTGTCCTTCCCAGTAAAATAATTAGCACCCTTCTTGCCCCTCAGCAAAAAAAGTGCCCTTTCTCCTTTTTGCATTTAAAAATTTGCTTTCATAGTAAAAATTGACTCATCGTTGTCTTAAAAAGAGATCCCTGACTTTTAAATATCAAAAGTGGCTTTAAAAACCAAAAGAATACCTTTAACAATTAAAAAAATGTCCTTAAGAATCTGAAAAGTGTCTTCAAGAATCCAAAAAGTGCCCTTAAGTATAAAAAATTGCCCTTTTCTCATCAGCAGCACCCTGCCCTTTTTTAAACCTTAGGGGAAACTGTGGTATAATAATATCTCCAATCTTACAATCATTTATAAAATAGAATAGTAACCCATTGTGGCTTGCTATGAGAAGTTAAAACAAGTTTCTAATAAATATTGAAAGTTGAAAAGGAATAAATGTTCATTTTTATTTGACATTGGGGAATTTTATTGATGAAAACGTTCAGTTCTTCAAAACATCTGAAAATTAAAAAAAATAATAATTATACAAACTTTTATGAAGAATGATTGTTCATTTTTTATAAAAGGAGACTTTTGTCGCTGAAAAAAATATATACAGTACTTTTCAATGACATGCGGTATGTTTTAAACTATAAAATGTAAAATTTTATTTAAAAATACAAAGCATAGAAATAAGCCTAAATTTAATGTGTATTTTTAATGCAGATTTGTATTATATCCCCAAATAACCATTTTATATTGATTTTCTACTGCAAATTAGCTTGCAGTAAAATTTTTATTTATTATTCTTGTAGGTATATGATGTGAGCCCCCATAAAACTGTGTGTGAGCATCCGACTGTTTTAGATATGTTAAATATTGAAGATCCGGTCATCACAAACTGTTTAATTGATCAGGTATGTGTTTTCTGTGTATTTATTTATATATTTATTTTATAAGTTTGATTTCTGAAACACTTTTTTATTATTTTTAAACATAGTTTGTAATGTCATTGTAGTCCTTAAAAGTATTTAAACTTTCTCTCCCAAGTTAAGTCTTAGAGGTAAGAATCTGTTGTGTTTCAGCTGATTTCCCTTTTTAAAGAAAAAACATCTACTTTCTGTTCCTCTCTGTCTATATTTCCACTTTCTTTCCTTTTGTTTCCCCTGCACAAATGGTTTAACATCTTTAAAATTTTTCTCTTTTGAGTTTTCCTGCTCTTTGTTACCCTGTAGTTACAATAAATAAGTAATCAATTATCTAAATTCAACTCTCTCTCCTCTCACAAATGACACCTGTCCCCCATTTCTCTTCCAGTTCACAAGGTTTAAAATTTTTAATTCTAATTTAAAAAAAAAAAAAAAAAAAAAAAGTCATTTGTAACTTTATAGTGACAATAAGTAAATAATGAATTGACTGACCTTCCTTTCCTCCCCCCCCCCAACTAACCAAAAATTCCCCTTTTGTCTTTTGCCCCTCTTTACTATAATCTTTTTGTATAATAAATTCTGCCCTTTTATACTCTAAACTCTCCCCTCTTAGGTATCTAGGGGTTTTTGTATAGTCTATCTTATGAAAAAAAAGGTTAATTTTCTTGCAAAGCATAAAAACAAACACAGTAAGTAATAAGTAAAAGGTTAAACTCTCCAAAAAACAATTTTCCAATCCTATTCCAAGTAGGTTAACAACATGTTGTATTAAGCTCAGAAGCTCGTAAAAACTGCCTAACAGCATTAAATGCAAATAATGCATAGTAAATCTTGCTCCACTGTATTACATTTTCATTCAATATACAGAATTTATATTTAAGTCAGTTGCATAACACCACACATTTGCTAAGAAAAATTAACGCAAGTAGCTAAAATAAAAAAAAAGAAAACAGTGCCTCAACAGAATAAGAAAGCTTTCATATACTGCTGTACTTTAAAGCAACACAAAATGCAAACATTCAAAGTAACTAGATAAACAGGTTTTATTTGCAACTCAAGAAAAAGTATTGGCATTATGATCCAAATCAAGTGAAGGTATTTTAATTTAACCGAAATTTCGTATCTGACTAACAACATTAAACACAAATGCAATATTTCATAGTAAATCTTAAACTTTTATTCATTTATCCAGGTAATGATTGAAAACATTCTTCTAATTGCTGATCCGAGCCAAGCTCTTAATCTGATGCTGTACAACCCCCCACAAAAGTGTCGCTTTGCTTATACGCCTAACGGAGATCAGTATTGCCACACACCTTTCAGAAATTATTCCTGCCGAAGTTTAAATCAGGTCTGCATGCTCAAGAGAGTCAATGAAGATGACATAAGGTAATGTTTAAAAATGGCTTTTGCTTTTCAACTACTTTCTGATACCCCTAGATCTGGGTTTCCCAAACTTAGGTGTGTGTATTTTATGACACATTGCTACTTTTATCACCTTCAGAAATGTGATTGGGAATATCCAATAAGTATGGTCCATTTTTAGTCAGTAACTGTATACTCCATTCCAGAGTTCATTCTAGGATCAAGGGCAGGCAGGGTGCACTTTCCCATAAAAGGGCACTTCGGAGACAAAAAGGGCACACTCATGAATTATTACACATTACTCTAGTATGCGAGTGTGTGTGTGTATGTATATATATATATATATATATATATATATAGTGTATTTACAAACTTTGATTTTATTGATATGGGTATGGGCAGGGGTCGGAAAAATTACTTTTTTATTGTAGTGAACTGCAACTACTTTATCAGAAATGTAGTTAACTACAACTACAATTACTTGTTTTAAAAAATAGTTGCTAGAAACTACTTTTCAAAAGTAGTCACTACTTCGCTATTTTCAGATCTTGTCAAAGGATTCAATCTGCACTATAAATTGAATATACTAATTAAATAATAAAGAGAAGAGACCACTCATTATGTAGCGTCTGTGGGGATACAATTAAATAAATGCAATATAACTGAAGGCATTAAAAAATTAAGGAAGATAACATACAAGAAAATGTTTTGTGTTTGTCTCCAAAATGTTAGTTTATACACACACTACAAATTTTGTAGCAAAATTAAAAGAGATATTATAAACTAGAAAATTACAGAAAAACAACTCTAAATGCAAACAATAAATAAATCTTTAAATAAAGACATTTTGAGTAATAAAGAACCTGGCATTAAAACATGAAGACCTAATAACGAGTAAATAGACAAATGTTGCTATAGCAAGAAAGTTAATTCCTTGGTGGGCTAGTACTTGATTTTAGCAGCAAGTGTCAATGGGGAAAATCTATGACTTCATCCGATGCATTACTTATACACTGCAGTTGAAATTTGCCATTGAGATTCGCAAATTGTTGAACAGAAGAAATTTTGCACAAAAGAAGCAAGTTTCGGCCACGTGATTTGTTGAATGGCACATTTTTTCCCCGAAAGTAGCATTAAAAGTAGCCTCATTTCTTGCTAGTGGTTTTTTGTATCGTGCTAGTCGCTACACTACATTGTTCAAAATGTAGTGCGCTATATAAAGGTGAACATAAGTAATTTCGCTTAGTAGCCACTGGCCGGTATGTTGATTTTTTTTTTAGTAACCAGTCACTGGCAAGTGAGAATAATTTCTTTAATAGCCAGTAAGTAGAATGTCACTGAATATTTAAGAATCGTGTGTATTTCACCAATTAGTTTCGAAAAAATTGCAGATTTCGTCATTCGTGAGCGTAAAAATCATGAATTTCATCGATCAGATACGTAAAAAATCATGAATTTCATCCACCACGAGCGTGAAAATCATTAATTTCGTCGATCGCGCGCGTAAAAATCATAAATTTCGTTGATCGGGTGCATAAAATTCATTAATTTCGTCGATCGCGAGCGTAAAATTCATTAATTTCGTCGATCGGGCGCATAAGAATCATTAATTTCGTCGATCGGGCGCATAAGAATCATTAATTTCGTCGATCGGGCGCATAAGAATCATTAATTTTGTCGATCGGGTGCATAAAAATCATGAATTTCGTCGATCGAAACGTGTAAAAATCACTAATTCAACGACCGGGCATGTAAATATCATGAATTTCGCCGATCGGGCGCGTAAAAATCATGAATTTCGTCATTCGGGAGCGTAAAAGTCATGAATTTTGTCTAACGGGCGCATAAAAATCATGAATTTTGTCTAACGGGTGCGTACAATTCATGAATTTCGTCTAACGGGTGCGTAAAAATCATGAATACCGTCTAACGGGTGCGTAAAAATCATGAATACCGTCTAACGGGAACGTAAAAATCATGAATTTCGTGAAACGGGCGCGGAAAAATAGCTAATTTTAGAGAAAACAGGAAATCGGAAAATCCTGCATTTGCCCGTTTTTTTCCATATTTTTAATCGCAGATTGACGACTGGCGAGTGCTTATTTTCACCTTTAGCACTATACTACAAACTACTGTAGTTTCGCTAGTTTCGACCCCTGGGCATGGGCAAGGCTTGACAAATGCAGTCGTCAGGTTGCCGCTGGCAACCAAGTTGTTTATCTGGCAACTAAGTTATTTAATCCGGCAGGGGTTTTTTTTGTTCAAAAGTTGACTTAAGAAATGAGCACAAACTGTATTTATTTTCTCGTACTTTTAATAAATGGAAGAACCAAGTTTAAAAGGTATTTCCCGTCTCATGAACAGAAAATGCCAATCTTTTATACTCTAGCCAGCTAGAATGTCCAGTGTTCAGAGTGTGTGTAAGGGGGGTGGGGGGGGGAGGTGTTCAGTTAAACAGTAAAAAATAGTGTCAATACAACCTCTGTGACATCTAAAACTGTATACAATGCTAAAAAATGTCAAGTTTTTTGTAAGTTTCAAAACAGATTTTTGTGTTCAGAATTAAAATTGATTATCACATTTGTTTTAAAAAATAACATATACCGTAATTTTCGGAAGAAACGACGCAGCGTTTATGTGTTTTAAAGTTAAAATTTCAAGCTATGCGGCATTTACGTGCAGTTTACATTTTTTTTTTTTTTCACCCCAAAAATACAGGCACCAAAGATGAGAAATTTTCATATTAATGAGATTTTTAAATAATGTGCACGGGCCGAAATTTTTACTCATTTTTTAGTTTAAAATAGAAAAAAAAAAGACAGATAAAAAAAATAATGTTGAATATCTATAAACATTATTTAAAAAAAAAAATCTTTATAATTTAATAAAACAAAATTAATTTTCATCGAACAAAGATAGAATGTCACTGTATTTTTCATAATAATAAAAAAAAATAACCGGTCTGACATGGTCCGGGAAAAAAGGAGTTCGACACCTGACACGGAACAGCCTGGCAAGAGTCTGCAGAAAATAATTAAGCCTGGGCGCGGCCCAGCCCGAGTCTAATAAAAGAAGATCGACCCGATCTCTAACGTGTACACTTAATGTAAAAATTCTATAGAAATGATTTAAAGCAACATTCGTATTTTACTTTAAAAAAAAGTAGTGGATATAAATTTAAAAAAAAATAATAATATTCCATATTTTCTAAGAAAATGTAACTGCAAAAAAAGATTTTATTTTTAAAAAATATTTTTTTCTAGAAAAAGCTCGAGGAAAACTTGTAGATATAAATTTCACAACTTCTTTGCCATTTGGAAATTTCCATTTCTACCCTTAACAAAAGGGATCAACAAGAGGGTAATATCGGATTATAAGATCACATCCTGGACTCTAGTCTGACCAGGTCAGACTGTATTTGACCCGAATCCGATAATTTTGTTCAAAATCAAACAAAGACCCACCCGCCAAAAAAAAAAAAAAAAAAAAAAAAAAAATTTGAGGCCCGAACCCGAAATATTCAAAACCGAATCTGAAATAAAAGAAAATTAATCCATATTTTAACAGAATTATGCAAAAGTAGTCTACAGTTACATCTCTTAATATCTTATTGTCATATTTTTTAACAAAAAAATATTCAGCATTTTCTTTTTTCTTTTTTTTTTTTTGGGGGGGGGGGGGGGATGAAAGAATCAAAACCCAACCCGAAACCGATCCGAACCTGAAACATTTAAAGTCTACTTGACTCGCAACAACAACAAAATAACATCGACCCGACCCGAACTCCAGGTCGGATTTGTGTAAAATCGGGTTAACCGACCGGATGCAGGGCTCTTGTCTGCACCCAGCAGTTGAAATAAATATAAATTATAATCGTGACGTGTTCACGCATAATATATTTTTAAAATACATACAATATCATAAATACACTAAATATTTATATGCAATATTAAAAGTACGACTATAAAATAGAACGCATTAAATTGCATAGTTAAAATATGTAGTATTTAAGAGAAATAGCGAACTGCTGGTATTAAGTATTATTTTTTCCTTTTAATTACTTTGTATGTAGTATTATTGTAAACGCTTTTCAAAACAAACTCTTCTAATTGTAATCTTTATTTATTAATTTGGGATTGTGACAACTAAAATGTATCAAACAATAATGATAGAGGAGTGGGGGAAAGAAAAAAAAAAAGGTGAGAAGACTGTTTTTCATTTCGTAATTAGTTAGCATGAATCATATGTTTCTGATCTTTATCTCTCCATGTGGAGAGGAATAATAAAAGTAGGTCATGAAATTTCTTGTCGATAGACCGATAAGAACCAGATTGGAAAGTCTGGTTTTGTTTTCTAGAAATTAATTTTGAAGGAAAATTATAATAGTCAGGTTCGGGAAGAGAGATACTTTTATATAAATAGTACTTTTATATCTGAGTTAATTGACAAAATTGGATGTAGCGTTATCTTATTTGTGCGTAGCGGTAAATAATAAAATCAATACGTTTATTGCTCATTCGTAAATAATTTTAATGTATGGCTCGGTGAAAATAAACTTCATTTTATCCCAATCCAACGCGGTATTTTATTTAAGATACTTTTTTTTCAATTCCGTATTTATTATTTATAACAAATTAATAATTTCATGTTTATATTTTTGTTTTCTAAATTTAGTTTAATAGTAATGTGTTAAGGGTAATGATATATCATTTGCGATTAGAGTCCGTATGCCGAAATTTTGGCTGCCACATTTATGCAATTTTAGCGGGAATTTTTCTTTTAAATATTATTTATAGTGTAATAATAATTTTGAATATCATATTTATATTAAATTAATATTTGTGTGTTTGTGATTTTTAATTCAGTTTAATTAATGTTTTCAAAGAGTCCGTTAAAAGTTCATTATCACTATAGTCGCCCCCCCCCCCCCCCCCCAAAAAAAAAAAAAAAAAAAAAAAAAAAAAAAAAAAAAAAAAAAAAAAAAAAAAAAACCCTACTCGACATGTCCCGAGAATGTAGAAAAAAAAATAGAAATAATCAGCTTAGCCCGAGTGTGTGAAAAATTATGCTCAGGCACATTTATTACAACTTATTCTCGGCCCTGCACGATCAATTTAAATTTTTTGATATACTGTCAGCTTTACCCGATCCTTTTAAGTTTGTTATATTGGGCCAGGCAGCCCGCTTAATTCTTTTTATCTATGTTTAAAAAAGTCTTTATTTTGCTGGCCCGTTTAAAAAGAATGACTTCATTTTGCCTTGCAGACCTCTAAAACTGGAGGATAAAGTTGAGCTGATATGCATTGAGGTGAATGCTTTTTAAAAGAATCAATATTTCAGTGTTTAATATTTTTAAAATACAATGCAATAAAACCCGATCATTGAGATTAAGGATATAAGTTTTGAAAATATATTTTACATATTAAAAAAAAAAAAAAAAAAAAAAAAAAAGAAGAATATTTACCCATATTTTCCTGGTGTGTGTGTGGGGGGGGGGGGGGGGGGGGAGAGGTCAACTTATGGCTTTTTTTTTTCCCCTCCAAATGCAGTATTTTCTCCCTCATTTTTCTCTGAAGCCCTTATCGCTGAATAACAGATTTTTAAAATACAAATTACGCACTCAAAACTCCACTCATGTTTAGAAATAAAAGTAAGTAGACAATTCTGATACTCGAAATGCTGACTATACAAGCACGGCCGATCAGCCATATACAGAAAGAAGAGGGTCAAATTTTCATCATTCGCCTTTGCTCCAATCAGAAATGGGCCACCCCCACCCCCCGAAAAGGAAAAGAAAATGGGGGAGCAATCCTATCCTCTGAGGGAGCAATACTCTCATGTTTTTAAATATTACTAAGAGACAGAAAACACAAATATATTTCTCCCTTTTCTACTGCCTCAGATCGTCAATAAATCGGACTGGTAAACAGACTTAAAATGTCGATATTATTTACCAATGTAAAAAGTTTTTAACTCATGTTTTTTTATTAAATTATCTAATTTGGGAATATCTATGATCAGAAAAAGTCTCACCAAAGAACCTGACTCATATATTCTTTGAACTGGCCTCACGTTCAGGGGTGGGAGGAGCAAGACAGGGGTGTCTTTCTGCACAATGCCCATACTTTTTCTTCTTTATTTATTCTTCTTCGAAGGGCAATAAAATCAAAGGGATAATGGTCGACATAGTAATTTACGAGTTATTTTTGCTTGGTTTCCATCGCCAGTATCCTACGGACACCTAATCTAAATTGGACTCTTCCTCCTCCAATAATTACATGAAACCAACTGACAAACAGAAAAAACCCAATTTTATTATTTTCCAACGAAAAAATGTTTTTGTGAAGGACTGTGCAGAGCTGGCCTTCTCTTAACACTATTCTCAAATCCAAAGTGACTATTTTCTGACTCATTTCTGAATTCTTTTCTATTCGTATGTAATTAATTGGCATATGCTCTTATTCAGAGACTATGAAATCAAATAGCATTTTCCATTTTTCGATAAAAACGGGATGTCGTTCAAAATAGGGTGTCAAAATTGGCGGTTTAAATGAAATTTCCGAGGCGCTACAACTCGATAACAGAAATAGTTTACAAAAAATTATACTTCATGTATATTTATGCGAAAATTTTTCGCGAATTTTATGCGAAAAGTACATTTTAGACTATATGTCCGCCAGCCATAGAATAAAGAATAAAGTGGCGAGTCACGATCTTCATCTGCAGAGGAGGGGGGGACAATTTCATTGCATTACTACATGCTCATAAGGTAGAGTTTAGTAAATACGTGAGACATAAAAATCAACATAATGAAAAGCACAAGAAATGATAATTTAGCATTTGTGTTTCATAAGTCTCTCCTTCAATCTACAGACAAGGAAAAAAAAGGGTTGGGGGGAAAGAGAGAAAGCAGTTACATACATACTACATACTACTTTGTTAATATTGCTTCAAACTTTTTCTTTCATTAATTTTGTGTTCAAATAGATGATCTTATTATGAACCCTTGGAACAGCTGCATAATAAAAATTTCACGCTGTTTATGCTTTTCTTTACTGTGGTTTTTACATATCCTATATTTATCTTAACACAAGGGGCATCTTATCAGTTTTTAAATGCTCTGGGAGAAGTTTTAACCCCCAAATCTCCCTTTTCCCCTTTGCTGCACCAGTGCTGAATAGCAACATTAATTATTTCTAAAACTATTACATTAAAAAAAATAATTAAAAAAATCTCATCGGCCGGGCCTATGGGTCATGCTCGGGAAAATTTTCATTCACGAGACTAGAGCCGGGCATAACTTATTTTTCTGCAGGCTCGGACAGGGCCGGCCAGACTTATTTTTTCTAGGCCAAGCTTAGCTTGGACTTCATTCTTCCTAGAGGTCTGTCAGGACCGAAATAAATTTTCAGACCCATGCAAAATCAGTAATAGGAGGCCCGGCAAAATAACTTTTGCAAAACATGTATAAATTTTTAAATTGCCATTATTTTAAGATTAAAATTCTTTTTAAAGAATAGTACATACATTTTTCTAGGCAAAAATAAATAAATTTAATTAATTAAAATATAATAAAACGTATGAAATAGAACATGTCTATGACGAAATCCTGTCTTAAACGAACATGCCTTTATCTGTGCAAAAAGAATATAATACATATACAATAGACGATGTACCTGCTAAGAATGGGAACTGTCTAACGAATTTTTCATATCGTGATTTTTCTTCTCTTACTGAATCTTCATTTGAATGTAATTGTCTGAATCATTTTTTTAATCAGTGTTTATGTACTTAATTGTCTAAATGGTCATTAATGTTGTTGATATTTTGCATTCCATGCATTTCGAACATAATCCGAAAATAAAATCTATGCATAAGTGTGCTTTTTGAATAATTTTAATTTTAGGGTAATGTTGACTCAGAAATATCGGCATGCTTTGTAGAAATTCCGTCGGCCGAACTTTTTGCTTTTATACCGGACCGGGGCCGGGGCGGACTTAACTTTTATACTGTACCGAGCCCCAAAAAATTGTTTGGTTTGGCCCGTGCCTGGAAATTTTGGCAACGTGAATGACGATGCTGAAAATTTGAATTTAATCTGGGCTTTAATATAAAAGCACAATAGTTCAATATTCGTTTGATTCGTGATCAGAGCGGGCTTATCCCCTCTCCACGGGATGTGCAATGACGAAGGTAGTGGCTAACTCCGGTGAATTCGAGGTTTGTTTGAAAAATAAATGATCAGCGAAACTCCGTAAATACAAGGATAAAATAGGTATTGAGATATGATTATGAATTATCTTTCGATAATTATATTAAATCATCAAATTTTCTTTGATTGTGGATATCACGTTGAAGTATTTCGAGTTTGAGGCGAGAGTAGATAAATTTTTTTGTTGTTGTTGGATTCCGATTGGGTTGTAGATTGGCTTTAAAGAGTTTTTGCGGTTTCGGGTTAATTAATATGCAGAATTTGAGGATTGCGAGATCCATCCCGCGGAATGCGAATGATTTGCCGAGATTTTAAATTGGAACAAAATTAATAAGCTGAAACGAAATTTATTTTGAATAAAAAACTCAGTCTAGTTAATTGTATTCAGGCGGGACACAGAAACTTTTAGAACAAGAAAGGACGAAAATAGTAAACTTTTAGCTTTCAACACAGCGCTTGATGTTTTGCATTTCCTTCGTGGCGTGTTTATATTATTAATTATAAAACCCTCATTTAAGACTTTAAAGAATATGCGTCCTCATGAGTCAACATCTGAAAGGAAAAATGAGGCTCAATTATTTCAGTTATTCAAAATAAACATTTTATAGTAAAGTGAGTAAGAAAAAATAAATTTTCGATGAATCAAAGCTGGGAAAATAAGGAAAATACGGAGTACTTTTCATAAAATATGAAAACGTGCGAAGAATGACGGCCATAAAGTGGGGAGTACGGCGCGGCGAATAGAATCGTAGAAGGTATTGAAACGAGACAAAAGAAAAAAAAATAGTATTAAAAAAGGGGGTTGCGCCTAGTTTCCGCACATATACGGAACCAAAAAAAGGGGTTGCGCCTAGTTTCCGCGCATATATGGAACCCCTGACGAAGCAATTATTATTATTATACTTTGGAAAAAAAGTTGTAAGGTCTTAAATTTTATTTTTGCACCAAGGGCCTTTTAAAGAGAAAGCCGGGCATGCGTACTCTCCCGATTTATTCATGCTATAGAAATAACAGATTGAGACATCCGGGATTCAAAAATATTTAGTTTTCTAATAAATCGATTTTTTTTTTTTTTACATCTTTCACTAACATGAAAGATGATTTCAATATTTCTTTTTATGCTCCCATTGCGCGTACGTTTCTTTCATTTTACAAACCAATTCTATGAACTGTATGTTTTGTGTTTTTGGTCATCTTCATATGCCCCAACTACCCCTTGGAGAGAAAATATCAGGAGATATCTTTGGGGGGATCTTTTTTCTGTTGTTGTTCCTATGTTGACATCAGACATTTCCACCACCATGAGAGAGGGAGAGCGTAATTTATGACTAACGCGCGGCTCGGACCTTCAGCTGAAAGGAATGGGACATTCAACTGAAAATAATTGGTGTCCGTATGCTATTGGGAACGTGGGTGGGGTGGGGTGGGGCAGGAAGTGTAAAAAGCAATGAATTGGATAGAAATAACTACAGTTCGTTTGAAATTAACGATAAACTTTACTTAGAGCTTTTTTTTTTTTTTTTTTTTTTTTTTCTATTTAGCCGAGTTTTCGAGTGTTAGGGCAAGCGGGGCGGGGTTTTAGGGGAGTGGGGCACTCGGTGCGGTAGATTTTGTAAACAAGGGCAGGCAGGGCGGCCCGCCCCGCGAAAAACGCCTAGAATGAACTCTGCTCCATTCAATAATACACATATTTATACTTTCCGAACACATAATCTAAGAAAAGTACTGTAATTCATGATTTGTGTGTGTGTGAAAGAGAGAGTGAACATGATAACTTGCAAACAGTACTTTCGATTGAGGTCCTTTGGGTGAATATGTTATAGATCAGCATATTTTCAGGTTGTCCTCAAAGGCATAGCGTTCAATGTAAAAATTTTCGGTTATCTAGAATTTGAAAAGTCTTACAAAAGAAATGAAAGGAAAAGCTAAATTGCTATTTAAATGTACTGTAGAATTATTCTGTATATTTCTATTTGTTTATACAGGTTGTTTCAAAAAACCTTGACACATTTTACAAATTTATAAAAAAAAAAATTGCAAGATAGAAACTAGAAATTCAGGTATATGTGTTACTTTATATATTAGAATTTTTTTTTCTGTGTAAAAAAAAAAAATTCAACACATGTCGCTAGTTGTTCCGTGATAGCAATATCTACAGAATGGCTACTCCATCAGAGAAAGCAATCTGTGTTGGTTGGTATTTCAAAAATGAATCTGTTATGCAAGTGCAACAAAACTTGCACGAAATTTCAAAAAGATTCTCCAAGTCGTAACAACATCTTATCTTGGCATAAAAAGTTTTTGGAAACGGGAAGTTTCTTCATAATCGGCAAAAATGTGGGAGACCAAGCCTATCCGAAGACGACGTCGAAAGAATCCGCCAAGCTTTTTCTCGTAGTCCACAGAAATTGGCATGCACTGCCGCAAGGCAATTATCAATTCTATTTCCAATAGTGCATCGCGTGCTTCATAAGAAACTTCGCCTTCATATGTATAAAGTGCAGGTATTGCAAAATTTACAAAGGAATGACAAACCTCGTCATTTTGACTTCGCTGTGCAAATGTTTAATTATCTGGAAGAAGATAGCGATTTTTTTTTTTAAATATCATTTTCACAGATGAAGCAACATTCCATGTTTCTGGCGATGTAAATTGGTCAGAATTTGGGGATCTGTGTCACGCAATCTATGTTGGAATGCACATGGACCAAGATAGATTATCGACTATATGTTCTCCGTGCCACGAAAGGTGCACATATTGAAATTTATTGACTATATTAAGAAAAAAAACTCTAATATATCAGGTAACACATACGTGAATTTCTAGTTTCTATCTTGTATATGTTTTGTTTTATAAATTTTTAAAATGTGTCAAGGTTTTTTTTTTTATATACCCTGTATATGTTGTACTTGATACACAGGGTGAGTAAGTTCTTTACTTTTTGAGCACCGCCATTTCCGACTAATAATGTTTGCCTTTTTTTAATCATAGAAAACTATTGCAAATTCTGTGATTAAATAAGGTGGAGATTGTTATTCAGAAACAGTAATGCTCTAATGTAAGATTCCCAGACACACACCTTGGATATATCAATGAATATTTGTAACTTCAGATATAAATTGTGTGGGTCCGTGAAGACAGAGGAAATACGAAAAGGGGTCCGTGGTAACCAAGAGTTTAAGAATCGCTGCTATTGACCACTGTCACAAGAGCTGTGTAGATTTTTGTAAAAATGGGCCAACAGATTTGGTATTTACAGAATGGCTACAGATTCAGGGAATCAGGGGAAAATCATGGTGGTTTACCAATCTGGAAAAATCAGGAAGTTTTGTAAAAGTACTTGAAAATCAAGGGAAATTCGTCTATATGCGAAAATATTTGTTTTCACACGAGACTGATTCATTGACAAACAGGTGATATTTAAGCCAATAATAGTACGTAATAAAGAGAAGTACAATTTATATATATATTTTTTTTAAAAGATGCACATTATATGAATTTTTGGTTTTTAACACAAATTAAGGTGATCAGATGTCCTCATTTTCTGTGGATAGTGCTTATAATGAATGCAATTTACCCATTTTTGAAAATTTTATGATGCATTAACATAAGCTGACCAGGTGGCCAGCTTAATCCAATTGGCTATCCTGTCAGATATAGACCTATAAATATGTCTTAGAATTGAACACTCTTCAGAAAATGGGGAAATTTTCTGGTCGCCATATATCCGTTGGCCACTGTATAAAGTTGTTGGACTCAATTTTGAGTTTGGATTTATGAAACTGTGAACCAGTACTTTAGGAATATTGTGCAATTAAAATTTTTTTTCCTAAATGAGGTATTAGCAAGCTGGATAAGTATACAAGGAAGCAGCATATATTTAAAAATACTGTGTGTGTATGGTTAATAATGGAAATCAAGAAAATCTGATAAAGGCAGTTAGGAAAATCAGAGAACTTTTTTCGCAATTTCTGTAGCCATCCTGATTTAATTCATTTTGAAACTAATTCTATAGGAAAAATAATGAAAGAATTGTAAACAGAGCATAAGAAAGTGCAGCGATGTAATCTAGCATTAGGGACTCAGAGGCAATGTCTTGCATTTCAAAAATGAGAGGTCTAGCATTTGAATCTATCAAATTCCATTAAGTCAAAAATTTATAAAAAAGAAATTCCTTTTTTTTTTTTTCCCTTACTTTCTGGACACATACACCAGTGTTCAGGAAGTCGAGTGGAGTCATTCCAGATATATATATATATTTTTTAATGTATGTTCATGGATATCCTTCAAACAGATGATCTGATATTGATAATTCCTTTATTTCCTGTCTAGAAGGATTTTTTTTTTCCTGGTGGTCCCATGTAAATGTCATTAAGATCCACAAATGTCATGTTTCTCTGTCGCCTATTAATATCCCAGGCCATGCAAGTCTGTCACTTTTATCTGCTTTAGGGACTTTTCTACAGCCAATCAATTTGACTTAAGTTACTTTTTTGACACAAATTGTAGTTGCTATTATGATTTTGATTTATAAGTGCAAGCTAACTACTAGACTTCTTGGCAACTTCTCTAGAAACTTAATGAAACACTTCTGCTGACCTGACTTAAACCAAGGTGGAAATGCTTTGGTAACAGCCAGTATTGTTGACCCCATGCATTAATATTTCCAATAAAACTATAACGAGGCAGTTTCACTAGAAATTCTTAATAAGTTTGCAAATGAGTCCAAGTCGTTACAGCTTAAATAGGATGTGCCTAAAGCAACTAACGTATATACAGTGGTGGCCAAAAGTTTGGACATTTTTTGAAAGTTTCATGTTTTTTCAACTTTGTGTGCTTGTGGAATATATTAATCTTCACTTAAATACAAACGTTTATATATCAAATTGAAGGTAATTTAATGTAGAATTCAATAATAAAAACAGTATTACAAAAAAAGTTATGCTCATTTTAGTAGAACAAACAAACACAAATCGTTTTGAATAAGGACGTGTTTTGTAATAAAAGCATACTAGCCAATCACAAACACTGTTCTGAGGACCAATCAAATATCTGTAACTATAGTTTAGGTTATTTGGATGGTAAAAGAGTTATTGTTGTGGAAATATTTTGCGGAATGATGCATACTAGTACAATTAAATAGAGTATTGCTGTTTTTGAATATTTAAAGTCCTTTTTTTAATTAAACTAATTTTAAACAATCTCATCAACAAGAAGAACTAATTGAACATCTACAAAAAGAAGCCGAATTGTTATATTGAGAGAAAATGGCCTCTCTTATGCTGAAATTGCAAGACAAGTTGGTGGTTCAGTGACTTGTTCTGGTGTACGAAAGTTCTGTTTACATTATGAAAAAACGAAATCAGTGGAAAATAAAGCCAAATCAGGCCGAAAAAAATGCACAAGTGCTACTGTCGATAGAAAAATTTCATCAGATGCCATTAGATGTGAAATGAATGCAGCGGGTATTGCAGTAAGTTCAAGAACAATAAGAAGAAGGTTATCAGGATTTAGACTACAAGCTAGAATTCCAAGGAAAAAACCATATTTAAATCAAAAGCAACACAAAAAACGAATTAAGTGGGCAAAAGAACACATTAAATGGTCAGAAAATCAATGGAAGCAAGTAATCTGGAGCAATGAGAGTAAAATATCGCTCTTTGGTAGTGATGGTAGAAAATACGTGAGACGTAGAGTAGGAGAAGCACTTCATCCTGATTGCATTGAAGCAACTACAAAAAACCCAACAAATGTCATGATTTGGGCATGTATGTCTGCAGATGGTGTGGGCCGAATTCAAGTGATTGATGTCATTCTGAATGCCAAAAAATACATCGAAACTGTCCTGGAACCAAAATTGATACCTTCCATCAGGGATCTCTTCCCCAACAACGCACCATTTATTTTTCAGCAGGATTCAGCTCCATGCCACACAGCAAAAGTATGCAAAGCATGGTTTCAAAATAAAGACATAGATATATTACCATGGCCAGGAAACAGCCCTGATCTCAATCCAATTGAAAATTTGTGGCGACGTTTGAAAATTCTTGTACGAAAAAAATGTCCATCCAATAAAAAACAATTTATTGAAGCTATAATTGATTCTTGGTACCATGTGATTACGAAAGATGAACTCCAAATGCTCGTTCACTCGATAAAAAGATGCTGTGAAGCTGTCTTAAAAAATAAGGGTTATCCTACTAAGTATTGATGGTGTAAGTATCACTTTAAAAAAATGCAAATCTAAGATAGATCTTACTATTAGTTGCATAACTTTTTTTGTAATACAGATATTGTAATACTGTTTTTATTATTAAATTCTACAAGCACACAAAATTGAAAAACATGAAGCTTTAAAAAAATGTCCACACTTTTGGCCACCACTGTATGCGAGTATATATGTATGATATGCAGATTCATCAGTAAGTCATGCTTCTTGTGCAGAATGCAGCTAATGTTTTCATATATTCCTCAGTAAGCAAAGTTATTAAATATTCTTTTTCTGATAGCAATGGTTATTTGGAGAGGCAGTTTCTTCAAGAGGGGGGCACAAAGGGGTGCAATTTCAAATCATTTTATTTCTTAACCATTTAAGTTGCCCACTTGTTTGTTTAGTGGTTAGGGCTTCAAAAGGTTACTGTTATGAGTTGTCCAGTTTTAATCTTGATTGGGGATTGGATATTCATAGCAAATTGAATCCCATATTAAAAAGAAATTCCAATTTGCATAGTGTATCAAAGCAACCAGCAGACCTTGTGCCTATCACAAAACTAGTAATTGAACTTCTTCATAGTGCTTTACAAAAGTTTTACAATATTTACAATATTCAAAGTGCTTTACAATATTTCTTATTGTGTAATTATAGGAAGAAAAACGACGAGCTTAGACAGTTAGATCAAGTGTATGGTGAGAAATTGTGCGACAAGGGCAATCTGGTGCAGCAGCTTAAGCTGAATGAGCAAGAAATTAATAATAAGGATAATGAAATAGCTCAATTTAAAATGCAGATTAACCAGATGCATGTGAAGTTGCAAGAAGAGGAAAACAGTAATGAAGAACCAAGGGATATTAACTGTTTGGTAAGTCCTATTTTTAATCTGGTTAATTTTTCTTACATAAGCACCTACCATGGGAGGTAAGGGAGATGTAATTGTCCCATCCTGAATTTTCAAATTTAATTAAATTCTTTTTTTTTTCTGAAGATTTTGAAAAAAAAATTAAATGTATTCTTTTCAGGTGTTTTAAAGTGATTATAAATAGTAAGAAAAAAAGGAATTAAGGATTTTTCACATGGTTGTTTGATTTAAATCACCTTGATTAAAATCATGATTTAAATCAATTTTTTTAAATCATATAAAAGTACAAATGCTTTCTATAGTGACATACTTTTGCAATAATCAGAAATATAATGAATCTAGTTTAAAATATAAAGCAAAAGAGAGATTGAAACTAATTTTGCCTAATGGTGTGCATTAAAATACAAGGTTAGTTTGGTCCTTTAGAATCCTTGAATTTTTCAAAGGTAATTTTCGGTTCTTAAAACAAAGTCTTTACTTTTATCCAAAATCTGCAAAAAGTTCTTATTTTTACTCTCCTGTTATTTTTTAATCCGGGATGAAAATCTTCTCTGCATTGGCAAATTACAGCTTGTTTAAAAATGTCTTCTAAATTTCTCCTTAATATGTCTTCTTAATTCAGGGATGATTTTAATAGAATAAAGTCAATTTTCTCTCTAAATGAGGTATTAAAAATTAGGGTGGATCTGCATGTTCTTGAGGGGGGGGGGGCATGAGACCTATAGCTACTTGGCTGGATCTGCATGTTCACAAGACATGGTATACATTAAAATTTATGGCAAGTCCTTTAAAATTCTTGTATCGCTTAGAATTTTCCTTGGATTTTTTCTTCTCAAGTCTTTATGAACCCTGGGATAGTTGTGAATAAGTGGCAAATTTAACTGCTGTTTTCTTTTACATTCTATGTATCTGACAAAGGTTTAAAAATCAGAATTCGTATGGTTTTGAGTACCACTATTTTCAAAAAGTAATTACCTTGTGTAATCAAACATTTCTATCATTAAATAAGGCAAATATTACTTATCAAAAGTATTAGTAACAAATCTTGAAAATATATATTGGCTGGGAATTCTGCAGATTAAATGAGTTAGGCTCAAACTGCACCCATGCCACTTTAGAAATTGCCAAGGCTCCTGAAGAAAGGAAGTACCAGAAAAATTACTTTTGGACTTTAAATTGAAAGAGTTTGCATAAGCTTCTTTTTGAGGTTGAATATTTTTGCCCATCCATATACAAGCACTTTTGGGTGATTTCAATATGTAGTACAGTCAACTCTCTAAAATCCACAAATGTCTATTATCCGCACTACACGTTGGAATATAAACATTGGAAATTGCAGTTAACAGTTAAGCTCATACATAAAGTTAAATGTGTGTTTTTCTTTTTCCATGAATTATCAATTTTCCAATGAAATAATGGCTAGCTTGTGAAGATGAGCCAACTATATCTCAATCTGATGATGAAATTATAGCTGTTGTTTTAAACCACAATGAAATCAACATTGATTCTGACACTGAATAAAAGGATGAAAACACTAAGATAACTTATGTACAGGGTTTAGAGCTGTGATATAAATATTTCAATTTCCTTAAACAACAAAATTTTATCTCTGAGCATCTTGGATCAAATATAACTATATCAAAAGACAACCCCCCCCTCCTCCCCCTAGTGATATCTTACGATATCAAGTGCCTGACCCCCTCCTCCCCCTAAAGTGATAACATTATGTATGCACAGCCCTTATATATATTACATAAGGTGAAAAACTGACCAAGAAGTGACTTTTAACATTAAGTCTATGGCTTTATGATCTATAATTATTCCTCAAGGACACTATTTTTGTCAGATATTTTTTTTATATACAAATCTTGATGTCCATGGCATCCATCACTGTGCTGAATTAGATAGTCATCAACCAAACAGATTCCACTGGAGCTGATGCATAAGAACTGAGTGAAGTGAAGCTCAATAAAAAGAAAAAATAATAATCACACACATAATTTGTTTCATTTATTGTATAAACATCTGTATTAATATGATTAAATTATAAGATTTTGATATCGTATACAAGACTCCCTTAAATCTGCATAGCTTAAAATCAGAAGTGGTGTGGATTTTAAAATTTTGCAGATTTCTGGTCATAGTTTTGTTTACATTTTTAAAAAAATAATTTGAATTTAATAATTCACTCGAAAGTATAATGAAGGCTTACAAATAAAAATTTAAAAAATTTAAAAAATGTTTATAATATTAAAAGTAAAGATCAAGTAAATAATTAATAATAATGCATAATGATGATGAGATAATTTTTTCTTGAATTATTCCATGAAACTCGGCTTATAAATGTACATTAATAATTCACATCAAAAGCTTGATTCATACATAAATTATTTGGTAAAAATATCGCGATTGCCACTGATATCAGCATTATCTTGAATATTTAAAAAAACTAAATTTATACTACCTTCATGAAAACACATGGGTTGAATCCTATTAACCAGAATTAGAGATTAAAATGTGTACAGAATGATATAAAAATTTTTCAAAAAACTTGAATTTTACACCTACATCTTAACTGCAAGTTTCATTGTTTACATCAGAAACGATGTGCGGATTTTAGGTATTTGCAGATTTGAGGGGGGTCTACTGTATTTGGAAAAAATTTCTACCCCTCCCCCTTTCTCCCGACTTTCATGCCTGGGTGATAAAATGTTACTTTTTTTTTTTTTTTCTAGCACAATGATTTGGTTGCACTGCAGGAACAAAAAGCACATCACGATGAGTGCCTTGCTGCTTGTGCAGAAGAACTTATGTCTAAGACTTCAGAATTGGACGCCTTGACAAGTAACTTGGATGAACTCAAAAAAAATCTCCAGGAAGAGAGCCAAAATTTCCATTCATTGTCTGTATGTGAATATCTATATTTCTTTCTTTTGATTATATTGCAGACATGTTGCTTTAAATCATTTCTTATTTTGAAAATTATGTTAAAACATCTTAAATGCTGTTTTCCCAGTCACAAGTTCTTTTCGCATGTAGTTCTATTTGTGCTACAGGGTGTATATATGCATTTTTTTTTAAATCTTCAACACTTATCATACATTATTCCAAATTAATTAAATTTACACTGTATATTTCTACAATTAAATAAAATAAATAAAAACTTTTTGCATTGAGCAAAAAATAATTTATTAGAGAAAATTCCCTGATTTTTTTTTTTTTTCTTCTTTAGAACTTGGAAATTTTGCATTGTTATATTATTATGTTTTTAAAGCTGATACTGCTTTTTAAGGTTAAACGATTGACGCTGAAAAAATTCGCACCAACATTTTTTCACATCTTTCGTTTTTTTACAAAGAAAAAACTTTGTGGCATATTTCTACAACATATGTAATAGAAATCTAGCATAAAGTTTATTGTTTGGAAACACTGGTGTTAGAATTTTTTGGTAACATGTCTTCTGTGACAAACATTCAACTCTACTAGTAATATTAACGTAAGTTATCTTATTAGTTTATTATTTTTTTAACCTTTTTGTAAATGTGTTGTGGCCCGGCTAACGTCGCAAATATATGTTTGCGGCCCGCGAAAATAAAAGGTTGAATATGGCTACTTTGAACCATAGAATTAGTAGTTTTAAACATATACAAATGTATTTTTAAAAATATACAAATGTGTTTGCTCAACCGATACAGATTTCTACAAGATCAGAGAACTTCTATTTTATTAATATGAAATGCACCTATTTAAAACAGAAAAATTATAAACGTTTACTTAATTATAAGAAAATTATAATTGCTTGTGTAATCATAATAAAAATCTGTAAAGTTTGTTTAATTGCAACAAAATTATTAAAATGGGTTTAATTATAATAGGATTATTTATGGTTATTTAACTATCACATATTTTTTAATATGCGATAATTGATTCTGCTTGTTTGAAATCAATTTTTGAGTACTTACGAAAATTAATACTGACTTTCTTTTTTCAGTTCAAAACATGGAACCTCGTTGAATATCACGATTTGTGCAACTTTTTAGGCCAGATGTAATGCATAACATTACAACTTAAAGATAGATTCTCTTTTCAATGAAATTTTTTTTTAAATTACCTGATTTGTAAATAAATGGCAAATAACATTTATTAACATAATTATCAGTGTGTGTTACATTTTATATTTTCAAAACTGAATATTTGAAATTTCATAAATATATGAATTTCTTAGAATATTATTTTTGTTTTATTATGTAAGCAAACCTTTGTATTGCATTTGTATTTTATAAGATCTTTTAAGTTTTTGGATAAAAATTCTTACCAATCCAGTTTTTAAATTAAAATCTCTAAGCCATAAGCTGAAAATTTAATTATTATCATTTTAAAATCTTAGACCTTTTAGATTTTAAGATTAGACTAGCTTTAGACCTTTCAATCGCTGTAAGATTCCTTTAAATTTATCAATTAGTTATGGTGAAAATGAAAATTACTTTTGTTTAACTGAGTGAAATTTGTTTTTGAAATGCAGGAAAAAGTGGATGAACATGTAAGCAAAAAGGAAAAGCTGGAAGCCATCATTGTTAAATACAAAGGAAAACTGAAGGACATAGAGCCGAAATTGGAGGAATGTGAAAAGGAACTGTCAAATGATATTGCTACAGTCGAAGTATGTTGCTGTTAATTAGGCATTAACACTCTAACAAAGTGATTCTTCTTAAAAATTTTGCTATAATGTAGTAGAAATCCATATTTTCTGTAATGTATTTCTTGTAATGTTCCATCTAAAGCTAATGACTTTTCTTTTTGTGTAACTTGATTAATTTCAATGAATCAAATATTTTCTTCTGGTGTTTTAGAATTGTTACATATTAAAAATTAAAATCTATCTTGCTTAACTTGTGTGACAGAAATATTTCCCGGGATGCCATATATTTATCTTCCTCCTCCCCCCCCCCCCTCTCTCTCTCTCTCTCTCTATATATATATATATATATATATATATATATATATATATATATATCTTAGCATAAATGCCAGTATATTTTTGAAATACTGTATTATTTTTAAAACACATGTGGATACATCCAGGCTGATGATTATATCTACACATGTTTTTTCATATCCAATTCTAATTTAAATCTCTTGTTATCCAATTTTCCATTATATTTAGTTAATATTTCATTTCAAAATCCATTTGTATTCACTTGATATCAACTTCAAATTATTAACATTTTATGGTTTATTATATAATTTTTTTTTCTATCTCTCTCTTTTTAAATATTCTTCATATTTTCAGTATTTTTGGCCAATTACCATTGAAGCAAATGCTATGATAAAATTATGATTGCACTTGTTAATTTATTAACTATGTGGTATTCTGTCTACACTTTATTACTAATTATCTCTTAGGAGATTTAATTAGAATGTTACAAGAACTTGATATGTTTTTTGAAATTCAAAGATATTATAATTATAATTATATATATTTTTTTTTCTTGCCCTTGAAAAAGTAAATTACTTTATAAGCTTTTATTTGTGTATTTACTCGTGTGGTTTATATTTCATTCCTTATTTTCTATTTATTTAATTTTTTTTTCTTCTTCTTAATTTGAATTAATAATGTTACATTTATTAGGACTACAATTTTAATTTGTAAATTGACAGGGCTCTTTGGTATCGGGATTTCAGTGTATGTGGTTAGTTTCTTATGTTTCAATGGTTAAATTTTACTTAAAGTTTTATATATATATATATATATCTGACTCACACAGACAGACACAGCATAAATCAGTCTGTAATTATAGGTGGTTCACATTTAACCCCCCCCCCCCTCCAAAACAACAATGTATACTGGGTCTAAATATATTGATTGCCAAAAGGCAATCCAGACTCAACTATATTTATAGTGATGCTATTTAGTTTTTAAAACAAATAAAATTTTCAAAAAATACATGAATGGAAAGCAAAAATTATTTTTTGCAAAAAGATATTTTTTACTAATTACATGGTACTAGCATTAAACAGAAATACAAAATCTAAATACGAATTAAAGAAGGTTTTGATGAGTGTATAGTGCAGATAAGATCTAACAGAAATGATTTATGAGGGTAAACAGATATTACAAACAATCCCATTCCTGGCACCAGGAAGCTATATCATACCAGCAAACGTTCGTGAGATGTTGATGAAAATGGTACAAAACACACGTTTTTTTATTATTATTATTAAAAGTTTGCTCTATTAAAAGGGTATAAAACATAAGATTAGATGAGCAAGGTATCAAATAGAAACTGGTTGATAAAAAACAAACTTCTCATTTTCGGCAAAATGGAGATATTTTTTTTAAATCACAAAAAATTCAAAAATTGTATTACAAATTCCGAAAAGAGGACAAAATTTCTGTATCAGGCAAAAAGATTTGGATTGCTTTTGTGAGTGGATCAAGATCGCCGACCAACTTGGAAGGTTGGAGAAGTGTAGGAATCATTCCATTCAATTTAAAATAATGAAAAATCTAATTTAAATTTCCAAAATGTTAGCTTCATGTGCATTTGGACCTGTCTTCATATATCTGAGACCAAATTTGCAGATCTCTATGTGCGGTAGATTTCCCTAGCCTTCGTCAACAAACAAACAGACACACACATACAGAGAGAAAGAAAGATGAAAACTTTTTTATTAATATAAATTTATATGTGTATGAGAAGGGAGTAAAAGAATGGAAAATTGTAACATAGGAGTTTTACTCTTGATTTTTAAAACTAAGATGTCCCACGCATAAGTGATGTTGCCTTTGAAAGGAATCTTTTTACTTTTAAAAAATGATTTCTAACAAATTAAAGAATTTTTCAAAAAATTGCTCAATAAATTGGGATTGGTTTTTAGATAATTTCTAACAAGTGTGATTATCCTTATCAGTACTTTTTACGGTAAATGAGTCATGAGACTTGGCTGCATTTTTTACAGGTGACTTTTTGATGAGATCCTTATTAGTTACATCTATTAAAAGGTTACTGAAAGGGAAAAAAAGATAATTTCTGATAGCTAACAAAAACATAATCACAAATGTAAAAAGTTGATTCAAGCTACTTTGTGTGAATAATATACATAGTATTTGTAGTTCTAGCCAAGAACTTATTAATGAAGTTTTAGTTATTCAGTGACATTGTTTACATTTTGGATGTTTTTTCTGTTTATTGTAAACACTCACCTGAAGCACAAAACAACTTTTTTTACCAAACCTTCGTAAAGTGTTTCATAAAAATTTAAGAAATAACAGCTTCTTTAAATTAAGTTCTCTTTAGACAAATTATTTTATCTTCTTAGATTTCTCATTTAAATTTTTGTTTTTTAATTCAATCTCTTTTTTCCCCATTGCAATTATTGATTTGCAATTCTTTTTCTTGAATCATTGAATTTTTTCTTTCACTCGTTTTCATTTTTTCCTTTTGAATTGATTATGCAGATTACATGCTTGTGTATTTTCAACTTTTTATTTATTTAAAATTTCTTCTCATTCTTACTGTATTTACGGTGTCAACACTTAAAGTTTAAACCTAAATTCTTCTATTTGTCCTTCTCCTTCCTTTTTCTCTTCCATTTCTTTTCAGTCTTACTTTTGTAGTGTCAGCATATTTTTTTGCTCCTGATGAAGAAAGATTAAATCTTTTGAACCATTTTACATTTTCTTCACTTTTTTATAGTATATTGAAGAATTTCTATTTTATTTTTAAACTATGTTATTGTGTTTTACCTCATTACTTAAAGCATTTGGATGAAATTTCTTATATCTCCAAATTTGGAAATTGTTTATAATCAGAAAGTTAGCGCTCCAGGTAAAAATGTTGTTTAAAGTTCATATTAGCTAGCAACCGCTTTGTTATTTAAAGTTCATATTAGTTCATAAAGCATTCAGGATGTTGATATGAAAAAAATATTAATTCTAAAAAATTACTCAGTTTTTTAAATGAGTATGATTTTTCCAAAAGTGGAATTATCCCTAGAAAATGAGGATGTGTAATCTATGTATTATAATATAGTTTTTGTGTTATCTGTTTTTTATTTGTACCATTGCTTTACTGTATGAATATTCCAGATGGCCACTAAAAGTGCTCTAGATGTTGGTCCTCGAATTGATACTAGAAGATCTTCAGACACCATTCGTCAGATCTTGAAAGAAACGGAAGTGTTTATAAAAAAGCAGAAGTGAGTTTAAATATACTATGCATGCTATGAAATGTAATGTAGATATTTTTTACTTTACTTGAAATTGTCCTATTGCTATACCGTATTTACTCATGTACAGCGTGCACTATTTTCCCAGAGTTTTAGGCCTAAAACGTGGGGTGTGCATTAAGCATGGAATATTTTGAACATTTACAGTAGAATATAATTATAACATAATTCTGTATAATGCAATTGCCTGTATAACATACAACTTCTCAGATATAGACAATGAATTTTGAAGTGGCCAGCAATCCACACTGTAAAAATATTACCACCTACTAAAGGATCAAATTTCAGGCATTATTTCATCTTTATCACTTTAATTCAGATTTTTTTTTTTTTATGGAAAAAAAAAATCTATTATTAAATTAAAACATTTTGGAAATGAGTAATATAAGCATATTTCGATCATGCTTATAAGGTTATTTAACAATGTGTGAAATGATCTATGTTATGCAAAAATTTATAATCTGAACAACTTCTGGTTGCAATTTAAATATTCTCTAATGTATATTGACATGTTGCAGACATATTTGGCCAACTTTACGAGGTAAGTTTAATGATGTGTGAAATGTAATCTATATAAATGCAAAATTCTATAATGCATCTCAAGGTATGTGTTATGAAGATCTTCCACTGCATATCTACATGAAATAAATAACATATGCTTTCACTAAGTCACTGAATATTACATATGAATTTTGCAATAAAATTATACGAATATAGATATACTAAGTAAAATATGGGCAATAATGGAACTCTTTATATATATATATATAAAATCTTGTGTTTTAGGAGCTAATCAGTGGTATCGATTAGATGCGAATAAATATATTGGCAGGAAAAATTAAAAGAACAGCTAGAAAAAGGTACTTTATGTTAATTTAGTAAAGCCTAATGAAAAGTAGTAAATTATTAACTTGAGGTCAACCTTATCACATACTCTAGTGGTATTCACCTTCACTACACAGACACACGCAAATTCAATAAAATTTTCGCATGTAGAAGGTAGAACATATCAATGGTCAACGGTCAATCATTTGATTGATTATTATAAGTGGTGTGTATTTGGAGGAGTGGAGTGGGGGGACCTGCAAACTTGTAAAGTTATAGCGGTTGCATTTTGGTCCACATACCCAGGGGTCGGAAAAACTACTTTTTGTTTGTAGCGAACTACAACTACTTTATGAAAAATTTAGTTAACTACAACTACTTATTTTAAAAAGTAGCGACTACAAACTACTTTTCAAAAGTAGTCACTACTTCGCTACTTTTCGCTACTTT
Source organism: Maratus michaelseni (assembly GCA_963931845.1). Taxonomy (NCBI): domain Eukaryota; kingdom Metazoa; phylum Arthropoda; class Arachnida; order Araneae; family Salticidae; genus Maratus; species Maratus michaelseni. Next base: position 30,856,447 of record OZ007588.1, on the reverse strand, counting down.
AGTTATCATCGCTAATTAAATACACCGCAAACGATTTTTCTCTATAGACCATATTGTAACAGAATTCTTTTGAATGTCCCTGTAAGCGAGAAATAAATGCTACACACTTCATTTTCAATACTGAACATTTAATGGTAAACTTCAATAACATATAAAACTTTCATGGCAATCTATGTATATTTACGAGAGTTAGAGCACGGACAGACAGACAAAGCAAATTCATAGATACTTTTTAATTATGTTGAAAAGTGTTAAAAAGAGGAAATTTTAAAACAAAATTGTAATAATATTACAAATGTATGATAGTGATATAGCCCAGTAACGCTTAAGGTGGTTCTCAAATTCCTTACTCAACAATGCGAAACTTTCTTATACGTTATCTGACTTATTTTTAAACACAAAGGCATAAAATTGGCAGGTCTGACTATTGAAGCGATTTGGAATTGAAATGAGTTTTCTTTTTTTTGATAAATAAATTACTTATCGGGTTATAAGCGATTCGTGTCACGTTTTTTCTGTTTCCACTGCTGCGGCATTGGAAATTCAGTTGAAAACGCCGACTTTGACAGTATTTTCTGAAAAACGTCTTTCGGTTACAAATTTTCTGAATAAGGACACCTGCATTTTCATACGTTTCCGAACAAAAGTGAATTAAAGAATATGTCATAAAGTAGCCAGTTTGAATTTGAGAACAACCTTAAGAGCAGATAGCTCTTGGTAAATTTGAATATATATATATATATATTTTTAAATAGAGCTAAATAGTCCTATATCTTTACAATTTAAATATAGTTCCTGAAAGCAATTTAAAAATTGAACACGATTATACAGACTTGCATAAATTAAAGCCTAGCTTTTCTTTTCCTTTCTATCTCTTTTTGTTTGTGTCCCTTTGAAAACCCGAATTTCAACATACTGGGCTTTAGTTTCATTCTGGAGACAAAGATAAAGACATTTCATTAAAACACCAAGCTATCCAATATCAAATCAAATATAAAACATTATAAATAAATTATTTTAGCGATAAAAAAAACTCACAGCTAAAGTAAAAATAAATAGCCATAAAAATCAAATTAAGCATTCTTAGGCATTTTTTTAAATAATGTATTTTTATTTTCAACCACCTTTGTTTTATCTATTGGAATCTTCAAAAGGAAATATGCAATAAATTAATTTGTATGCATATATTGGACAAATATTTCACAACGATCAAAAGATGTATTAATAAAATATTTTTGTGCGATAATAAACCATTTGATAAGATTATTTTCTGAACCAGGGATCTTAATTCGAAAATACTCTTTTTAATGATTTATAAATTTTAGTGAATAACGATTTAGATATTCAGTGCGAGATGCGATCCAGTAATTATTATTAATAAAGAAAATGCTAACTCACCTCTATATTCCCCTTCAAGTTGTAAGAAGATGATTTTGATACCGATAAATTCTTATTAATTGTACAAAGTTTACATGTTACTGAATAATTACCAATTTCTTGTTCTATAATTTCAAAATATTCATTATATGCCGAGCAGGGCAGTTTTATACTATTTTTGTCTGTCATTCTATTACATTAATCTAAAAAAAAGCATCCCCACATTAAAACACAAGATCTAATAATGAGTAAGAAGACAAAGGGTTCCCAGCAAGAAAATTATTTGTTTTTATGAGTGAGTACTTTGAGGTTTTATCAGCAAATACAGCAAATATTAGATCACGGGCATGCTGAAACTTTACGTTGTAACTACTGCAACTGAGATTTGTCGCTGACGTTCGCAAATTGTTGCAGATAACATATTTCGCGCAAAAGAAACAAGTAATGATGATCACGTAATTTAAAGATTGGCACTTTTTTCCCTCCCTCCTAAAGTAGCGTCGATGCTCGCTACAAACTACTGATATTTTACTACACTACACTTTTTTTAATGTAACACGCTACACTACCAACTACTGGAAAAAGTAGCGGCTACTGTAGTTTCGCTACTTGTAGCGCGCTACTTCCGAGCCCTGCACACACCTTATAAAATTTTTTTACATACATCTAAAAAGTTGTAAAACTTTTAAAAACCCACTTTTCAACTTTCAGTCTAAAAATCATTTATTTTGAAAGATATCCAAAAATTGTCACAGATGGGGAAGTGGTCATAAATGCTTTTTACTCTTTTAGGTAGATTTCATGAGAAATACTACCTATTACATTGTCCCATATGTTTGGAATTTCTGAAAAAATTTTGCAGATCTATGCCAATTATCTCCCAGAACCCAAAACCACCCTCTCTCTCTCTCTCTCCCCCCCCCCCCCCCCCCCCCCCCCCAAAAAAAAAAAATCTTGGTCAAGTTTGCTAATTGGCAAAATCGGGAATAGGTGGTGGAAATAGAGGGGGTTTTGCAAAAACAGAAATAAAACGATAACTTCTTAATTTTGATGCATATTGAATCTGTTTAAAGTTATTATTACTTCTTGGAAAAAGGCCGAAAATTTATGTATGACAGATTTTTGATATCATTAAAAATGGCCTCAAAGGGGGAGGGGGGGGGGAATAGGGGTTTAAGAAGAAAAAAAATTCATAACTTTGTTAATTCACAAGATATCAAATCCACTTAATTTTATTATAAATCCTCTTAATATTATCTATAACTTTTATATTGACAAGTTTTTGATAGGACCAACGCTTACAGCAAAAAATAAATAAAATAAAAGCAAAAAAATTCCTGCCAGCTCCGCCTACAGGCACACATATATTTCGAAGTGGGAGGTCCAAACTGCCGTATCATGGCAAAAAGGTCACTTCTTCTTCAATTTCCAATAAACAGACACCCCACGGTCTGCGTATTCAAAATCCACATGTGCCTGTAGGCCGAGCTGTCAGGGATTTTTTTTTAATTAATTTTTTTTCTTTCATAGCCTTCATTGCTAAAAATCAAAACATGTGTGGGCAAAGTTACCTGCAAGAGGAGGGCGACATTGCCCACTATCAATTTCATGCGGGTGGGCAATGTCACCCAAAATTACTCACAGAGGGTTGAGTGGCATTGCCCAATGCCATTATTAATTCCTGATTGTGATTTTTTTTTAACTAACATCTGCTGGTTACTCCTAACTATATGCCTAACAAAAGAATATAATGAATGGAACTTGTTGTGTTGTTGTGAGAGGCTGAACAGAAACAATTTCCAGGACACTAAAAAAGTCTTGTATTTGACAGGGGTAGGAAAGAAACAGCTGTAATCACTGATAAGCTATTAGGGAGTAACCAATAACATTTTCCCACTTTGGCAACATGCCCATGAATGGAAGAAAGTAGTTTACAGGCACCTTTCGGCATTTTTAACACTTTCCAACCTAGTTGAAAAGTGTTTATGACTTCGGTTTGTCTAGCCGTGCGCTAACTCCCGTAAATATGCTCGGATTGCCTTCTAATTTTTATATGTTATTGTCGTTATCTATAGCATGTTCCCTATATCAACTGAAGTCTGTAGCACTTATAGTTTTTTTACAGGGACACTCAAAAGAATTCCGTTACATTACGGTCTGTGGGGAAAAATCATTTGCGGTTTATTTTAATGATGTTACACAATTTCAAACACATTGTAATTGATATATATCACGAAGGTGCATTACAAAAAGCTTAATATGGAATAGGGTGTGCATAGCACTTGTACTTACTTTACAGGGACAGTCAAGAGAATTCTGTTACATTACGTATATGGAAAAAAATCGTTTGCAGTTTAATTAAATAATGTTTCACTATTTTAAACGCATTGAAATTTTTATATATCGCTAAGGTGCATTACAACAGGCTTACTACAGAATATTGTGTGTATAGCAGTCATTGATCATTTACAGGGACACACAAAAGAATTCTCTACTGTCTGTTAACAATAATTCCTGGAAGTGCGTTTTAAGTTGCTGAACGCGATTTTAAATTTAACTCACTTTTTGTCTATTACTTGGTGTGTATAAATTCTGTAGATCCTCTACAGGACAGCACAAAAGTTTGCGAACACATTTCTGTTTATTGACAGAAAACTCTAGGAGGAGAATTTTAAACTGTGCTATGTGTTTCCTAACTGAACTAAAATTTAGCATCCTATGTAGTATATATACAAATCTATAGATCCTATACAGGGCTGAATAAAAGTATTTGGATATTTTTCCGAATATTGTATATGTTGGAAATATATTTTGGAAATTCCTGAAATTACGATTTTAAATATGGTATGCGTTTTCCAAATTGTTTACTTAAATGTTATCTTTCAGCTTATTAAATGGTAATGATTTGTAAAACTATTTTGGAAGCGTTGGAAAGTGTTACATAATCTATGCTTGACGCATGATTTTTCGTTCTTGTTAGTAACTACTATCCCCACCTTTTTTTTCAAAAGTGGGCAAAGTCGGCCCAGTTATATAGAGTAACATAATTTTTTTCCTATCCTTTTTGTATCTCATATCAGATATTTTTATTTAAATTCATTTTTTTTGCTGAAGTCTGATATTCTGCATTTCTAAGATATGTCAGACATGACAAAATAAATACCTTGTACAAGTTCCACGTTTTTAGTTGAAATATCACTTAAGTTGCATGAATTTTTATACCTGTTCCTTTAATTTTTCTCACCAGTGTATTATTAAAGATACACATTGCAGAGACCTTAATTTCATGATATTTTAATAAAAAGGCTTTTTTAATTCTTGTATTTTTTTGTCTTTGGAAGAGCATGGTGTGTATTATACCTAAATAAATATGGTACATTTATGTTAGTTGGGATGAATTACATATTCTTGTACCTTATTTATGTTCTTTTTAAAAGGTCACTTACTTGACTTGATGTCTACTTAATCGTAAAAACTAAAGCAAAATTTGACAGTTTTATTTCAATGAAAAGTATTATTAAATCTATGATTACATCTTAGGCTACATATTTCTTCTTTCTGATACAAAAAAAAAAGGGGGGGGGGAGCAACTGTTTTATTTATAAATTTTATTTACGCCCAACTGGCTAAAGCTCCTAAATTTCCTTACACAAACATAGATGTCACAGGTAAATAAACCACACAAAGGATCAGGGTCCATAAGCCATGTTTTTGGCCCATGAAATAAGACTAAAATTCGGCTTTGTTATACTGACTTAATTATTTCACTTTTTAATATTAGAAGGTATATCCTGTATGATTTCCACAATAGTTTTTGCATTTTGTTCGGATTTATATAACTTAGCTCAACGTATTATTTGTAGTTTTTGATGAAAAATATGCAATTTCTCCTAATTTTACCTCGATTATTTATATGAGCGCAATCGTGCAACACTTTCTTCATTACATATATTATAAAATACATCAAAATGTACAATATATGTAAAAATAAAAGTGTTGTAAAGCTGCGCTCATAGTCAAATATTAAAAATAGAGACTTTATTAACTGCATTCCTTTACAATAGCAATACTTACGTTCATTTTAGCACGTTTAAATACGTTGCTGCATCCTAAAGTCTCTTAGTGACGTGAGGGAATGCAGTTACTTAACTCTCTATTTTTATTATTTTATCATGAGCGCAGCTTTGCAACACTTTTATTTTTACATATATTGTACATTTTGATGTATTTTTTAATATATGTAAAGAAGAAAGTGTTGCACGGTTGTGCTCATATAAATAATTGAGGTAAAATTAGAAGAAATTGCATATTTTTCATCAAAAACTGCGAATAATACGAGCCAGGGTTCATACCCTTTTTAACAAAGTAAATTCCAGGAGTTTTCAAGGAGTCTCAAATTTTTTTTCCAGGAGATTTACTTTGAGTTTTTAATACAATCCGATTACCTTTTTTCAAGCATATAACATTTTAATTAAACTTAATTATGATTGTAGTCAACAATTACAAATAAAATTACAGTGAAATTAATATGCAATTTCAGAACATATCAGAAATTCAGATTTAAGTTATAATATTTTAAAGTTCAACACTTACTTCAAAACAAAATCTTGCAAACATCCCTTGTTTTTATATCATAAAATTGCCAAGTATGTCAAAATTATTCTTTCTCCACATGTGAATTTTCTGGCAATTTCACTATCTGGAAACATCCTTTGAAATTTTAAGTCGATATTCTCATTGAATATTCTCATCGCCACTCAAAACTTTCAACGCCCAAACTGTTTCTGCTTTTAAATGTTCATTTCTAACTACAGTAGAATCAAGAGTTTCTGATTGTTTAATGATTGCTGCCGGGACCACAGAAGCATTATGGAACGTTTCGTATTTCATGACCGAAACACTCGGCTCAGTTGCATTGAGGAAGTCTTTTATCAACGCCTTATCTCTTTCTGCTTTAAGCTTTTTATGCTTTTTCGATTTTAAATGTGATGTACCGACTCGCCATTGTACTCGACCGATGTACCGAGAGCCGACTCGCCCATATTTGAAATGTCTATAGACCGCTTACATATTAAACATTTTGCTTTAAAACGGGAAGCACTCTGTAGCAACCAAACCAGTCCTTATATCTTTCATTCTGAATACAAATTTCATTAAATATACACTTTCCTCCAGGCATTTTTCTATGCTGAATAAAATGTAAACACCCAACATGCGAACATGTTCGCATGTTTCTCCACGAGTTCAATCGTTCTTCTTAGCGGCCGATCGCGCATGTTTACTGCGCAATACACTTTTCGCGCCGGTTGTGCAAACCGTGCCAGTTGCAGTTAATACTGCTCCATGACGAAATTTAATTAGATTTTCTGCGATTTTCCTTCAAATCAATAAATTTTTAATTTTTAATATTCTCAAAATTATGGAGAGTAAAAAATAATAAAAATATCGTATTTTTAATATTTTCCAGGAGTTTTTTTTTTAATTTCCAGGAGTCACAGGTAAATTCCAGGAGTTTTAAGGGCCCTTGAGAAAAAAAATGGAATTCCAGGAGTTTTCAAGGAATTCCAGGAGGCGTACGAACCCTGACGAGCTTGAGTCATATAAATCCAAATAAAATGCAAAAACTATTGTTGAAATTGTACAGAGTAAACCTTCTAATATTAAAAAGTGAAATAATTAAGTCAGTATAACAAAATCGAATTTTAGTCGTATTTCATAAGCCAAAAACACACCTTATGGACCCTGATCCTTTTACCTATCAAGGTGAGTGTACAAATAAGTGAGTGCAGTCTAAGCTCATTGCAAAAATTTTAACAGAGAATAACACTTCATCCCAAAAGCAAGGAAAAAGCATTAAAAACTAATGTACAAGACAAGTCTATCATCAATTAAATATGACCCATAAATTTGACTACACGAAATGAACAATGCAATAGTTTAAGACTGCATAAGAATTACTTGAGTTGGTTCTGAAAAGTAAGAAATATAAATAAAAAAAAATAAAGAATGTAATAATTTTTTTTAATGTCATCTCTAATGTGATCACTGCTGAATTTGGTTCCAAAGTGTAAAACTGTCATGGGACCCTTATCAAATACACGTTTGCAAATGAACTTTGTTATATAGAGAGATGGGTTGTGAAGCTAGTAGAAGCTCTATATTCTTTTATGAACATACCTAGAATCTATAAAATAAACAGTGTTCTACTTCTTTATTATCTTCAATGCATATTATGTAGATAATGCTGAACATATTTTGTTTACGTTCATTTCAAAACTTCTTCTTTTAAGAATGTATTTGAAGAAATGCAAAATTTTAGTTGATTTAAACTGTGAATTTTTATTGCATAAAAATTGGAAAATAAACTAAATGATATTAAATTGCTTAGCAAAATATTTGTCTTTTAGATATAGTATAGACTCATTTATTTGTAGTCATGTTTAAGATTTAACAAAATTATGTATAATGTAATATTTTTCTTCTTAATAATCCTTAGAAACTGTGATCGTCAAGCTTTATTGACTGAGTTTGAAGAAAAGGTTCAGACTTTAAATAAAGCGAAGCAAGAATTAGAGAGGCAAGAAAATTTAAATAAGGTGAGGGGTTTTTTTCCCCCTTCCAAATTTTTTTTCGCAAAAAGTTAATTTTTTTTATAAAAATTTCTGTGTTATACTTCCTTTTTTTACCCTGTTAATTTATATATATAATTTGTTATTGTTAGAATATGTGTAGATAGTCTTTTAATAAAATTTTTCCATAGCCATAAAACTTCTAGATTGGCGTCTAACATGTGGGTTACCACTATGAATTTATTTATTTTGTTTTATTTTATTTTAAGAATTGTTTGTAGTCATTTCAAGAATACATCAGTTTCACATTTTTGTTAATTTTTTTGATGAACTAATGTGGGCAAATGAGTTGCTAACAGAAACTTATGATGAATCCTTTGAGTGTCATAGGTCAAATTCTGTTTTATGCCTCCTTCTTTTACCCTGTAAATTTATATGTAAAATTTATTATTGTTAGAATATGTGTAGATGGTCTTCTTATAAAATTTTTCTATAGCCATAAAATTTCAAGATTGGTGGTGTGGCATATTAGGGTGTAAGTATGTCATGAAGTCATACAAAATATGTCTCAATTTCTTCAAAGAAATCAGATGCAAGTTTTCTAAATGCTCTGAAAAATAATTTGTTTTGTTTTTTAAAATTATCTTTGCTATACCGCATCTACTGTTGTTTTCACTTCTCAGATCATCTTTACAAACAGTAATGAAGTCAACTTCTAAATTTATAGTGGTGGGCTTCATTTTTCAACGAATTTCACAAAATCTGTAGAAACATGCTTGTTTTATTTTGAAAATTCTTCTCTACTTTATTAAACATTATTAAAAGAATGCTTTAATAATTCTCTAATTAATTGTAAATGTTAATTTTTATGGGGGGGGGGGGGTCTCTGATTTTTAGAATAACTGTGATAAAAAGGTGTGTAACAGAGTTGTCTGAATGTCAGCATGTCTCTTATTTGAATGGAGGAGGGGTGGGATAAAGGGGAGTTTAAAATCTCATTTAGATATTCAATTAAAAGATTTTGTTGAGACAAATGTAGAAATTGTATACAATCAGGTGTCAAACAAAAGTAGACGAAGGGAGAAGGGACTTATTTTATAATTGAGCCAATCCTTTCAAAACTACTCAAGTCACAGATTCAAAATTTTCATGAATCAATAAACACTGGGCAGTTAGATTCAATTTTCATAATGTCATGTTTATTTTGATGTATGTTTTACATGAGAACTCATAATAATGAGAAGTCAAGTAAAATCATAAAATCACAGAATTTTATTACACCAAATTTAACTTATTTGGGGAAAGTTGGCTAAATAGCTGATTCATAACAAACCTATAAAAATCACCAATTCTCTGTGTAATTTTTAACATATCTTTTAGTAAATCTCAAGTCCAGTGTTTTAGCTATTAGGTTTTTTTTAATTACTTATACCAGCTCAAAAATTGTACTTTTTGTAACAGCATTTCAAACTTAGTTCAGAAAAGTTGATAACATTTAGTTTACTGTTCTATGAATTGTTCTATTCATTTTTTTTCCTCCACTTTTGCTAATTTTTATCCAGTGTGCATGTTCTAAATTAGACTAAATGTTAATAGTGATATTAATTTAAATAAAGAGAGATAGACTGGTGGGCCTTGGTATTTACATTTAGGATTCAATCCAGGCAAAAATTAGCACTTCTTAAGGATTCAAAATTCCTTTTAATAAAAGAGGCTTCTTCATGAAATTCCTTTGAATGAAAGAAGTCCCTTCATAAAATTCCATTCCATAAAAGAAACTTTTTATTATTTTTTATTTTGTTAGAATTTGAAATGGATAATTTGTAAACAAAACAAGTTCACCAGAAAGAAAACCTTTGGTGGGAAAATTTAGAAAGTTATTAGTAAATGCTTAGTTTGAGTTTGAGTAACGAGATTTGATCTTTCATTACAAAATTTTATTTCCCACAAAAATGTAATAAATATCTTGAAAATAACTTTTTTTTTTTTTTTATACAAAATGGGCAACAAAAAAAAAAAACCTTCATCAATCTCTTGACATTTATCCCTATGTATTTTTTATTTGTGAAATTATGTTTGTTTAATTTAATTTTTTTTTAAAGTATTGAAATAATAAATAGTATTTTAAAAATGCAGTGTTTAGATCCTCTTTTTTCTTATTGCAGCGAATGGATCATATGATGGCAAAGCGTTTTGTAGAGTTTCAAAAAATATGCAAGAATACCTCGGTATCTCTCACTTGCTGCTTTACAAGTTATCTTAGAGACAATAACTTCAGCGGTTATCCTGATGTAAATTTTGAAAAGCATACTCTTGATATTTTTGTAAGTACAGATAAATAATCATGTATTTATGCCATTGTGCTTCTTTTTTATATTTTTATTTTTCCACTGTATCTAAATCTATATTATAAGGCTAAAATGTGTCTTTGAGTAACGCGGACGTCATATTTACAGTGGCAACGACCTAACCAATAAATTTCGCTTTTACTGCAAATTGAATTTCTAAATATTCCACAATTTCAATTTTTCACCTTTAAAACCCTCTGAGCGTCTGAGGGCTTTCCTGCATTTTCATAAAAATATTTGTAAAACTTAAAATAATTGAAATTTTTTTTTCCCCGTTTGTTTCTAAAATACACTTCATATCGCTTTATTTTACATATATCTTAAAATATAGCTTTGTTTAAAAAAAATTTTGTCTAGAGCTGATTTAAGTTGTTTTTGGGAAATGGAAAAATATGGGCAAAACGCTTAGAGGGTTAAATATGGGGAAAATTTTTTTAAAAATTCAAATGCAATTTCTAACTGTCTCAATTTACTGATTTTTTATAGTTTTTAAAATAATTTTCAAGAGATTTTTTTTCCCCCCAAATCTCTCTTTATTGTGTACAGCTTGATTACAGAAGATTAACCCATTTACACTTAAAACAATATAAATAGATTAGCATTTGTTTCTGACTAATTTTCTGTAACAAAATTAACACTTCCTAAATAAGTAAATAAATAAATAAAATGCAAGTTTAACAGTTTTGTAATTGAACTATGTGCTTAAAAAATATTTATTAAACAATGTTTTTGTAGCTTTTAAAAAGGTTAGAATATAGCAAAGGCTTTAACATGTAGCAAAATTAAATTTAACTTTAACTGTTGTTCTTTTACAAAGTAGTAAAATATTTTAATCTCTATAACTTTGTTTTCAGTATCTACGTACAGGGTTGTTATTATTTTCTTCACACCCAAAAAATTTATTTTGTTTTAGTTATTTTTAGCAAAATTTTTAGAACATGTAATTTTATATGTTGTTGAAATCCAATTAACAAAGTTTTATTTTCAATTGAAAGTATTAATACAAGGCAGATTGATAATGAAACATTGTTGGTTACAGAATTGCCTACTTACATTCTTAAGAGGCCGCTTCACTGAAATACAACTGATCACGAAGTCCCTTGTTAACCTATTAGAAAATTTATCTGGGATGACTCATTATCTAATATAATTTTTAAAATACAGTTTTCACTAGGGATGCACAACCTGTAGCCCACAAAGACCATAAATGCCAACATCTTCAGAAATTACAAGTTTCAGCAATTAGTCACGAAAAAAATTGCATTGTCCATAGGTTGCAGAAAAACATCATGAATTTAGGCGATCAAACACATAAAAATCATGACTTCCAATGATCGGGCATACAAAAATCGTAAATTTTGTCGATCGGGCGTGGAAAAATTGCAGTTTTCGTCAAACGGTAGGATGGTGGACCTCGACAAGCCAGTCATTTTTGTGAGTGGCCCTCCTCTTATAAAGGTTGTGCACCTCTAGTTTTCACCATCAGATGCCGACGGTATGCATTTTTAAAAATTGTCTCCTTAAACTTTAAGTATTTAAAAAAATCACTGTAAACTTTGAAATTTTATTATCATCTTAAAAATATTTAAAATTTATGGAGACAAGTTTTAAAAATGCACATCATTGGCTCTGGCGTATACTTTCTGATGGTGAAAATTGTATTTCAATTATTATATTAGGTAATGAGTAATTGCACTTTTAAGTTTTCCTATAGGTTAAGATGGTATTTAGCGATCGGGAGTTTCAGTGAAGCAGCCCCCTTAAGAGCAGGTGAAAAGAAAAAAAAATTACAAAAGAGGGAGAAGAGGCAGGGATAGAGAGATACTGTAAGATTGTGAAATTGATCTTCACAAAACCAAATTGCCTCTCATATCACTCATTTTCCTTTTCTGAGTTTTTAAAAGTAGGGTTAGGGAATTTAAAATAAATATGTGCTGGAGGAGGGATGGGTTGAGAGTAAGTATAGCAAAGATGAGCACAGGTAACTAAAAGCTGGATATTTTAACTTAATTTTACCTTATGGCAGCTTTTTTTATATTAAAGTGCTGAAAAGGCAATTACTTTCATTATAAGTCAATTGTTGGGGTGTTTTTAGGTAGCTTTCATTACAAAAAGCCTACCTATTGCAGCCATATTTGGAGGAAAGCAATTTCAGTGTATTTCCCCTCTCCCTCCCCATCATGACCCCCAGACCCCAAAACCACCCTCTGTTCTAATGTTGATTTATATATACATATATATAATGTATGTCATATGATAGCACTCGTATTTATGAACCAATTTGGATGCAACTCTGTGTGTGTATTAAACACACCAATGTCTCAACCGAGTTTGTTGGCCAGCTTGGTCTGCCACCTTGTTTCAAAATGGCAGCCACTAAAAGTTTTAAAACTAAACAATATATAAAAAAAAATTAGAAAATCAAATTTATTTTTTGTTTAAATGTTAGGGCTTGATGCAAGGATTCCGGGACATTTTTTGTTTTACCTCTATCTTAAAAAATGGTTGAGATATAGCAGATTAAAACAAATCTGTGATTAATTTGAATTTTAGTGAGCGTAATTTCTCGTAAATAATCTTTCATTGTTGTAATCATTTTCCCAAACATATGCATAAAATTATATTCATTTCCCTTAGTTTAGTGTCAAAATCTCGCCAATCTTGGCGACACAATATTGTCAAATTTGATGATAAATAATAAGTGTCCATAAATGAAGCTCCATATAGCCGTGCTTGGCTATAACTGACTAATTTCGCCAATTTCTTATTCAAATTCAGTATTAACGAATTTTCTGTAATCGGGTTCTTTGCATTTTAGCTTGCTGTTTTTGCATAACAATAGCTAAAATCTTAAAACGAAGATATATGTCTTTTCTTCCGAGTACAGGCCAGAAGGACTTTTTGTTTATTTAACCTCCTTTGAAACTTTCTTACAGTAGTATTGGAAAATTCATGAGAAGCTGAAAAATAAGGTGCCAGTAATGTTTCTAATTGTACTTCTTTTTAAGTAAGCAAGCATTTGTGTGAGAATGATCCTTCCTCTTCAGCCAATTGTATCAGAAAATGTTTTTATTAGTTTTATATCATTCCTAAAATGCTTATTTTTGGAAGGGTGGTGTAGAGAGTTGCTTGTTAAATTATATATTGAGAATGTCAGAATAGCTATTTTGTATATATATGAGGCTACTATTTGGGGAACTATTTTTCAGATTCTAGGATATACAGCAACTATTTTTGTTGTATTTTTCTTGTGGTAACTGATACAGTAATACTCTAAAACCTACCAAAACAGAATCTGGAATAGATGAGGAAAGAATAATGCTGTGGTGTAAAGAATACTGTATTTAAAATAATAATAATAATAAAAATTAAAAAAAAAAATCTAGTCTCTAGCAATTCTATTTTAGCAGGTTTTACTGTTTTTTTTTTTTTGTTGTTGTTGTTTTTTTTGTTTTTTTCTAAAACTGGTTATAGTGTTTGTCGTTTAGTATGTATCTCATTTAAAACTCCTTTTTTTTATTAAATAGGTCCAACCTGAGAAAATGGGATCCAGAGTTGGAACTAAGCAACAGAACTTGTCCCAGTTGAGTGGAGGTGAACGTTCTTATGTTACTATTGCGCTGCTGCTTTCCCTCTGGGACAGAATCCATATGCCTTTCAGGATTTTAGATGAATACGATGTTTTCATGGTGAGTCTCTTTCTTTTTCTTTTGTTTAGAATTTTATAGAACGTGTCTGTTTTTGTCATCAGAAATTAATAACCAGATAAGAAATTGATGATAAAAAAAAAAAAAAATTTAAATTAAAAAATTCAAATATGTTTTATAAAATAATTGAATGAATATAAATCATACCAAGGGCCAACAATCTTCTGAAAAAATTTAATCATTCATAAATTATAACAATTTTTCAATTATTCAGATAGATTTATTATTTTTTGTTAATTTATAGCTAAAATTAACTATCAAAATATTTTAAAAACTCTGAATAACAGACCAAAATATTTCTTTGTGTTTATTCTATAAATAAACTTGCAGAATTGAAGGTACTTAACTTTTAAGACAACTATTATGGATATTATCTATCCATATAAGTGAGTCTAAGTGATTGGCTGAAGTATGTTTGATGTAATGTCCATTTTCTTTGTAATTTTGAAGTTTGTTATAATTCATTACACTAGGGAACAGTGATTTTGCAGCACGGGGTTGATCAATGTATTTCAAGTAATTTTAGTCTGGTAAATACAAAAATAATAACAAATTCTCTGAATTGGTTCTCACTTTTTTAAATAAAGCCAGCAATCTGATAATAGCACGAGTACAAAAAAGTGACATTAAATAGTTTTTTTTTTTTTTTTTTTTTTTTTTTTTTACATATTTTGTAGAATTGTATTTTGAGTGACTTTTAAGAATGTCAAATTATCCTAATTTTATGTGTTAATTTTCTCTTTCTGATATTCTATGAAATTCAGTTGCTATGCAACCGTTCAACAGACGAGAGCAAATAAAACATGCATTATATTTCTTAATAATATGAACAAAATTACATAAAAAAGTACACAGAGAATTACGAATGGCATTGATGGGCAAAATTTCAAACCAATTTGATTAATTTAAGACATAGCATAGCATAAGTTTTAGCATCCATAAGTTAACATTTAAATTAACTATTCAAATGAGCCCTTTTTAACACTTTCCAACCTAGTTGAAAAGTGTTTATGACTTCGGTTTGTCTGGCGTCTATCCGTGCTCTAACTCCCATAAATATGCTCGGATTGCCTTGCAATTTTTATATGTTATTGTCGTTATCCATAGCATGTTCCCTATTTCAACTGAAATATGTAGCACTTATAGTTTTTTTACAGGGACACTCAAAAGAATTCCGTTACATGACGGTCTATGGGGAAAAATCATTTGCGATTTATTTTAATGATGTTACACAATTGCAAACACATTGTAATTGATAAATATCACTAAGGTGTATTACAAGAAGCTTAATATGGAATAGGATGTGGATAGCACTTATAGTTAATTTACAGGGACAGTCAAAAGAATTCCGTTATATTACATCTATGGAGAAAAATCGTCTGCAGTTTATTTAAATAATGTTTCACTATTTTAAACGCATTGAAATTTATATATATCACTAAGGTGCATTACAAGAGGCTTACTACAGAATATGGTGTGTATAGCAGTCATCGTTCATTTACAGGGACACATAAAAGAATTCTCTACTATCTGTTAACAATAATTTCTGGAAGTGAGTTTTCAGTTACTGAACGCCATTTTAAATTTAACTCACTTTTTGTTTATTACATGGTGTGTATAAATTCTGTAGATCATATACAGGGCAGCACAAAATTTCGCGAACACATTTCCGTTTATTGACAGAAACTCCAGAAGGAGAATTTTAAACTGTGCTACGTGTTTCTTAACTGAACTAAAATTTAGCATCCTATGTAGTATATATACAAATCTATAGATCATATACAGGGCTGAATAAAAGTATTCGGATATTTTTTCCGAATATTGTATACGTTGGAAATTTTTAAATTATATTTTTAAATATGTTATGCGTTTTTCAAATTGTTTACTTAGATGTTATCTTTCAGCTTATTAAATGGTATGATTTGTAAAATTATTTTGGAAGTGTTGGAAAGTGTTACATAATCTATGTTTGACGCATGATTTTTCGTTCTTGTTATTTCAGTGAATGAAAAAAAAATATGAAATCCCATTGTCTGAATTCTCATAGGAAAGCATTGCGATACAAAAACAATGTTCCTTATTTTTCAAACCAATTTGATTAATTTAAGACATTGCATAGCATAAGTTAACATTTAAATCAACTATTCAAATGAGCCATTTTTATTTCAGTGAATGAAAAAAAAATATGAAATCCCATTGTCTGAATTCCCATAGGAAAGCATTATGATACAAAACAATGTTCCTTATTTTTCAAACAAATGAACCAAATTTAATCAAAAACTATGTTCAAATCTTATAAAAGCTGCATTCTATGGAAAATATACCAAAAACTTACGTGTATATTTATTCGTTGGCAATTTTTTGCTTTTCTCGAAATTGCTGTGATGTAAACATGGCTCTAAATTAAATTAAATTTTACACTTCACTTTTACTCTTTCATGTTAAAATGAAGTGCCATTTTCTGCTTTTTTTAAATTATGAACTGTAAAGGCTGTTTAATGTATGTAACAAATCAAAATAGAATGTGTTGACGAAGAATATAATCCCTAATGACTATTTTATGTATAATGAGCTAAATTTTGAAACTTTCACTTGCCACATTGTTTTTACTGATATATAAAATATTTCATTAATTTTCTTGTAAATCCTACATGCAGTGTTTTTCAGTAAAAATATCAAACTTTCCTCTGCTGTTGTATTTTTCTTAATTTATGATAGAATTTTATGAAAATATTACAACAAGAATGTGCTGAATCGAATTATATTTGCAATTTTATATATGTTTTGGTATGACAGTTTTTGTTTGTTGCCTCTTGCTGGTTGGTAAAATTTTCTGCAAATTCCCTATCCCTGACATGTCTACCATTTCTTTTATTACATTCAACTCAACTTGTCCTATATATTAAAATGCCAAGCTAAAATCTTAATTTTCAGTGCAAATTCAACGTTTTGGGGCATGCGTGAGATTAAATCTAGAACCTACACTTGAACGCAGTCAGTGTAGCCCAGCGGAATAAGGCATTAGTTTAAGCTCTGCCTCTCTGCATACAGTGCAAGTTCAAATCCCATTTCCGATAGAAAGATTTCTGCAATACTTTTTTTGGCTATAATTCATTTAAATTACTGTCATATTTTCAAGAAAAGAAGTTATATGTTTTGTATTTTTTTTATTCAAATGTGTTTTAATTAACTAAAGTTTAACACCCAACAATGTTTTTACAAATTAAAAGTTGTATTATAAATATAATAATATAAATAAAAAGTATTTCTATTAAAAAAATTGCATGTAATGACAAAAAAAAATTTAAAACACAAAAAAATAAAAGTGAGAAGAAAACATATTTCTTTTACAACTAGATAACAATATATTTTTTTTTTTCAAGAAATTTTTACATGGCCTGTAATTTTCAAAGTGTTTGGACAACAAGAACTTTTTTTTTATCTATGAAATGATCCTACATGAAAAAACAAGAAAATGTATTCTTACAAGCATTTTTACCACTAAATACCAATATTTTTTTCTTGAATTTTTCATTAAAAAATATAAATTCATACAAAATTGGATTACAGACATAAAATCATACAAATTTGTGGTTTATTTAAGATTATTACTGGCCCGGGCAACGCCGGGTGGGTCAGCTAATTTTTTTTTTTTTATGTTAAGATGGAGTTTTCTAATTGATTTTTCACTCACTTCCTGATAGTTATGCCTGATACTTCCTGATAGAAGTTATGTAGAAAGGTGTGTTTCCAATGACAACACAAAATTTTAATATTTTTATAACTTAATATTTAGGCATTTTTCCACAACAGGTGATAAATCACCTAATCCTTATATATTATTTCTCCTGTCAACATCCCTTTTACTCAGAAAATATGAAACGCAGAACAACGCATGAGATACCATATGAAAGGTTTTAGAACAGGCTTCTGACATAGCCCACTTAACAATTCGTTAAAACATGTTTTTGATTAAAATTTGCTGAAATTAAAAAATTAAATCGGCATTGTTTTCATGAAAGAAATGAAAGGTTTTCCTGAAATTATTGTTGCCAAAAAAATAAAATACCACATTATATGATGCTCATAGCAATTATTATAAAAAACACCGCACGGGTTTATTTCATACTTATGATTAAAAAGCGAAATTGAAATTGAAATGTTTAGATTTATATTTCTAAATCCCATGGTTTTCCCGAAGCGAATGACGTCATCCTCCAATGCAGTCAAAATACGATTGTTAATTTTTTTTTCTCGCGCGTGCCTTTAGCAATCTTGGATCAGTTTTTAATCTAACTTTGATGGAATAAATTAGATGATATTCTGGCTTGAATAACAACTAAATATTGTTTGCAGATATTTTTGTCCTTGCTTTTTCTTTAGAAGTTTAAACCTGCATCTAATAAATATTACATATTGATAAAAGATGATACTTCTCTATTATCCCGTTGTCCACTTTTCATAACAAAAAACTATCGCCAAATAAATGGGAGAACGTTGCCATTGGAATATCAAAAAATAAATAAAATATAAGAATTTAAGGACACAATTGTTATTTTAATTAATGAAATAACTACTAAATCAGTAAAACATAATGAAAAATACACGCAAATGTCGAGTTAAAAACCACTTGATGACGTAACAAACATGTATAATGATTCTGACATCAAGTAAATGGGACTGCATTTTTGGCGTTTAATCTTACAGTTTGGCGATAGTTTTTTGTTATGAAAAGTGGTTGACGGGATAATAGAGAAGTACCTAAAAATTATTAGATTTCAGTGCGAAATCCTCGCACGGGCCCTCTGGTATCCTTTATAGTTACAATTGCATACGAGATACAACATGGATTTAATGATGCACCAAACCACGTTTACCAAAAAAAAAAAAAACTGGCTGTGAAACTGCAGCAATGCAATATTTTAAACACTATACAATAGGAAATTAAATAAGAATAAAAATAAAGAGTGTAGTGTAATTTAATAAAAACCACACTTATCAATCAACAGTTTAATATTAATTAAATTATGATTATACATTGAGAAACAATTTACAAATCTCGAATAGGTAATTTAAATGATGCTTTTTTTCCTTTCTTGTGGCCATATCTTAAACAGCAATTATATAATTTTTAAATAAATTCACTAGCTTGCATTTTTTTTATCTGGTGTAAAAAACAGTGGTGAATTTTCTTGCAATTGGGTTTGGTGCCTATGCCAAATTCATGTATTGTAACAGAATTTTTTTTGGAAAAATCATGAATTGCAGTGCATGAAATTAGGCATGATTTTCAAGATATCAATGAAATAACATATTGAATGAAATAATAGTATTGAATGTTTATAAAAGAGTGTTATTTTTTATTTTATTTTTTACTTTTATACTTATTGAGTACTATTTTTTGACGTTTTGCAGGATTCTAACAACAGACATCTGAGCATACATCAGTTGATATCAGCAGCCAAGGCCAATACAAAAGTGCAATTCATTTTCCTCTCACCTCTGGAGTTACCCCTGGTTGAGAATTCGGAGCATGTCAAAATCCACAAAATGCCCGCACCTCGAAAATGACTTGTGTAATATCATGTGGCAATTCTGTGTGTTTATAATATGATTAGATTTGTACATATTTTTCATGTTGCATACTGCATTCCATTGAGTTTTTGTTTTCAAATATTCCAAAGTCATGTTATCAAAATTACTTTTTAAGAGACACTGTAACATATAACCATTGTAAACAAAATTCTAATTCTGTTAAGAGTTCTCATTAAAGTCATTTAAATAAGATATATAGAGTTCACTTTCTTGAGTATTTGGCACATTGTGTGTGTGTGAAAGTAGGGGGGTGTGGAGATCACATTTAGCATATATATAACCGTTAAAAAACAACACAGAATCATCATACAACAATCGGAGAATAAAATTAAATATGAAAACATATCTGTTTGAAAAATATCCAGAAGAAAATCGAAGAAAAATAGAATATATTACCAAGATATTATTGGGAGGTTGAATAAGTTCTCACTGTTTCTTTGTAAAAATTAAAGTTTTACTTAAAATGATTAGTAACAAACATGTTACTGATCGCTAGCCACTACTTTTTCCCATCTTTCTGGCAGCATTTGAATTCCAAGACGGAGAAACGACAGGTCTTTTGAGGTTATCCAAGAGTCGCCCATTTTCTGGCATCTTCATAAGAATGAAAGTGCTGCTTAGCCAGTCCATGTGCCATCGATCGAAACAAGTAATAATTGGAATGGGCAATGTCTGGTAAATAAGGCAGGTGAGATAGAACTACCCATTTCAGCTTTTTTCCAAGTAGGTTTTCACTGGTTTTGTAACATGTGGCTGATCGTTGTCATGTGAAAAAATCACTTTGTCGTATCTCTACTCCCGTTTTTCCTTCTATGTTCAGCTCAAACAAATCATTTGTAATCGATAGCGATCTCTTGCGATGGTTTTGTTTGGTTTAAGCAACTCATAATAAACTACACCCAACTAATCCCACTAAATGCATAGCAGAAGCTTGGAACCATGGAAATTCAGCTTTGCCAACGATGTTGATGGATGGCTTACCCCATTATTTTCTACACTTGGGGTTATCATAGTGTATCCATCTTTCATTGCCAGTCACGATGCGATGCAAAAAAAACTTTCATTTTCTGCCATTGAAGAAGCTGTTCACACATGAAAAGACGCTGTTCAACATCACTCAGCTTAAACTCGTACAGAACCCAATGTCCTTGCTTTAGAATCATTCCTAATGTTTTCAAATGTTCAGCTAGCATCTGGCATGAGTCTTCATGAAATAATGCCTCCAATTCATCTTCAAATGTTTTTGGTGTGCCAGGGTGTTCTTTATCTTCAACATCAAAGTCATTATCTTTGAAGCATCTAAACCAATCTCTACTTGTTGTTTTCGACAGGGCATGATCGCCAAAAATTTCAACAAGAATTCTGTGTGCATCAGTTGTAGATTTTTTTAATAACGTAGTACAGTAAAATTTCACGCAAATATTCTTTTTTTCTTTTTTTAATAAAATTTGACATGTTTAACACTTATGAAAAACAATGTTGTTTACACTTGGGCGAAATGACATACAGTGAATTTCAAGCTTATTACTTCTTTATAGATGTGTTACAATCTTAAACTATACACACGTAATTCTGGTAACGAGATCTGATAGAAAACAATGAGAACTACTTATTCAACCTCCCAATATAAAATATATTTGAGGGAAAAAAAGGAAAAGATAAAAAATGAAGTAATGAAATATTTGTACCATTATAGCAGAATCATCAGACACCAAATTACTACAGATACCACAAAAAATTTACAATTTCATCCATGTATAAGCTTTAATTAGCTAAAATAATGCATGATTCAAGTGCTATCGTACATTATAAAACGAGAATATGAATTTAAATAACAATAAAAATTGGAATCATGAAGTATCCACACAAATTCCCAGTAATACAGGCATGATCAGAGCTTTACAATTTTGATGAAATCTGATAGCCAGCAAAAAATTCTAGTTTCCAGTAAAAATTATTACTTACCCTTCACCGTCACTGATTTTCAAAAAGCACAAAAGATTTCTATGAATTAATTAAGAAAAAAATAATAATAAACATAGTTTAGGATTATTAAATACACAATTTAGAAAGATTTATATAAATCAAGTTTTCTAATTAAATGTATCAAAATTATTTATCTATGGAAAAAAAAGAAATTCTATAAAGGCTGGATTAACAGGCATGTTCGGGAAATTCTGATTGCTGAATGCTTCAAATGTGCTGATAGTTGAGTGCTACAAAATATATATCTGATTGGGTGAGGGGTGGGGGGGGGGGGGACATCGATGAAATAGTGAAGCAGAAAAATAATTTTTTCCTATTTTCCCATCAAAGTCTGTCAAATAATTCTGTTTTTATTATTATAAAATTTACAATTGTTGAACTTATTTTTACCAAATTAAAAATGCATGAAAAAGATAAAAAATGCCTTTTGTGCTCATTTCTTAGGTCAATTTTTGTACAACAATAATAATAACAACGCCAGATTCAATAATTTGGTGATCAGATAGAAAAACTTGGTCGCCAGTGGCGACCGTATTTGTCAAGCCCTGGGCATGATTTTCAAAAATGCAACTGTTGCCAGAAACTATTTACAAATACAGCAGATGAATCAAAAATGAGATGAACGATTCACAAATATTCAGTCTCCTTGTAATCACTGGAAGCTAAACATCATGATAAAAAAGGGAGAAATAGAACATGGCTGCCCACTATTAAGAAAATGGAAACAGATTTATTCAATACTGGTGCAATAAATTCTTTAATTCAAATTATGTACCTAATAAGATAATAATTAATAAAATTAATGTATGTATTGAGTAGCAACAATACTACTTTAGTAGAAAAACAATATTTTTTTTTGTATTGCTATGTTTTACCGAATGTTGGCACAAAATATTATCCTAACATTGATGTATACTGCGTATACATTTTTCCAATATTGACAAGCAGTAGGTATTTTTCCGTTATACCAATACCATGCCAAAATGTATGCTAATGTGCCATTTCTTACAACCCTTACTGTGCAGAGGATTTTTAATGCAAACCATGCCAAACATTGTGATTTGCTGTTCATTGAACGCAACTCATTTTTTTTATTATTATTATTTAATCGTAACTTCGCAAAACATCTTACTTTGCTATCTTTCAACTGGAAAATATTTAATAAGTTATAACTTAAATTTATTACTAACACTGAGGTGGATTTTATCATTTGACAGTTATCTTATGATGAGGAAGCTGAATAAAAAAAAAGTTTCTGAATGTCTTTGTATTAATTTAATAAAATAGTCTGTGAAAATCTTTAATTTTAAAATGTTTCACGTGAATTTCATTTTGTGCCAACTATTACATTTGACGACTATGGTGTTGGTATAACGAAAAGTACCAAGCAGTATTTTGCCCTTCATTGTCAATATTTAAAAAGTCAATAATTCTGTAATTTTGTTTGTTCACAAAATATTTCCAATGTAATGTGATTACTTAATCACTTTTACTATTTTAATACAATCCTACTGACTGGACCTAATTTTTCTGACTGAATGAAAAAGTATCCAGGCTGAGAGTGAAACCAAGAACCTCTTGTTTTAATTGCCAATGTGTTACCAATTGAGCTCTCTGAATGACATCCTGGCTGATGCAATTCACTCAGACAACCTTTTGGCTATAGTATCTAATCTGTTATCTAAGCCAGCTCAACATAATAAATTGCTGGAAATCTCTTGAGCTGCTTCAGATAACAGACCAGATGTCATTGCCAAAAGGTTGTCTTGGTGTATTGTGTCAACCAGTTGTCAGTTCAAGTAGCTCAATAGGCAAAGTGTTGGTCCAGAGGCTCTGGGTTTGACTGCCAACCTGGCCAGTGTTTTATACTTGTGAAAAATCCAATCTTAATTCCATTAATATGAATCTAGCATTATATTCAGGTTTCTGTTCGGATATTTCTAACAAGATCCTGTTATACTAAATAAATCTATACAAATGCATTTTATTTAGGTATTTAAATTTATATATATTTACTTTAGTTCAATTGGTAGAGCATTGGCAATTAAAGCAAGAGGTTCTGGCTTCGACTTCCAGGATGTACACTTTCACTCAGTTGGAAAAATTACAATGCAATACAGTAATCCCTCAACATTCGCGGTTTTAACATTCGCGAATTTTGATTATTCGCGAACATGAAAATGCCAAAAAACTTAACATTCGATCAATAACAATCTGATTTGATTATTCGCGATTTTTTTTTTATTATCTCTTTCTTTTTCAGAATTTATCGTGGTTAAAGATTACTTCCCTGTGTTTTCTTAGTATCTATTTTCAAATCAATTTTCTGTTGTCAAAATGAAAAACGAGTGAGTATTGTAGAAAAGTAAAATAATAACAACAGTAGAATATTCAATGCGATAGTGATATTAGAAGTGGTAACGGCATCTTTAATCTAGTATTACTCTAACATGCTCAGGTTGTCGTAGAGATACAGCTGAAACTGCTCTTAGATGGAAAATAAATGAAAGCATTTCTGAAGCATTTAGCTGTATTTAAATATAGTATCGCATACCGACCCACTAATACATTATCATCTCTTTGTGAATAGAGAGAGCCAAAACTACTTTATACAAAAACATATGATTTTTTTTAGCTGTAATTACTTCTCTAGTCAGTTAATTTGAATTATCTTTGGAAAATAAATGTCATGTTTATGAATATGTGCGTACATTTACCTTCTGCATATATGTTAGGCATAACGTATTATTAATAAATATATCCTTTTGTTCTTTGAAATGCTGTGCCACTCTAATTAAAATTTCATAGAACGTAACTCCCTTTTTAGTGCAGAGAGATAGATTCAACATTCGCGAGGTTTTCCTGGAACGTAACCCTCGCGAATGTTAAGGGATTACTGTATTTAATCATTTCAGTATTTCATTGGAAACATTTCAATACAATTTTGACACACTATTGGGCTTGAATGTAACTAATATTGGTTTGCCATTGGGGTTTTCACTTCTGAAAGGAACTTCAGAATAGGAAAGTGATAAAAGATTTCTTCAGTTTTGTATTGTGTACTACTATTGCTATTCAAAACTTTTTTAAGTTATATACGTGCTTACACATACAAATGTGTTACCTTCCATAGTAGATTCTGTTGAATAAATCTTAACTATATTAATGGCAAAAAATCAATCAGTCAAACATTAGAAAATATCATAGTAAGTACGTACATAGAAAGTATCATAGTAAGGTAGGTTCTCCAATGCAGTAAGGTACTTTCCGTATAGTGGTGCAGCCAGATCCTCACATAAGAGTTTTGAATTAATTAATTATAAAATTAACTGTTTTGTCGCTTTGTGCGTTCATAAAGTAGTTTTAACAAATATGTTGTTGGGTAAAATATTTACATCAACAGCACAACAATGAATTCAGTTGTTTATTTGCCAATTTTGGTTTAGGAAGGATTTACTCTTAACACTCATTTGGAAAGTCTTTCCTTTATCAAATTTGCCCACCACCCTATGCAGTGCTTACATTGCACTAGAACTCAGCTCTGATACTTCTTTGTTCTTAGTGAGTATTAGGTAGCTTTTATTACAAAAAGCTACCTATTGCAGCCTTTCGGAGGAAAGCAATTCCAAAAAATTTTGGTATATTTTCACCGATCATGACCCCCAAACCACTTTCCGTTCAACTGTTGATATATATATATATATATATCTGACATATGTCATGCTGTAACTCTCTTATTTATGAACCGATTTGGATGTGACAGTATATGTGTAGGACATACCAAGGTTTCAACCGAGTTCGTTGGCCAGCTTCATCTGCCATCTTGTTTCAAAATGGTAGCCAGTTAAATTTTTTAATTTTTTTACACATAAAAAATTATAAATTGAAAATATTGTTTCTGTTATGTGTTAGAACATGATACAAGGACTCTAGAAAATTTTTTGTTTTGGCTATATCTTAAAAAATGGCTGAGATTTAGAAAGAATCTGATATTTGTTATGCTGTAACTCTCATGCTGAAATTCACATTCAAATTCAGTATTAACGAAAACCGGGATTGAATCTTCTATAATAGTGTTCCAAGCATTTTAGCTTCAGGTGTTTGAGTAAAATGAGTTTAATTTTTAAAAACATGTACTATGAAAGGACCTTTTCTTCCCAGTACTGGCCACAAGGACTTTTTAAATATTAGTCTGCACTCACAAATATTGCACACCGAAGCCCACCAGAACAGCACTATATGTTATATTTTGCTGGTTGTTACCCAACTTGGGGTTGGTTGAGCCAGGTGCTGGTTAGTTTTTATAAACTGACCCGAGATTAGTTTATATATATAAAAAAACAGGACCCGTGGGTCAGGCTGCAGCTTATTTTTTTTCTTTGCAAGTCTGGTTTGCTATAATTACTTTGGTTTCGAGTTGAGTTTTGATTCTTATACTTCAGTCTGGGTTAAGGCTGTTCATCAGTGAAGTTCCTGAATGTCGTTGCTAATGTTAAACCTATGGACATAGGATGCATTCATATATTTAAAATATCTCTTCAGGAAATTAATGTTTTTAATTTCTGTTTTCTGTGCACTCATCTTAAAGGATGTCTTTTTTTTTTTTTCTTCTTAGTTGTCAAATTTTTTCTAAAATATGTGCTTAATTTATAATTTTATGTGTTAAAGTCGTAGCGAAACTGAATAAGATTTTGACACTTCATATAAAATTTAGTATATAGTCTAGAAAAATTTTGACAACTAAGGGAAAAAAAAAAAGACATCCTTTAAGAATAATACAAAGAAAAGAGAAGTTAAAAATATTAATTTCCTGAGTAGATATTTTAAATATACCAATTCATCCTACACCCATAGGTTTAACATTAGCGAGGGGAATCGGGAAGTTCACTGATGAGCAGCCTTAACCTGATTTTTTAAAAACAATGTATCCAGCATATTGTTGCAGACTAGAGTCCTGCATCGGTCAGGAAACCTGATTTTACCTGGACCTGTGGTTCGGAGTTGGAGCTTTTTTTTTTTTTGTGGTTGGGTTTGGGTGGTCAAGCTGACTCTACCGTAAAATCCCGTTAATCCGCCCCCCCCCCCTAAACACGACGGAAAATCGTAAAATAAGCAGGGGGGGCGCTTACACGGTATTAAAACTGTAGTATATGATATTTATGGGTGGTGGTGGGGGGGGGGAGATGCTAATGGCCGATCATCGCAAAGCATGCATTGTTTTAATAAAGTAACAAAAGAAAACATTTTGAAAAAAAAAATAATAGACAAAATAGAAAAAGAGTATAACTTCACGATTAATGACGATTTCAGATTATATAAAATTCTTGATTTCAGAAGCTTTGAAGCTGGAATGCATTTAGATAAATAATAACACTAATATCTGTCATTAATTTTGTAACAAAAAAATAAAAGGAACTTGACTGAGAAATTGCAGTTGAAAATGTCCTGAAGTAATTTCGAGAACTAGTAACATTTTATGCAGTGTCGCCCTCTGTTGTGAGTTAGGAAGATTAAATAACCGTTTTTTTTTTATCATGATTTCGTATTTATAAATGTTAAATAAATAATAGAAATCATGAAAATTGAGAAGATATAGAACGAATTGGTAGTGTTGCCAGATTATTAAAACAAAAAACATTACTACCACAAAGATAGCACAAATTAAGCTAAAAATTCGAATGTGTATCGACAAATCGATTGATCTGATCAATGAATCGATATTTTTTTTGTGATTGGTTTTCATAATAATGTTAAATACGACTATAAATTCTTTAATAAAATAAATAGATTCTCTTTTAATCAAAATATTTTCCACACAGCACAAAATAAACATTTTTTAACTTATTTCATGAGAAACTTTCACTATCGATATTTTTATTACCTTCATATCACCATGGAGATACATTTACAGCAAAACTAATGTTTGGTTATATTGCTTTTTCAGATCGACAATGTTTTTGTAGATGTTTGCGATATATCAAAGAATCGTCACGCCTTTCTGATCCATCGGAAAAAAAAAAAAACACTCGGGAGATGGAATTTTTGGTGTTGATCTTGATGTGCATGGTGAAATTTCTGTTGGGGGAGGGCGCTTTCTCGGGATTTTTTAAATTTTCCAATTTGTTTACAAAGTGGGAGGGGGGCGCTTAATCGGGAAGGGCGGATTAACGGTATTTTACGGTAATAGTTTCAGGTTGAATTTTGTTACTTTTTGTTTAGGTCAGGTTCGAGTTAGTTTGATTTCACAAAAGCAAATATAGACTGTTGTTTCAGATGTAAAACTACATATATAAATATGAATGAGTCTTTATATGTTTATTTTTCTATTTAAATGATGGAATTAGAGATATGATTGTAGATTTTTTTTCCATAATTGTGTTAAACTATAGACCTTTTTGTTTATTTTGGGTTCAGGATGATGGAATTTTTTCTTTTGTTAGGTTTGGGTTTGCATTTGAGTACACGAAAAATTTTTGCCGACTTCGGGTCAAGAAGTGGAATTTTCGTGTTCGAATTGGGCACATGTTGAATGACTACTTACATGTTTATTTTTCAATGTAAAGGATAAAATTGATGTTGGAGATATGATTAGAGACTTTTTATAATCATATTCCCTAATTGAATTGAAGTATTTTGAGTTTGGGTTGGGTTGCTGGTCAACGAAACATTTTTTGGGGCTAGGCTTGGGTTGCCAGTTAACTTTAAAAATTGACAGTATATTTTAAGCGACTTCAAAAGAAAAAACTTCTGTGTTTGCCAATTATTTATACTACAATTTTCTCCACAACCACTGAATGGATTTGAATGTAACTTTTTCCACTACAATTCTAGGGGAAAAAATGGAAAGTTTTTAAGCTATAAAAAGGTATATAATGTATAGTTTTTTTTTTTTCATAAGGACACATCAAAAGTTTCTATCTTATGATTGTCTACTATATGTCAAATGTAAAGTTGCGAATGTTGGGGGGAAAAAACGTTTAAACCTGAGAATAAACCAGGATTTTTGGGACTATAGTCAAATAATTCACATTAACCCTTTCATGGTCATGAACGCGTATACGCGGTCAAAGTTTTTTACTTCTAAATGGTCATGAGCGCTTATAGACGGTCAGGATTTTTTACTTCTAAATGGTCATGGGCGCGTATGAACGGTTCAGATTTTCTACTTCTAAGTGGTCATGACCGTCTATGTGCGTTTTTCTCACCCCCCAGACTGGGCGGTAAAGAAGGCGTTTGTCAGCACACTCCCCCTTCCCAAATATACAATGGATGTATAGGTAGACCATTTGTCAACTAGATTATTTGTATTTTAGGTGAATGCCTTACAGATTTGGTTAGAAAATGTCTCAGAGAATTTTGTTTTCTGTACAGCCTACATCTAGTGACATTGTATTTCAAAAAGGAAGCAACTTCATAGAATATCATTTTTTAGTTATTATTTTATTTTAAAACTCTCGTCCATACGATTCTAATCCATTACATTAATTATTATTATTTAAAATGTTTTGCCATGTTAAATTTATTTAATTTTTTTTTTAATGAATACATATGTTTTTATTTTTCTAACAGTATTTCAATTTATTTTGTTTAAATATATTACTAAATAACTAAAATCGATTTTTCTTTCTTTTTTTTACTTACAGCACTTTTGCTTTGTAATAGTAACAAATATAATAATACCCAAATAATATTAACTAGATGGAACCCGTCAAAATTTGACGGCAAACAACTTGATAGTACCATAAAAATAAAATTTATAGTTGCTTTAACTTGACAAATTTCATAGTGGGGAGGATAATATGATTAAGTGGTCACAGACCTTTCCAATGATATATAACATGAGGGTTGTGTGCAAAATTTAGAAAGTACCACTTGGGGGGGGGCAAAGTGGGGAGATGGGCATCGGAGATGCATAATATGATATAAGTGGTCACAGGCCTTTCCAATGATATATAACATGAGGGTTGTGTGCAAAATTTAGAAAGTACCCCTTGGGGGGGGGGGCAAAGTGGGGAGATGGGCATCGGAGATGCATAATATGATATAAGTGGTCACAGGCCTTTCCAATGATATATAACATGAGGGTTGTGTGCAAAATTTAGAAAGTACCCTTTGGGGGGGTGGGGGGGCAAAGTGGGGAGATGGACATCGGAGATGCATAATATGATTAAGCAGTCACAGACCTTTCCAACAATATATGACATGAGGGGTGTCAACAAAATTTAGAAAAGTATCCCTTGGGGGGGTGGGGGGGGGCAAAGTGGGGAGTTGGACATTTGAGATGCATAATATGATTAAGTGGTCACAGACCTTTAAAATGATATATAACATGAGGGTTGTGTGCAAAATTTATAAAGTACCCTTTGGGGGGGTGGGGGGGCAAAGTGGGGAGATGGACATCAGAGATGCATAATACGATTAAGCAGTCACAGACCTTTCCAATGATATATAACATGAGGGTTGTGTGCAAAATTTATAAAGTACCCTTTGGGGGGGGGGGGCAAAGTGGGGAGATGAACATCGGAGATGCATAATATGATTAAGCAGTCACAGACCTTTCCAACAATATATGACATGAGGGGTGTCAACAAAATTTAGAAAAGTATCCCTTGGGGGGGTGGGGGGGGGCAAAGTCGGGAGTTGGACATTTGAGATGCATAATATGATTAAGTGGTCACAGACCTTTCCAATGATATATAACATGAGGGTTGTGTGCAAAATTTATAAAGTACCCTTTGGGGGGGTGGGGGGGGCAAAGTGGGGAGATGGACATCAGAGATGCATAATACGATTAAGCAGTCACAGACCTTTCCAATGATATATAATATGAGGGTTGTGTGCAAAATTTATAAAGTACCCTTTGGGGGGGGGGGGGGGGGGGGGCAAAGTGGGGAGATGGACATCGGAGATGCATAATATGATTAAGCAGTCACAGACCTTTCCAACAATATATAACATGAGGGGTGTCAACAAAATTTATAAAAGTTCCTTCCTTAGGGGGGGGGGTGGCGGGATGGACCCCGGAGATGCATAACATGAATAAGCGGTCAAAGACTTTTCCAGCGATATATCACATGAGAGGTGTCTGCAAAATTTAGAAAAGTGTCCCACTTGGGGGGGGGGGGGGATAGACCCGAGATGCATAATATGATTAAGCAGTCACAGACCTTTCCAATGATATATAACATGAGGGTTGTGTGCAAAATTTATAAAGTACCCTTTGGGGGGGGGGGGGGAGGGGGGGTGGCGGGATGGACCCCGGAGATGCATAACATGAATAAGTGGTCAAAGACTTTTCCAGCGATATATCACATGAGATGTGTCAACAAAATTTATAAAAGTGCCTTCCTTAGGGGGGGGGGGGGGGGTGGATGGACCCTGGAGATGCATAACATGAATAAGCGGTCAAAGACTTTTCCAGCGATATACCACATGAGAGGTGTCTGCAAAATTTAGAAAAGTGTCCCACTTGGGGGGGGGGGGGGATAGACCCGAGATGCATAATATGATTAAGCAGTCACAGACCTTTCCAATGATATATAACATGAGGGTTGTGTGCAAAATTTATAAAGTACCCTTTGGGGGGGGGAGGGGGGGTAGCGGGATGGACCCCGGAGATGCATAACATGAATAAGCGGTCAAAGAATTTTCCAGCGATATATCACATGAGAGGTGTCTGCAAAATTTAGAAAAGTGTCCCACTTGGGGGGATAGACCCGAGATGCATAACATGAAAAAGATGTCACAGGCGTTCCAACTTGCAACTTTTTCTCGAAGGCATTTGACAATATTAAATTTTTTTTTACCCAAGACAATTTAACGATATTCTTAATTTTTTTGCGTAATTCGTCAAACGTTCATGGAAAAAATCATGAAATTCGCTAATCAATAGTTGATAAATTATAAAATTCAACAATCGATAGCAGTAAAATCGGTCAATCGATAATGGAAAAATCACAAAATTCATCAAATGGTTCACGTAAAAAAAATTGTCCTGCACACTGATGATATGATCAAAAGGGTTTTGAAGTATAGGACAAAATTAGCACTTGCCAAACAGCGAGTAATCCTGAAAATTTGGCAATGGACTTTATTGCCACCACTGGTCAAACATAATAGTCACACTCACCAATTGCGATGATTGAATGGAAAAAGATTTTTTTCTCCGCTGTCGCTCGACAAATTTCGAAACCATTTGGCGAATTTCACGATTTTTTCTCCGAAATTGACGGATTGTGATTTTTTTTCTCGAAGCCATTTGACGATATTCGAAAACTTTTTCCCCCAAAACCAGTTGATGAATTTTGCGATTTTTCCACTGTCGATTAATGAATTTTGCGATTTTTCCGCTATCGATTGACGAATTTATCAACTATTGATTAATGAATTTCATGATTTTATCCATGAACGAACAAATTGCGCACTTTCTTTCCGCTAATGTTTGACACATTTCGCCCTTTACAATTCAGCCAATGAGTTGAACGTTGTTTCTTTCCAGAAATGTCAAGAATGAAACAATGATTCTTTAGGATGAATTTTCTTCGTTCGATGCACCATGGAAGAAAGAATGTGTGCAATGCAGCAACGGGCGTCACAGACTTTTTAGGGCACCTGCAGACTAAAAACATCTAACCAATCTTCGCGGGGGGGGGGGGGGAAGGAATCACAGATTTCGTCAAATGATTGAGGAAAAAACACTAAATTCATCAAAGGATCATGGGGAAACATGACTTTCGTTAAAAGACATCAGAAAAAACATTAATTATGCAAAAGGATCGTGAAAGATAAGCAAATTTTGTCAAAGAATCGCAAAAAAGGAAAGTTCACCAAAAGGTCATGCTTTTTTACTAAATTTCGACTAAAAATTGCGGAATAAAATGTATTTTATCAAAGAATCGCTGGAAAATGCGAATTTCGTTAAGGATCATGAGAAAAATGCGAAATTCTTCAAAGGATCGCTGAAAAAACATGAATTTCGTCAAAGAATTGCTGAAAAAACATGAATCTCGCCCAATAATAGAAAAATCATGGTTCATAATCATTATATCTAGTAGTATATGTAAATACAGTTTGTGATATAAGACAAAATTAACACTCACCAATCGGCGAGTAATACTGAAAATTGGTAATTGATGTTATTGCCAGTACTGGCTAAACTTAATAGTCACACTCGCCAATTGCGATGATTGAATGCAAAACGAAATTTTTTTCCCGCTGTCACTCAAAGAATTTTAAAACCATTTGGTGAAGTTTTTCCCGAAACCATTTTGTGAATTTCCCGATTTTTTCTTCAAAATCATTTTTCAACAATATTCGACCCAATACGCATGCGTCAAAAAAATCGCCGGCCAGTGAGGTGAGAGTCTATTACTGTCTCTATTAACGTGTTTGGGATCATCTCCTGTTTTTTTTTTCTTGCACATTGCATTAAACCTAGGAAGGTATTTATATAGAACTCACTGTGGAGTGTTTAGAAGGTATTTATTTTATTTATTATAATTTGTATGAATACTTAGGTGTCCATTTCGGATTTACTGTTTAAAAATGAATTTAGGCTCATTTAACATTCGCAAAATCAATCCCGATGGAAATTGTGTTTTTAGATCTCTATCATTTTGTGTATATAGTACAGAAAATAATTATTCAAACGTACGTAAAATATCGTAGAACACGTAATACAAAATTGGACCACTTATAGTCCGTTTATTATCGGGGATGAATCTTATGGTGTTCCGATTGCTAATGAAAACGATTATGTAAATATATGGTTCTTCATAGAAGTATGTGCTTCTTCACACTTCAATAGACGCATTGTTTAAATTAATATAATTCTACAAATATGATGCAGTTTTAAAATATTGAGTAATGATTAATATAGTCAAGGAATCTACTCATATACGTAATTAAGTTTTGGTACTTCTCTATTATCTCATCGACCACTTTTCATAACAAAAAACTATCGCCAAACTGTAACGCCAAATAAACAGGAGAACGTTGTCATTAATACGCGCAAATGTTGAATTAAAAACCACTTGACGACATAACAAACACGTATAATGCTTCCGACATCAAGTAAATGGGATTGCATTTTTGGCATTTAATCATACATTTTGGCAATAGTATTTTGTTATGAAAAGTGGACGATGGGATAATAGAGAAGTACCTAAGTTTTTTATACCAATTTTGAACATTTATCTTTTTTTGACATTTAAAAAAAATAACAGAAAAAACATTACAAATTTGCCCATTTGCTCAGCGGTCAAAGGATTAAGAAAATATTAATGATTAGTGGAACTGGTTCTAGCTATAAAGTAATATTATTTTGCTCAAAAACCCCCAGCAAAAAAATAATTACAAAGAATAAGTAATCGTCTTTAAATATACAAAAAACAATGTGATTAATGGCCAGGATTTTTTTTACATATAACATTTTTTATATACAAAATAAAAACCGAAATAACCTCATTCATTTCACCCGATGTCAAAAATAGTTTTGTTTTCCACATTCTTGGGCAAAGCACTAAATCAATAAAATCACCAATTTGTGACAAATTATGAGTTTCATATGAATCGCCCATGAACGGACATGCAAACTGGTAAAAAATGAATGTAATAAATTAAAACATTCAAGATTTGTATACATACAAACAATACAATGTAAATATTAATATTGTTTGTATATATACTTCTTTGTATACATATATTGTTTGTATACATACAAACAAATATAATGTAAACATTATTCAAATATTAAGAGTTTACAAATCAAAACATTCTAAACATTTGTATACATACAAACAATATAATGCATACATACTCTTTACAAATTAAATAGCACACTTATGTAATGACAAAACTTTTAAATCGAATAGAGATAATATATTTCTGTTAAAAAATAATGCTAAAGTTCAGACTTACATATATTATACATTCACATAAAGCTAGTCACATTCCTGCATATTTATTAAATATTTAGTTGCTAAATATAGAAATAATATTTTATAATTTATATTCAGGCGCTCAGATTCGCTTTTTTCGAACACATAATAATAAAAATATTACTACCGTGCGTACTGTCTTTTGACATTATATTTACATAATCGAATTCATTATCAATCGGAACACCATAAGATTCATTCCCGATAATAAACAGACCATAAGTGGTCCAATTTTGTATTACGTGTTCTACACGTTTGAATAATTATTTTCTGTACTATATAAACAAAATGATAGAGATCTAAAAAAAAAATTTCCATCGGGATTTCGCCAACTTATGAGCCTAAATTCATTTTTAAACAGTAAATCCGAAATGGACATCTAAGTATTCATACAAATTACAATAAATAAAATAAATAAATAAAATAAATACCTTCTAAACACTCCACAGTGAGTTCTAGATAAATATCTTCCTAGGTTTAACGCAACGTGACAACAGAAAAAAACAACAGATGATACGATCCCAAACACGTTTGTAGAGACAGTCATAGACCCTCACCTCATTGGCCGGTGATTTTTTGACGCATGCGTATTCGATCGAATTTCGATGGAATAGATTTGACAGAATTACCAAACAGCTTTAAATATATGGATATTAATGTCGTGCCGTTCTTAGATTGTGAAACACTTTCCAACATTATGAAAATATTTTCGCGAAATTTTCATATTTTCTTACTCTTACAAAAAATTTATAAATAAAGTCTAATGTAAATCTTTTTTTTTCTTTCGTTCTGTAGATAATATTGAGCAGTCATTGCACACAGATCACCACTCGTATGACAAAATTCACAAAAACGCGTATAATAAGCATGATGCAAAAAAAGTTTAGACACAAAGCTTAGTCTTCAACAAAGCAAGCCATTTTCTTAGAAAAAACTTATATAAAGAATTAAATGCAAGGTGTCGATTAAGTCTCTAAAATCGAAAGCAATGGCTGACCACTTCATTCAATGCTGAACAATCTTATTTAAATCTTTGTTTTCGTGAAAAATCTTATGACTTCATCACGTATAATCTAGACCATAATTCAGATAAAGAAGTTTATAAAATTTTAATTTCTGGATTTTTACACATAAGTGTTTGACACGAAATTTCACACACAATGTCACCAAGCTGGCAGCAAAGTTGCAAAGTTTTCTGCTAAGATCGACATCTATACCGGTCTATACATTCTACCCAGTATTCAGAAATGACTGTAAAATTACATCACAAAAACAGCGTATATACACGTAAAATATATTTTGACTGTTTATCGAGTTATAAGCGATTCGTGTCACCTGACGACACGATTTTTCCCCTTTCTTGCTCTGCTGCCTCGGATTTCGGATAAAAACGCTGACTTTGGGAGTATGCTCTGAAAGATCTCTGCCTTTACATGGGTTCTTCACATGGGTTTTCATTTATATATATATATATATATATATATATATATCAGGGGTCGATCCAGGAAAAAATTGGGGCCTATTTAGGGCCCCTTCACAAAAATCAATTTAATAAAATGGGTCCCTTCACAAAAATCAATTTGATAAAATGGGCCCCCTTCACAAAAATCAATTTGATGAAATGGGACCCTTCACAAAAATCAATTTGATGAAATTGGTCCCTTCACAAAAATCAATTTGATAAAATGGGACCCCTTCACAAAAATCAATTTGATGAAATGGGGCCCTTCACAAAAATCAAGTTGATGAAATGGATCCCTTCACAAAAATCAATTTGATAAAATGGACCCCTTCACAAAAATCAATTTGATAAAGTAGGCCCTTCACAAAATTCTATTCCATAAAAACTGACTATTATTTATTTGTTATTTTGTGATGTTTCAAAATGTGTAATTTGTAAACAAACAAGTTCACCAGAGAGGAAAACTTCAGCAAAAGGATTTTAAAAAGTTTTTTTTTTATAAATGCTTGGTTCCAATTTGATTAACTGAATTTAAACTTTCGTTACAAAATGTTATTTTTCACAAAAATATAATAAATTTCACAAAAATAACCTTTATTTTTTACAAAATGGGCCCCCCAAGAAAAAATACCCTGCATCGACCCCTGTATATATATATATAAATCAACATTTGAACGGAGGGTGGTTTAGGGGTATGGGGGTCATGTTCAGTGAAAATATACCAAAATTTTTTGGAATTGCTTTCCTCCGAACGGCTGCAATAGGTAGCTTTTTGTATTGAAAGCTACCTAAAACACGATCCCTGAAGAGACTTATTATCCCGAAGCTACAAAATAAATAAATAAATTGTTCAAAAAAGAAAAAGAAGAGAATATAAAAGAAAGAAATGGAAGTAAATAACAATACAAAAATAACAACCATTTGTTTTACAATTATCTTATTTAGAAAGTCTGCAATCTAAGGCATCTTAGATACATAAAGACTTATTCCTTCTAGGTTTGATTTAATTAAAAAAAATAATATATATCTGAATTTAACTGAATCTGATACCACATATTAGACGATTCTATTTCGCTAGCTTATATTTACATTGATGATATAGTAAATAATCACGTTTTATTCGAGGAATGAGATGTAGTGTTTCATTGGGATAAAATATTAAAAGACATTAGATTGTAACTCATTAATATAATGCAAGTTATTTACGAAATAGTTTAGAATTTATTATTTGATAGTTTTTAAAATCAAATGGAAATAGAACATTTTCTATTTCTTTTAGTTTTCTTTCATTCTATGTGAATAGAATGCCACCTATCTGTTTACACAGTGCAAGGAATTTTTCGAAAGGGGATTATAATGGGGTGGGCAAATCAATCACACTGAGAAACTGCACTTGAAAAGTCTGACCAGATACACCCACAATGGACTTCAATAGGCCATTCATTACCGAAGGTGTTTTTCAGGGGGGAAAGCAATTTCACCATGTTGCTGCTAAACTTTTAACAATGCCAGAACGTTGACCATTTATAAAGATTTTTAGCATGTCCTTGTCTACCCTTTCCAAGTAAAAAATATGAAAACAGCCTGACCATGAATGGGTTAACTTCTCTGGGAGGGGTTTTAATCCCTAAATTGCCCTTTTACTGTGCTGAATGTTTATACATTGGTGAAGATGACTGCTAGAAATTAGAGTACCTTTAAAAATCAGAGATTGGCAACATTCAACCAATCAAATTTGATTAGTTGAGAGGATTTGAACAAAAACTTGATGAACCTTCCATTATTGCCAAGCAAGTATTTGTTTCTTAACTCCCTCTGTATTGCTATGTTTTGGAATGTGGGTTGGCATAGTTTGAACAAATAATTCAATCTAAACTACCCTGTGCCCATGTCATCACACTCTTGATTATAAAGGCACTTTACTGGGAACAAGGTGAACTAATTTCTAAGTGTATAATTATAAAGTATTTATCATAAAAAACTCACTTTTGTGTGTTAACACAGACTTCATGGGGATGAAATAGACAATCGGGCAAACTTCTACCAGAAATTTAAGCCAAAAGTAACATTTTAAAATTAATAGTGGAAAGCAGCAGCAGATACAGAGAGTCCTTTTAAAAGGCAGAGGGGTGATGCAAAGTAAATCAACATATTATAAAGTAAAGCCTGTTAAAACGAAATTTGTCTAAACGGAATCCTGTCCTATACGAGACATTTTCATGGCCTTGGCGGAAGAATAACCATAGTTATCGTAAACAAGTATTTATTTACGGATATAGTATATTACGTCTTTTTTAACCTTCTAAACGGGACATTTTCATGGCCTTGGCGGAAGAATAACCATAGTTATTGTAAACGAGTATTTGTTTACGGATATATTATGTTACGTCTTTTTGAACCTGCTAAGAGAAAACCTGTCTGATATGGAATTTTATTAAGATAGTGATTCCGTTGTCACAGGTTTTAGTATATGTAAAATGATATAGTGAGTTATTGTTTGCGATAAGTCATAATTTTTGCTGGTTAATTTATACAGTAAAATCTGTGAAAACGGTACCTATCTATAATGGAATCCTGTTTTAAATACAAAATTTTCATTGTCCCAACGGATGGAATACCATATATATTTCCTAACTAAAATGGAAACCTGTCTAATGCACAATTTTTTACGGTCCCTAGCCACTCCGTTTTCACATATTTTGTAGTTCATAATTTCATTGTTAAACTAATGCAGTAAGACCTGCAAAGACGGAATCGCTAAGAAGAAAAAAATATCCGTTTTTGACAGTTTTCAGCTTTCCCAGTTACAATTTATGGTTTTCCTGCATGATTTTTTTTATTCCATTTACAGCAAGACATCATTATAGACAGTTTCCGTTTTCAAAGATTTTACTGTACTATGTATATTTAGAATGCTTTACAGAAATAAAGTACAATAAACTTGTAAAACGGAATCATTTTAGCAGTAATAATTGCATGATAAAACCCTCTGCAAGGACCATAAGTTCTTTCACTTTAGAACCTCAAAAATTGTCTATGATGGAATCCTGCCTTAAATGAGCCAAATTACAGGCTGCGGAGAAGTGACTACCATACAACTATACCTGCTAAGTAGGAAACTTGTCTAAAACGGAACTGTTCTTTTGTCCCTACCGATACCACTTTAGCAGATTTTACAGTATTTTATTACCATTAGAATACCTCTTTATTGAATAATTTTAGTTCTTTAAAAGCAGAAAAATTATGCTGCGAACTCGCATAGAGCTAGTAGCACCTATTTCTCAAAATATTTAGAATCAAGCATTCGGATAATCTTAATTTTCAAAACAATTTCAGTAATTCATATATCATAACTAAAAAAAAATAGCAGTTATACAGACAGCAGCGAAGAGCAGGAAAGAGAGGGATTTGAGGATTAAAAATTGAAACGTTAAAAAAACAATTAAAAACTGATAAGATAGGTGCAAACAGTTGTGGCTCGTGACTGGCTTTATTTAGGGTACTAAATGCATGGCTGTGAAATTTATTCTTTTCTTACCACTATTATTAAAAAGGAATACTTTATTTTATTTACTGTCAGAAAATTCTGCCCTTAAACAAGGAAAAGATTTTTTGTAAAAAATAATGGTATGAAAATAATATGTGTTTCAGGCATGCCCTAACCCCAAAAGGACAGTCATGAGCCTCCACTGAGTACAAAACCCTTTGTATTGTGATAAATAAGTATAAGCGAGGAAAAGAAAAGCTAAATTAGCTAAAAAATTAGCATGAAGTTGTTTCAAGGCTTCATAGAAAGGAACGCTTTGAAGTCAAAATGCAATATAAAAGATAATGAGAAACAGAAGCAACACATTACTTTGCGCTGCACTTTTCCATTTTTCCATTTTCTTTTGTCATTTCTCTCTCTTAAAAAAAAAAAAAAAAAAAAAAAAGGTAGCTCCTTTATGAAACCGCAAAATAGCTACCCCTATCTAGTTGCAAGCTTAATATGACTGTGCGTTTTACAATACATTGATTATTACATATCACAGTAAAACCTGTGAAGACGTAACCACTAGGGACCGGAAAAAATTCGGTTTTAAAAAAGGTATAGGTATCCATATTTGCAGGTTTGGCCGTATGGTGCTCGTTCTATTGGGACCACTGAGCTCCACAATAGATAACTCCCTATTCTCTTACATTGAATCCAGCGTCCCTGTCGCGCTCATCGACCTAACCGTTCGGAGTTTTCCGTGGTTTTTTTTCTAACCTTGCCGTAAATACGAATTAGAGTTTTTTAGAAAGGTACCCACGGAGGGCACTCCTCCCTTGGGCCTATATCCCTCGAGTAGATAATCGGCCGCCATAAAATCAACCAACCAAACGAATCCAGCGGTCCGCTCATGAATACACAGCATGCCAAAGAATTTCAGAGGAAAATTTTTGGCAAAACGCATGTCTCCCATAAAGTAGTATGGGGTATATATTTTTCTTTTAAAAATGTGACGAAGCTCCTGCAATTTTCCCTGATACATATTTTTTATTGAAAAAGCTATAGATTTTATTTAATTTCATATTATTTAAAAATAAATTTTTATGTAAGCTTAACAACAACAACAACAAAAGAAAAATTTGTTAAGTATTGCTCATAAAAATATGACAAATGTGTAGAAATGACCAAAAATGATAATAAGTATGCGGAAAAGTTTAAAAATGTGCCTTTGATAATAAGAAAAGTGCAGGATTTATTATTTGCGCGCACTGAAAGTGTAACGCGGTTGCAGCAGAAAGCGGACCGATGAGTTAACCCTCCGTTTTATTTATGGAGCTCAGTGACTGGGGCATTCAAATGTTTCCGTTTAAGAAAGTATTCTCTTATAGCAATGCATAGTCGCAGCCAGAGGAGTGGGCCAGGAACCCGAGTTCATTCACGTTTTTCATTTTAAAAAGGCATAATAGCTTAAAACCTAAAAGTCCCTCCCCCCCCCCCCCCCACCTCCTAAAAAAATATCTGTCTATGGTTTTATAGTCAGGTTCCGTTATAATAGATATTTTGATTGTGTCTCAGGATAAAAACGTACAATTTTATTAAATATCAAATTTTTATCCAGAAAGTTTTTGACCCAATATTTATGTGCGCAAAAAGTTTTTGGTTTTATACTGGTCTGTCTGCCCGAGTGAAGGCTTTGCAGAGAGAGGAAAAAAGGTAAGATTATGCACACAGTATAACAAAAGAAAATTTCAGGCAACTCGGGATTTTAACTAATTCCGACTTCATTTGTCTAACCCAAAGTTTAAAAAAGCAAGCAAGGAAAAAATCTATTATTTTTTCATTATAGCAATGAGATATTATTAAAACGTATGAGTACGAAAGAAACTAGTCGTTGGGGGCCACCGTAATTCTTGCCCATCATGGATATGCATAATATAAAATATTAAAATAAAACATGAGTAAACTACTTATAAAATTCATTGCAATTCGAATAAAATCGTGGCTTGATGATGTCATAAACTTTAAATGTCCTATTACTGAATTGCGTAAAAGAAACTAAAAGAAAATGTTAATCGTATTAACTAACGATTTATTGCGTCGGATGAAGCGTCTCACTTCCAATTAAAATATATCTTTGAATTGAAATTTGGATGAAATACAGGGTATGAAAAATAGAAGAGTGTGGAAAATAGGATTACAAATATCTCGGCAACTCATTATTCGATCGACTTCATTCTTTAGGCAAAATTTATGTTTTTTTTATTGTCTTTTATTTTCACTCCTTAAATTAAAATATTTCGAAAAATTTTATATACCTTTTATCAGAACGACTATTTCGAGAGTCCGAAAAAAAGAGTTCCGGATCATCGAGGTGACTGAAATTCAATAAGCTTCTTCCCATTATTACATATACTAAGTACATATCAAATTTCAAGTCTCTATCTCAATTTGTTCGGGAGATAGAGCGTTTACAGACACACACACACAGAGACGGACGGCATTTTTTTTTTTTTTTTCTAAAAATGTTTTTCGGAATCTCCAGCGTCTGAAACGTGTAAATCCGTCATTTTTTTTTTTTTTTTTTTCGATTTTCAAAACGATTACAAGACTTATTATTATATTACGTATGATGGGTAAGTAAAAGCAAGCAAGCAAAAAATCTATTATTTTTTTCATTATAACAATGAGATATTATTAAAACGTACGAGTACAAAAGAAAAAAGACTGTTTACAACTTTTTTTGGGAGGAACCCCCTCTTGAATCCGCGCATGAATTAAACAGAAAAAAGGTGTCCAATGTTCTGTCCAATTAATATTCTTGCAACATAGTATTGATGAAAACTGAGCAATTTTTCCTTGCACTTTTCATGGCCCGACTCCTTTTTTTTTTTTTTTTTTAATCCAGCCTTTAAGTTTTTGCCGATATTTTTAGAATAGATATATATTTATAAAATTTCTTCTGTCCTATTTGTTGATCTCTATTAACAATAAGTAAATAATCAATCATAATGAAATTTTCAATTCCTACTATTAGCTCACACCCTCTATATATTTATATATATCTTGTTCAAATTTTCAATCGTTAATAAAATAATTTTTATTCATCCTCTCAAGTTCAAATACATTTTTTAAAACTTGTAGTGGATGACACTTGATGTTAATACAGTTTTTTCAAATATTAATTCATTAATTAAATTTAATTAATTAATTTTAGTTTAATCACTCCATTTTATTTCTGTTCAAAAGTATAGACTCACTCCATACTTTAGTCTCCTTCGCCCGCGCGCCGCCTGATCTTCGTCCGTGAACGGCCCCATTTTCTTTTTACGCGTGAAGGTTTCGCTATGGTACTTCATTGTGAAGTTTGGTAATTTTTTAAATTCAATATTTGAAAAACGGCATAATCATTAGATTTGAAATTTATATCAAGAAAAATATTTTTTTTTTTTACTTTTCTAACGCAGTTTGTCTAACAATTTTGTGACAAATACTTTTCGAGCTATTAATTTTTGGTATTTTAGCTATTTCTTTTTTATTTAATTTTTAATACATTTCAAAAATTTCTCTTATATAAGATATTTAGCAGGATATAAATTTAGGAATAAATACCGTCAGTGGCGAAGTGTGTAGATCGCTGGAAAAAAATTTCTTTTTGACCTAAGTAGGAATTGACTTAATTTTTTTTTTTAATTACTTGTTTGTTTTCACTCATTCCACTAGTATACAAAGTTTTAAAAAATTAAAACTCTTATCTAAAGAAATTTTCTGTCCTATTTGTTGCTCTCTAGTTTCTAGTAACAATAAGTAGATAATCTGCCACCTATATTATCTCTCTACTCCCAACATGTGTCAGTCTTCCCTCCAGTGACCAGTCCTAGTGTATCCAGGGGGTGGGCTGATGGGGCTGCAGCCCCGTCCCCCCCCCGAAATTGTCAGGAGTAAAATGAAAAAAGTGCTTTTTTCTTTCTTTTTTAGATAAATTTCTTTTTTTTCTGTTATACAGCGGATTAGCCCTTCTCGTTAGTCCATATTAGTCAGCACTGACAACGCATCATAAACATGGTAAGGGGGCTGATGGGGTTATAGCCCCCCTCCCCCCGCCTCCCCGCTCGAAATAGTCGAAAATCTCATGAAAAAAGTGCTGTTT
The DNA here is from genome assembly GCA_963931845.1 of Maratus michaelseni. Taxonomy (NCBI): domain Eukaryota; kingdom Metazoa; phylum Arthropoda; class Arachnida; order Araneae; family Salticidae; genus Maratus; species Maratus michaelseni. The sequence goes on along the minus strand of OZ007588.1, from coordinate 30,812,846 downwards.
TCTTCTTTTTTCAGATAAATTTTTAATTTTTTTTTTTTTTTGGGGTTATACAACAGACTACCCACTCTCTTCTTTTTAGCCCCATATTAGTTCACATTGACAAAAGAGCATATCCAAAAAGAGGAAGGGGGCTGATGGGTTTACAGCCCCCCCCCCCCCTTCCCGAAATAGTCGAATATCTCATGAAAAAGTGCTGTTTTTTCCTTCTTTGAGATGAATTTGCATATATATATATTTTGTCATACAATAAACTACCACTCTCTTCTTTTTAAACCCATATTAGTCCAAATTGACATCAGAGCATATCTAAAAAGGAGAAGGGGGCTGATGGGGTTACAGCCCCCCTATTCCCGAAATAGTCAAACATATCATGAAAATAGTGCTGTTTTTTTCTTGATGACGTTACAGCCCCCCTCTTCCCGAAATAGTCGAATATCTCATGAAATAGTGCTGTTTTTTTCTTGATGGGTTACAGCCCCCCCCCCCCCCCCTCTTCCTAAAATAGTCGAACATCTCATGAAAATAGTGCTGTTTTTTTCTTCTTTGAGATAAATTTGTATTTTTTTTTGTTATACAACAGACTATCCACTCTCTTCTTTTTAGCCCCATATTAGTCCACATTGACATCAGAGCATACCTAAAAAGGGGAAGGGGGCTGTTTGTGTTACAGACCCCCCTTTCCGAAATAGTCAAACATCTCATGAAAATAGTGCTGTTTTTTTCTTCTTTGAGATAATTTTTTTTTTTTTTTTTTTTTTTTTGTCATACAATAGACTACCCACTCTCTTCTTTTTAACCCCATATTAGTCCATAATGACATCAGAGCATACCTAAAAAGGAGAAGTGGGTTGATGGGTTACAGTCCCCCTTCCCGAAATAGTCGAAAATCTCATGAAAAAAGTGCTGTTTTCTTTTTCTTTGAGATGAATTTGTAATTTTTTTTAGGTTATACAACAGACTACCCACTCTACCCACTCTCTTCTTTTTACCACCATATTAGTTCACACGGACATCAGAGCGTATCTAAAAAGGGGAAGGGGCTAATGGGGTTACAGAGGGCCCTCTCTTCCCAAAATAGTCTAACATCTCATGAAAATAATGCTGTTTTTTTTCTTTGAGATAAATTTGTATTTTTTGTATTTTTTTTTTAATACAACAGACTCCCACTTTCTTCTCTTTACTCCCATATTAGTACAGAGTAACACCACAGCATATCCAAAGAGGGGGAAGGGGCTGATAGGGCACAGATCCCGCACCTCCCAAAATGGTCAAAAATGGAATGAAAAAAGTGCCGATTTTCTCTTTGTTTGAGATAAAATTTAAATTATTTTTTCTGTCATGTAATGGACAACCCAATTTATTTTCTTTAGTCCCATATTAGTACACAAGTGGTGGGAGTTATGGGGTAACAGCTCCATTCCCCTTCTAAAGTGGTCGCAGTGAAATTAACAAACAATAACTTTGTTTCTTTCTTTTTGAGATAATTTTTTTTTTTTTCTGGTGTGCAACGAATTTGTTTTCTCGTTAGTCCCTGCAATCAAAATTACTTGAGACCACAAAATCTATTTTCAAATGACTGAAAAACAGTTCCACACATGTTTTAGTGGATAATTGAATACGTATAATATGCTCAATTGGCAAGATCTAGAAGTAGTTTAATTAATTTAAAGAATAGTTAACTTTCTTCCACAAATGATGCCAAGACTAAGGGGGTATATTAGTGCGCAGTGACATTAAACATTATCGCCAAATCACCAAATGTACGAACGGAAATTTTTTTGTGAATGGCAATGTCAAGCAAGATTCTTGATTTTCGGTTTTGGAAGGGTCTTTTAAAGATGCCCAGTAGTAATACTAAAAAAATAATCTCCTGTTGATTTGTTTGTTCCTGGTTTTTTTATTATCGAACTAGTTTTATTTACGTTAAATGCTTTTCCAGATTTAAGGCTGTTCTCAAATACAAACTGGTTACTTTATGACATATTTTTAAATTCATTTTTGCTCGGAAACACATGAAATTTACAGGTCTTTTTATTCAGAAATTTTGCAATCGAAACACGTTTTCCCTTTTTTTGTAAAGGTAGAAAATCTTTCAGAAAGCACTGTCCAAGTTAGCGTTTTGAATCGGATTCCCGACGCGGCAGCCTAAGAAACGCGAAAATCGAGTCGTTAATACGTTACCAGAATCACTTATAACTCGATAAGTAATCTATTTACCAAAAAATGGAAAACTCATCTCAATTCCAAATCTCTTCCATAGTCAGGCCTGCCAGTCTAATGCCTTTACGTTTAAAAATGTGTCAGAAAGTTTCCCGTTGATGAGCAGGGAGGAAGATGCCTTTTTTAATATTTCGGTCTACGAGTGATCCAGCAAAAGATAAAAATTCTTAATTACTCTTCTATGAAAATACAATATTACGAATAGTATTCTTTTCTAATCGCTCTTATTTTGACACGATACATTTTAGTATCGGCATTTTTACCATTTGGAATATTTAACAAAAGAAGCATAGCATTAAATAAATTCACAGGTTAAAAATAAATTTTCTTACAATTTTACTTTCCGTTTTTTTTAAAGTCCAGTAATATTGTTAGCCATAATTCAATAACTTTAATTCTTTTTTAAAAAAGGGAAATCTGATGTTTAGTTTCTAATTAATTCTTAACTTTTCCCTTCCTTCACAAATTTGATGAGTTTTTTTAACATATATTTCTTGAAGGTTAATAGCCATAAGTTTGATCAAAATCCAAGGAGCATGTATATGAAGGGAAGGGGGAGATCAAGAAGGAATGCTTGCTACCCCTAATATTTGGAATTAAATTTTTGTTGGTATTAAAAAAAGAGATTTCGTAAAGAAAGTTTGTTTATCCTGAACAGACCTTGACCATCAAAATTTTGGGCCATGGCAACATAAAATATTTTTGGCTCTAATCGTAGATTATCACATTTTTACAAATACTGTGAATGAGAAGTGTATGAATATAACTATGTAATGCACCCCATTTAAATGAAAGACTGAGAATAAATGTGAACTGAAGTTGGATTATTATTATTGAAATTTCTTCGTAAAAATTAACTTGACAGACTCAAATATCATGTTAAATAAACATGAAATAATGTTGCACGAACTTTAAAAACATACGCAACCCAAAGAAAATGATATTTTATAAATAAGATAGTCATAAAATTAAAACATTTTTAAATAAGTTTAAAACACATATAAAGAAGCTGAAAATTATTGGGTGCACTATGAGAAACTTAAATCTTCAAATGAGAAGAAAAATTATAAATATACTTATGATATCACTGACAATTGTAGCTTGCATAAGTTGTGTAATGAATCTAGAAATTTTAATTTCTTAATCTATTAAGATTATTTACAATAAAATTGATTTGAAACACCATAAATTTTTGGGCCCCTTAAATATGTGGGTTCTGGGAAAGTGCCCACGTGCCTTGGCAGTAATAGAGAATTGATCCTAAAATAGAAAAAAAAAATTGTTTGAGATTGTCCCAAGCAAAATTAATTTATTCTCAAGCAAGAATCGTAGCCAGAATTTAGGGGAGAAGGAGACAACTTTATAGATTATAAGATACAATGACTTTCTTTTAGATGAAAGTATATGAAACAATCCATTATCACTTTTCAACTCATTTCGGCGAGGGGGGGGGAGCTAGAGTTCGGCCCCGTACCTTCCCCACCCCGTTTTTCTCTGCCTACGGCCTTATTGTCAAACATGATTTCTGTGTATAACGCAGTTCAACATATTTCGTAAGACTCAGAACATTATCGAAATTTAAGTCAGCCCCCCCCCCCCTCCCGAAATTAAATCCTGGATACGCCACTGCCTCCCTCGCATACAAAATTTAAAATCTCTAAAACTCTATTAAAAAAACTTCTGCTGTATTTGTTACTAACTAGTAACAATAAATAAATAATCATCCATCTAAATTATCACCTTTCTTTCCAAAGTTCCAGTTCCCCATCTGTCCCTTCACCCAGCAAATAGTTTAAAATCTTTAATATTAATTTTTTTAAATAAAATTCTGCCTTATTTCTTATTTTGAAGTAAGGTTAAATATCACAGCTATCACTGAAAAGTCACTGTGACTGTTGCTTTGGGATGCGTCACCAGGTGGCATTATAAGGAAGTCACCTTATGATTCTCATGGGACTGTCATTTGAAGACTCAATTTTGAAGTCCTTTTGAGCATTTTATTGTGATGAGTCACCAAATAATGTTATAATGAAGTCGCATGGTGACTTTTAGGTGACAGGCACTCTACTGTAAAGTCATCGTTGCATTTCTTTGTGAAAAGTCACCAGATGAATTCATTTTCTGTCATTTGGGAACTCATCACAGAACAGCTATTGTGATGACTTTACAATGGAGTGTCAAAATGACAGTCACATTAGAGCAGAGCCCGATTAAGGTCGTCTGGGGCCCAAGGCCCAGCAACTGTTTGGGGCCCCCTCAAATTAAAATTGTAGCTAGAATTTTTTTCAAGGATTATTATTAGATATTATGATGCAGTTGAAAAGTTAAAAAAAATCTTTTTGCTCTGTTTTTGAGAAAATAATTGCAGAAAACTTCATTTTTAAGAACCTTTTTCTAAATCATTTTACTCATTTTGAGACCCCCATCAGCAGCGGGCCCAAGTCCGCGGCCTAGTTGGCCTGTCCATTAATCAGGCCCTGCATTAGAGTCACAATCACAAGGTGACTTCATTGTAAAGTCACCTGGTGACTCCTCAAAAAGCAGCATTCATGATGACTTCTCATTAGTAGAGTGATCAAAATGACAGTACAAATGAGACTAATGAAAGACATCACATTTCAGTTCATTGACTGTGACAATTATGACCATTTGTGATGTCAAGAAGACATTACATCGACTGGCTGTGCTGTTAGGGTTGTACCTTTTTTCTATACTTGCTGTTTATAGAATTTACTTTTCAGTACTCACGTGTTCAGAAACTAGCATTTTATGTTTGTTGCTTAAGTTTTGCACGTTAGTGTAGTTGTCCAACCCCGAACCCCGATTTTACCCGAACCGCGAGTCGAGTTCGGGTAAAATCGGGTCACTCTGAAACTGTAATCTGGACACTTTTTTGAAAGATCAGGTTAACCTAAACCAACGCGTAAAAATCAAAACTAGATCACGAAACCAAAACAATTATAGCCAACCCGACTAGCAAAGGAAAGAAAATCAGTGGTAATCTGACCCGCGGGTCGGATTTTTATAAACTAACCTTTGGGTCTTTTTATAAAAACTAACTTGCACCCGAATCGACCCAATCCGGGTCTGGTCGTGTGTGGGAAGAATCGGGATACCCGACCCGATGCAGGATGCAGGACTCTACCCCGAGTCAAAATATTTTTCCCAACGACAATTAAATTTTGACTCCGACTGGGGGCATATGCCCTCAGTAACCCCTCTAGCACCGACCTTGTAAGGTGGTTCCCAAATTATCTGTTTAACAACGCGAAACTTTGTGACTGTGACACATTTTCTGACTCATTTTTAAACGTAAAGGCATAAAATTGGTTGGCCTGACTATTGAAGTAATTTGGAATCGAAATACGTCTCCATTTTTTAATAAATAAATTACTTGTCGAGTTACACGCGATGACAAGTTTTCCCCTTTTCTCAGGCTGCCGCGTAGGGATTTCGGTTTAAAACGCTAACTTTGACAGTATTTTCAGAAGGATCTTCTACCTTTACCAAAAAATGGAAGACGTCTTTCGATTAACATAGTTTCTGAATAAGAAACGCCCGCCAATTTTATGCGTTTCCGAACAAAATGAATTCAGAAATGTGTCAGAAAGTAGCTCTTTTGGATTTGAGAACAGGCTTGTGCGCCCGATTTTGATTTCACAGAATGACATCATTGAATTCGGTTACATGTTTACAAAAATGAATTTTTTGAAAAATCATCAAAAAAGAAAAGAATAAGGAGTGGATGTCGGGTGGAAAAAATTAAGTTGAATTTAATGGCGCATTTGTGGCGGCGCTAATTCGCCTTATATGAAAATGGAAGAGGAAGCATAATTCATTTAAGTTTCTCCAGCGGAGCAAAAGGAGCGTTCTCCCGTTTGGCGAAAGTTTGGCGCTTGGAAAGTTTTGCCAAGTATAGATTGACCGCGACCTACGTTATACACGGCCGGTGCATGACGTTTAAAACGTCACATGGAGTGGATCATTTTTACACAGCGATTGGTGCAAAACGGTGGGTGCGCCGCTTTGCACTAAGGCTCCTATAATAGGAGCTGACGCATATCCATTTTGTTTCGCATTATTCGGGTCTCAGTTCAGCATCTCAATCTACCGCTGCCGGAGGCGAGATTCTAAAAGATAGTCACGTTTTAGCATTATTGGCTTTAACTGCCTTCCCATTCGCTGTTATCAGTCACATGTCATAGATGATGTTGGTGCTTGGCGTTTTAGAATTGGCGCACTCCTATATGTCTTGGAAATTTTCCAAAATTGAGCAGTTTACAAATATAGTTTCAGTTTCGTTTAGAAATGTGTCAGAAAGTAGCTCTTTTGGATTTGAGAACAGGCTTGTGCGCCCGGACCTCAGAGCAAAGATAATCTATGCCCCGGACACAGCACTGCCCAATTTTTCAATTTTGATTTCACAGAATGACATAATTGAATTCGGTTACATGTTTACAAAAATGAATTTTTTGAAAAATCATCAAAAAAGAAAAGAATAAGGAGTGGATGTCGGGTGGAAAAAATTAAGTTGAATTTAATGGCGCATTTGTGGCGGCGCTAATTCGCCTTATATGAAAATGGAAGAGGAAGCATAATTCATTTAAGTTTCTCCAGCGGAGCAAAAGGAGCGTTCTCCCGTTTGGCGAAAGTTTGGCGCTTGGAAAGTTTTGCCAAGTATAGACTGACCGCGACCTACGTTATACACGGCCGGTGCATGACGTTTAAAACGTCACATGGAGTGGATCATTTTTACACAGCGATTGGTGCAAAACGGTGGGTGCGCCGCTTTGCACTACGGCTCCTATAATAGGAGCTGACGCATATCCATTTTGTTTCGCATTATTCGGGTCTCAGTTCAGCATCTCAATCTACCGCTGCCGGAGGCGAGATTCTAAAAGATAGTCACGTTTTAGCATTATTGGCTTTAACTGCCTTCCCATTCGCTGTTATCAGTCACATGTCATAGATGATGTTGGTGCTTGGCGTTTTAGAATTGGCGCACTCCTATATGTCTTGGAAATTTTCCAAAATTGAGCAGTTTACAAATATAGTTTCAGTTTCGTTTTAATGACGGCCCTTGATGTAGATGATGTCAAAAAAATTTAAATGTTTGAATGCTACATCCAAACTGATGTCCGATTTTACTCTCTTAGATGTAAGTACTAATTAAAAAAAACACGACTTATAATAATCGTGAATTAGTATGGCGCTATTCATACTATTGATTATTATTACCCCCCAGCAAAAAACTGTAAATTATTTTAAAAGCTGAAATTTTTCTTTATAATGTGCATTTCGTTTAAATGTAGATTTTTAAAACAGGAAATTTTATAAAATGAATTGAAGTTTTAATACATTATTTTATTTTAATAAATTTAATATTAAATCATGCTTCTGTTTTTTCATAGAAATTAACCTAATTTAATGCAACATAGAAGTTAATCTAATTAACCTAGAAAAAGTTAATAACTATCATCAGAAAAGACTTTTTCTAGACTTTAAGATAGTATAAAAATGTATTATAAATTATCGTTAAATATCAGTGTAAATAGTAAAAAATTAATAAAAAAGGCTAGTGAGGAATGAAAATTATCTACCTTTCACACCAGAAAAACGGTAAAAGAGAAATTCCGTAAGGGGGAAAAAAAACATCAATAATGTTGTTAAAATTATTACCTAATTTTATCAAGTTTGGATAAAAATAGGGAAGGGACGAGCGTGTCCCTCCCCCAAATTAATTGAGAAATGTACTTTTATTTTAAACAAAGGCACTGTATCTAATATTTTATAAGGTTCTTCCCCTCCATAAAATACGTATGAAAGTAAAAAAAGTTTTAAATACTTATTGAATGTTTATTGTAAAAATCACGTCTAATTTCGTGACTGCAACTCATGTTCAAATTCTGTTTCAATGTGTTAATTTAATGGAAAATTCCCCGCTTTAATTTATGCTCAGTAGAAAGCGCGAACTGGTGAATTTTTTAAGAATTACAATTTTTGTTCTGTTTCTTGTTTTAACATATGGTAACAGTAAAGAGAAAAGGGATTATTTAAATTATCTATTAAGGATTTTAAAATTGTTTCCTCAACGTATAATCATAATTTGATTAATTTTTGAACTATTAATTGATAAAAGCATGTTTTTTTTAATTACAATCTTTATTTTTCATTTATATTTTACTTTTTAGTGTTTAAATATTTCATTGGTGCATTTTCACAGCCAGTTGGCATATTTTAGAGAATATGGTTTGGCACATAACCTGCATTGTTGTTGTAACTCGTTTACACACGTAACTATAAATAATATTTGACAATTTACCAGCTTTGCCCTGCTCATGTTAAAATGCCTTAAAATTAATTTAAAATTACGATCTAAAAATATTAAAATGCTGTATTGTTATCGGAAACATACCTGTGTACATCATTTTTATAATTCTAGTCTATCAGGAAGTGAGTACAAAATAGATTTCAAAATTCCATCTTTAGATACATGAACCAAATTAAATTAAATAAAATAATGTAAAACCTATTGCAATCATGCAATAACCAGATAACTATGTTCAATCACATTATATATATATATGAAACGAAGCGTGTTGCTCCGTCGGTGGGTCCTTGATCGCCGGGCCGGTGGCTGCGCGGACTGATGGCGGCTCCGTATTTACGTCAAAGCGCTCATTCTGAGTCCCTTGCATGCTCTTGTAGTCCTGGGCCGTGAGCGGGATTCGGTTAAATTCCGAGTGAATGTATTTCTTTTTAAAGGAAGACACCGTCTATTACGGAACCTGGTTTATTTCTTTTTCTTACATGCATCCTTTTAAACCAGGCCCATATTGGCGTGAGAGCTGCTTTTTAAGTCTGTCTGGACATCGAAGGTTCGTCCATCGCGAGGCAATTCCGAGAGAGCAGATTGGCGTGGATTTGTTTAGATGAGGGAAATCGTAAAAAGTTCGCTCCTGATAGCCGTGTAATGGTATAAATATGAGGTTTTTGCATTATTTCTGCTAGAGGTCGTCTAAGTCAAAAGAGGCGTATTTTTAATTTTAATTGGCCGCGAGCTGAGTGATTGATTGTGCGGAATAAAGGCGTTGGCTCCATCGGCCGATCGGATGCCGCAAGACCTTAAAATTGCGTTAGCGTCAGCACAAATATTCTTATGAAGAGTCAGAAAACGATCTTTGAAAGTTATAAGATGCGATGCAGGAAAACTAATTTAACAGGGGCGACGGCATTTTCAATCAATTGAAACGCAATTATTAAAGCATTTAAAAGTTTTGATTTAAATTTCTATTTTTTAAAACGGTAATTTAAAATTTTAAAAGGGGCAAAAAGGGATTTTGCATTTTAAAAAGGGGTTTAGCTTTTATCCTTTCATATCCCCCCCCACTAAAACAAGAGCCACAGGGCTCGCCTGCAAGACCTGTGGGTCTTATCTCGTGAATTTAACCCATGTTTTTTTTTTTTTTTTTTTTTTTTTTTTTTTTTTTTTTTTTTTTTTTAGATTCTTACTTTCTCCAGCTCTCAAGTAATTTCTCCAGCTCTTCAGTATTTACTTCAGCTCTCAAGTCAATTGGACCTATTTTTACATTTATATATCAAATTTACATAAAAATATTGGTTACACTAAAATATTGGAATTCTTTCAATGGTGCTGCAGCAAAACAATAATGTGTCTCGAGACGACATATCTTGATTATAACAGTTGTCATAACATAACTGTGTTTGTAGTGTTTCCCTTTCTTTCCAGTTTTTGTTTTAAAGTTTTTGATATAGTTTGTTGGGAAACATCCTTTTGTGTATAATTGCAAATTGCAACCATAAACTATATAATATATTAAAATATTCACAGGTAAACATACTGAAAACTATACAACATATGCAAATGTAAAAAATATTCAATAATAGACAATGTTCAAATGTAAAAAAAAAATATTCACAAATACAAAATATTAAAATGTAAAATATATTCACAAATACAAATTATTCAAAAATATAAAATATTCAATAATACAAAATATGCACTAATACTATCAACAAAATATATTGTATCTCAAATGCAATTTGAAAAGCTTGCATTTCTAGAAATATTGAATTTTCACACTGAGATAAAATAACAGTAAAATATCCTAAAATACTAATAACAAAAACAAATTATATTTCTTCGTATACCTTTCCGTTTTGTTCGGGACTTAGCTACTCCTATGATGCAGCCTTAGGTTTATATCCATGAAAAAACAACACTAAGTTGTTTAAAAAAAAAAAGAAAACTACAGCTAATAAAAACTAAATATACACTTGCTATAATTTTCACCATGCGCAGGGTCAGTGCGATATGGGTTTTAATACTCTGAGGGGAATATCACCCAAAAATGTGCCACTCGCACGACAGAAAAAGAAAAGTGGGTAATCGATATTCACCTGTAGAGGGGAAGCGAAGCAGTTTTGCCAGATTCTCCGTTCAACCTGGAAAGAGAATCTGGGAAAACAGTCCGGCTAAAGATGGGTGGCCACGGAGCGGAGGACCCCTTCATGTGTCATCAATTCGTCATTATAATATTTTTTAAAAAAAAATAATAAAAATTCTAACAGTACTTTTAAACTGTCACCATCATTCTACACTGCTGGGGAGATAGGTTACACGCCCAGCTGGGTCCTCATCCAAATGCTACGAGTAAGGAGGACGATAGGAAAGCAAAAATTAAAAAAAATTGACAGCTGAAAGAGATAGATGGGGTTTATTCATGGCTGAGTTTAAGATTTTGAGGAGGGTGGTAGTATCTTAACTTGGAGGAATGGACAATTTCGGAATTTCTCTTAAATTGTGGGCTGGGTTTATCAATTTCAAAGGATACATCAGAAAGTTGTTTTAAAATGGTGTATGGGCCAGAATATGGTGCAGTCAATTTACGGGTATTCGGATAGTGAAATTCTTCATACATCACAATGTCACCAACTTTAAACTTTACAGGAAGGAAACGAGCATCATAACGGACTTTATTCTTTTTATGGTAAGCAATTGTTCTCTCTTTAGCCAATTTTCTAGCTTCTTCCACAGGGGGATAGTAACTATTATTTGGTAAAGGGGGATCATATGGTAAATTTCCTAAAAATAAATAGCTAGGGGTGAATTGGGTTACAGAATGAGGGGTGTTATTATATTCATATAATACTTCATCTAAAAGCTTAGTCCAGGGTATTTTCTTGGATGTGGAATTGACTTTACATTTTAATCTAGTGACAATAGTCTGATTTAGTCGTTCAATTTTCCCATTCGTTTCCGGGTGATGGCTGCTCGTCAATCTGTGTTTTATATTGTAATTACGAAGAAATCTCCTAAACCTGGAAGCTGTAAATGCTCCATTTCTGTCGGTTAACAATCTATCTGGTACTTGTATCTGAAATAATTGTTTCAAAATGTTTGTATAAGTTTCGGTAGTTACACTTTTTGAAGGAAAACCCCACACATAGCGAGTTGCATGGTCAACGACTAAATGCAAATATTTTTTTGTAGAATTGTAATAATTAAATCCGCCAACAGAGTCTACTGCCAAACATTCAAAAGGTATCTCTGTTGGGGGCATTAATTGCAATAAGCCAAATCTTTTTTGTCTACATTTTTTGTTTATCTGACAAGTGTGGCAGTGTTTTACAAAATTTTCAATGTCCTGATTAAAGTTAGGCCAATAATATTGCGGAGAGATTAAATTTATCATTTTATAAATTCCAGGGTGGCCAAATTGTGTGTGGGTTTTTTCTAATAGGGGTAAACGTAAAGACATGGGGACCACAATCTTATACAAACCTTTCTTTTTAATAACAACAACATCATTTATCTCAGTGTACTTTTTACCATCAATTGTTACATTTTCTTTCTTCTGATTGTCTCTTACTTCATTCAAGTCAAGGAGATGTATAATATGGGGTAAATTTTCTGAAACAGGTTGTCTAGATAGCATATCAGCTTCAACATTAGTGGAGCCTTTCTGGTATTTAATTTCATAGTCAAACATACTAAGTTTTAGGGACCAGCGGAAAAGACGTCCTCTTAAATTTTTAACACTTTTGAGCCAGGTAAGTGCCGCATGATCTGTATGTATGACAAATTTTTGACCGTGTAAATAATGATAAAATTTATCTAAAGCATCCACAATCGCCAAACATTCTAACTCCGTAATTGCATAATTTTTTTCATAATCGCGAAGATTTCTAGAGTGATATGCTATAGGATGTAATGTTCCTTTTTCATCAACTTGTTTCACTACACATCCCACTCCATGACTTGATGCGTCTACAAACAAATGACAAGGTGTTTTGGGATCAAACAACTTTAAGATTGGTTTTTCAATTAAAGCATTTTTTAATTTTTCAAAAGAATTTTGACAATTTTGGTCCCACACATAAGGGACATTTTTCTTCAACAAATTGTTGAGAGGGTATCGAATGTTAGCATACTTTGGAATAAATTTGTGATAAACATTTATAGATCCCAAAAAACGTTGTAATTCTTTTACATTCGTTGGTGGTGTTAATTTCTTAATCGTCTCTATATTAGGGTTGTCAGGTGTGATACAACCGTTCGAAACTTCATATCCTAGAAAGTTAATTTTGGATTTCACAAAATTACACTTTGACAATTTGAGTTTAAGGTTTTCTTGAACACAGATATTAAATAATGTCTCTAAATGACATAAATGTTCCTCTTCATTTTGGGAGAATACAATAACATCATCAAAGTAACTACAGGCAAAGTCAATTTTGTATTTATTAAGAATTCTACGGAGGGTACGGTTAAACCAAGCAGGTGAGTTTTTCCATCCAAACGGTAAACGATTCCACTCATATAATCCAAAGGTGGTGGCAAATGCCAGCTTCTCAGTGTCTCGAGGGTGGATAGGAATGTGCCAATATCCACTAGCTAAATCAAGAGTGGAAAAAATTTTAGCATGCGCCAATTTATCTAACAGGGTGTCGATTCGAGGTAAGGGTTCTGCATCTGTTTTTGTAATGGCATTTAATTTTCGGAAGTCAATACATAACCGGGTTTTCTTCCCTTCTTCACGTTTATACACCAAAGTTACGGGTGATGAATAAGGGGAATAGCTTTCTTTAATGATACCGGCTCGCAATAAATTTTGAATTTGTTCTTTAATTTCCTCTTCTTCCTTAGGGGAAGTGCGATATGCTCTTAAAGAAACGGGGAGATCTGATGTTAACTGTATTCTCTGGGGTTCCATGTTTACACAGCCTATATCATATTTATCTTTGGCGAAAATACAGACATATTTGGCTAGAAGAGCAGGTAATTGTTCTCTGACCGACTGAACATTTTGCACATGGTCAGTGGTCTCGAACAACTCCGGCTCAAAATTTTCTTCGAATATCTCTGCATTTTCAATTGCTGGCTGGTTAGTATATACTTCTGATAAATGTAAAGTATGGTGAGACGCATTTGTTGGAATATGGTCCATGAGAGGTACTTTCTTATTATCTTGAGTTATTTGCATTTTAACACAGTCAATATTTAATCTAAACAGTTTGCAATGGGGTAGCCCAATCAAAGCATAAGGTAACTGATTGTTAATTATAAAAAGTTCAATTCTCTTAGAGATACGTCCTAATTGCAAACTAACAAGACATTTTTCTTTCAAAGCAAGAACACCTTGTGTTTGGGTGACTGGTATACTCTGCTGAACTTTACATATTTTTAGGTTAAGTTTATGGGCTAAATGACAAGGAATAACACTAATCGAACTCCCAGTATCGATCAAACAAGGTAGTGAGTCTTCATTTTTTACATAAGTAACTTTATGACAATCTCTATTTGATTTTTTATAGCTAGCTTTTTCTTTTTGTATATGTCCGGACATAAGAAATCGTCATTGATTACTAGATGTATTTCGGGATGACTCATTAGCGCTATGATCTTGGTTGGGGTTCGGCAAAGTCATATTGTGACTAGGGGTTGGTACTGCTAACACTTGTTGTCGAAAAGGGCAGTTTCCCACCCAATGATACGCATTTGGTATTCCGATATTAAGACAAACTTTGCATGGATAGGGCGGCAAAGTGGTCTGGTGGTGTACATTAGGTCGTGGTGGAACATTTGAAGTCGGTCTAAACGTATTTTGGGGATTTCTGGCTTGATTTGATGGAAAAGGTCGAATGGGGTGTGTTTGATAGGGAACTCTGTAGTTCCACTGCCTGTTAAAATTCTGTCCATTCTCATATGGAGGTCGGTTTGGTCGCCATTGGCGATACTGATTGGGGTTTTGGGGGCTTGCTTCAAATTTGCTCTCATTTCCCTTTCTGTCCAGTTGCAGTTTGCTAATTCTGAAAACTAATTCACGCCATGCATGTGTAGTTGAGGGGTTGCCTGCAATAACTAATTTCTGCATTTCTAATGGCAAGCCCTCCGTTAATCCTTCCAGGATAAGTTTCTGCTCTAAACCTAAGGTTCGGCCTACTTTAGTCTTTTTCTGATAATATTCGTTCAAGTCCTCTCCAACTTTATATCTAATACGTGAAAAATCAGTGAGAGAAAGGGTATCTGGAATTTCGTAGTGTTCATTAAACAAAGTGACAAATTCGGACCAATGAAGTACATTTAGACAATTATTAATGTACAACGTAAGTGCACTGTCCTTTAAATACTTCTGTATGTGCCTAATTTTCCAGCACTCGTCTTTTCCCTGTCCTATACAGACACTCTCGAAATAGGCTAACCATGGTATCCAAGACATTCCATCTTGCGGAGAAAACGCAACGATATCGGGGTCTACTGACATTTTTGGGTTGGCGGATACTGAAGTGTGACCAGACCCAACTTGAGCTGACAGGGTCTGTCCACCTAACATTGTTACACCAGATGTCTCTGGTGCACCTCCAGATTCCTGACTAGACTTCTGATTATTTTTCTCTTCAGGATTATTAACGGGATTATCATCTTTGCTCGAAATTTGATTTTTTTCTTTTTCGGGGTCACCTGATTTGTCTGTTAAATCCTCTACTTCTTTGGGAGGTGTTGGGTTACTCATGATAGATATAAATACTAAATATCACTGAATTACACAGAAATATAATACACAATTAAAGCACATAAGAATAAAAATGAAAAAATCTTTCAAACTATTTAAAATTTGTAACACTATATCTGTAAATATCTGTTAAAATCATCTTTTTAAAATTAAAATCCACCTTAATAATTTTTTTTTTTTTTTTTCAATAACTTGAATTCAATAAAAAAAAATTTAAATAACCTCACTAACTATAAAGTACGTTGCATATAAATCATCTTTAAAAAGTTTAACACTTAATAATAAAAATATTATAATAATAATAAAATTTTCACTTCTGCTAAAATATTTTCAAACTGTCTAGAAAAATGATTTTAATATGAGGTTTAGTTAATGTTATTTTTCATTAAAATCGTAATTATCAGTTCAACACAACTAAAGAATTTTCATAAAAATCACCATTCTTACTCTTTCATCTCTTTAAAATTACGTTAAACACAATACATAAACAATTATATATTTGAACTTAAATAGCTGACTTAAAAATAATTAAAATTTTCACACAAGTAATAGCATAATAAAATAATCCTCTTTAATTTATTTTTGGCATGCATAAAAAATTAAATAAAAAGTTTGAGAACCACTGCCTCTCACTAAAAAGATCTTTAAAAATTTTTTTTTTTTTTTTTTTCGGTACGTTAATATCAAAAGTACATACCTTTATACGGCTTTGCTTTAAATAAATCCATGAAAAATTTACCTCTTACTTTTTTTTTTTTTTTTTTTCACCACCACGACGCGAAACAATAATAAAAAAATAACTTTCGCAGAAAGATTTCTCTGATCATTAACCAAATGATTTATTTTCTTTCCTTTTTTCTATAGTCCACAAACCAAAACTCAAACATCTGGCGCTTAATAGGTCACTTGAGTTCATTTCTTTATCAGCGCGCTCTTGAAAATTGAAAACAGCTGTGTATTTGACCTACTTCTTTCTAAACACTTGATTCTTGCCGGCAGAATGAAATACTGCACAAGATTGAGAATGAAGAGAAAGTTAATGATTCACTTTCCTTTTGACGAAGGGAGATTAAGTACTTTTGAGTTCTTGGGATAAATTCCGTAAGTCTTTCACCGTATGCTGTAAGAATTTTTTTTCACGGAGGTATTCGCTGGGATGGACGGGCGTAGATTACGTAACTGTTTAGTTTTTGGGATTTTCCCGTTGAGATGAACTGTCCTACTCGACTTCTGAAACGAAGCGTGTTGCTCCGTCGGTGGGTCCTTGATCGCCGGGCCGGTGGCTGCGCGGACTGATGGCGGCTCCGTATTTACGTCAAAGCACTCATTCTGAGTCCCTTGCATGCTCTTGTAGTCCTGGGCCGTGAGCGGGATTCGGTTAAATTCCGAGTGAATGTATTTCTTTTTAAAGGAAGACACCGTCTATTACGGAACCTGGTTTATTTCTTTTTCTTACATGCATCCTTTTAAACCAGGCCCATATTGGCGTGAGAGCTGCTTTTTAAGTCTGTCTGGACATCGAAGGTTCGTCCATCGCGAGGCAATTCCGAGAGAGCAGATTGGCGTGGATTTGTTTAGATGAGGGAAATCGTAAAAAGTTCGCTCCTGATAGCCGTGTAATGGTATAAATATGAGGTTTTTGCATTATTTCTGCTAGAGGTCGTCTAAGTCAAAAGAGGCGTATTTTTAATTTTAATTGGCCGCGAGCTGAGTGATTGATTGTGCGGAATAAAGGCGTTGGCTCCATCGGCCGATCGGATGCCGCAAGACCTTAAAATTGCGTTAGCGTCAGCACAAATATTCTTATGAAGAGTCAGAAAACGATCTTTGAAAGTTATAAGATTGGTGCATTTTCACAGCCAGTTGGCATATTTTAGAGAATATGGTTTGGCACATAACCTGCATTGTTGTTGTAACTCGTTTACACACGTAACTATAAATAATATTTGACAATTTACCAGCTTTGCCCTGCTCATGTTAAAATGCCTTAAAATTAATTTAAAATTACGATCTAAAAATATTAAAATGCTGTATTGTTATCGGAAACATACCTGTGTACATCATTTTTATAATTCTAGTCTATCAGGAAGTGAGTACAAAATAGATTTCAAAATTCCATCTTTAGATACATGAACCAAATTAAATTAAATAAAATAATGTAAAACCTATTGCAATCATGCAATAACCAGATAACTATGTTCAATCACATTATATATATATATATATATTTACATAAAATTAAACTTTTATTTTAAAAGGACAGCGTAACATAAATAAGAAAAATATCAACTTAGATATGCAAAAGTTTTTACCTAATATTTTTTGTAATGTTGTTTATGTTTAAAATGTATTTAAAAACTTACAGCGTTTTTTTAAATTTATTTATTTTAGACAGAATTTTTTGAAAATGTTCAGTATTGATGCTTATATTTATTTAATAAGAGCTTATATCTTTTTTTAAAAATGTTTTTTATACTGTCTTAAACTGTAAAAAAAATGTTTTTTCTAACGATAGTTATAAAATTTCCTACAGCAATGAGGGAATTTTCATATTATTTTAGATTTAAAAAGCAAAAAAAGCAAAATTTAATTTTTTCTTTCCATTTTCTGAAAAAGTACTTGTCATATCATTTTAAAATCTTTATACAGTTTAAAATCTAAACCGTTACACTCTCGTTTTATAAAATGTCATCAAACTATCTTAAATGATTTTCAATGGTTTATTTTAAATGAAAGCTGAACATAACATCGTTTCAAAATTATCAACTGAATGTTTTCCTCTTCGTTTTTCTAGCCATAGAAATAGACAGACGAGTTGGCGACATTTTCTCTACCGGCCAAGATATTACTCTCTGGAAAGGACACGACTAAACGACCAATGGGGTGGCTGGATTTGCCGATAATGCTAAAACGTGACTATCTTTTAGAATTTCGCCTGCCGGAGCTG
Source organism: Maratus michaelseni (assembly GCA_963931845.1). Lineage (NCBI taxonomy): Eukaryota > Metazoa > Arthropoda > Arachnida > Araneae > Salticidae > Maratus > Maratus michaelseni. The sequence goes on along the minus strand of OZ007588.1, from coordinate 30,794,642 downwards.
GGGTTGCCTAAGGCCTCGTTCCTCCACCTTCTGAAAGAGGCTGGATGTTAAATGGCGGAAAATTAGCTTGGTATTTCGACTTTGAAACACATATCTGCGAGGATGCGTCATGAATCGATTCCTTGGTTTAGGAGCGTTGAGTTGCCTGCTCAACTCATTTCCATGCTTATTGCATCAAGGGTCTGTTGAGTAAATAATAGTATGCTATAAAAAAGCGTCTATTTATTATTCATCCGGTCCTGCCTGCCTTCTGCAGATCCTGTTGCTATGAGTAATTAAAGGGCTGATTGTTTTCATTTGCAAAAATCTTGATTCTTAGTAGTAAGAGTACATTTATAATATTTCATATCTGTATGATATTTGTTTATAAACAAACATTCTTCAATATCCAGATACACTTTAAAAAATAAATGTAAAAACACATTTAACTCTAATCAACACGTTTTCGTCATAAATTTAATATCTTACTGTATATGTTAAATTTTAGTGATATATTTTTAAAGAAGTCTCTATGGGCTTGTTTAAAATACAGTATATAGAATAATTAATAAATTTTTCATCATCATATTTTTCTTTTTTTTAGTAATTAAAGGTTGTAGATAAATAACATAAAACAGCTGTTTTCCAAAAATTAAATAATTGTTTTTATTTAACTTTAATGTTAATATGTTGAAAGCTATAAACAATATTAATATGATTATTTATTGAACTTCAACATGGGACACAGTGGACCACCCACTGCTGGGGCACAGTGGTCCACAATCCATTCTGCTCTTGTAATGCAGAATGTTAAAAATATTTAATAATTGTTTATTTTCTATAAAGAAATATTGTTTTAAAGTGGTTATTTAACCAAACAAAAATTAATTAATTAGTTATTATTATTTATTTATTTATTTATTTTTAAATATAGTAAGAAATATTTTGTTTTGTATTTACTGCCTTTGAAATATATAACTGTAGTCTAATTGGTGATGATTCTGTTCAAGTTAGATTCATGAGACGCAAATTGAATGGAAATCAGTTTATTTTTCCAGAAACTGTAGGTGAATCTGTTGTCGATGCCAATGATTTCGTAATGTTGCTACCAGAACCAAAAGTATTTCAGGAAAATTCTAGCCTCAATCCTAATCATAAATATTTTCGGAAATTCATTTCCAAATTTTGATGTGCGCTAGTTTTTAATTTATTTTTTGTACTTAATTTCTTCATCTAAATTGCAATTGCTCTTGTATCAATCTGTTATTATTTTCAAAATATAAATTTTTTGATATATATATATATATATTGTATTTTTTTCTCTTATTTTAAAATGTTACTTGAAAATTTATATTACTATGTTATTTTGGAGGTAAAGAAAAAATAAAGAAGAATTTAATGAAAAATAGATTTATATTGCATTTCAGATAATACCTAATAGTGGTCCACTGTGCCCCAGTCCGCTTCTGTCATAAGTGCTTCTACAATAATCCCTGCATCAGGGATTATTGCAGGGTTTTTTTTTTCTTGTGGGCAATTTTGTAAAAATTAAAAGTTATTTTTGTGAAAAAACTTTTGTATCGAAAGATCAAATTTAGTTACTCAAATTCAAATCAAGCATTTATTAATAATAATTTTTTGAGCCCTCCTATTGAAGTTTTCTTTTCTGGTGAACTTGTTTGTTTTATTTGCAGCGTTGCCTAACAAATGAAAAATAATTATTGAACAGTTTACATTTTGTGGAATGGAATTTTGCGAAGGGGTTTATTATATTAAGAGGAATATTGTGAAGAGACCTGTTTTATTAAATAGAATTTTATGAAAGGGTGCTACAAAATCCCAATTTTTGCCTCGATCAACACCTGTGTACATATTTTAAAGTACATTTGCCTCTATGAAATGTAACATTTGAACATTGGAAGGTACTTACGTATTATCCGTGCCAGGAGATTGATCGCCAAAAATGGTTGCCAAGTACCAATCGTGTTTATCGTTGCCAATCATGTTTTCAAATGCAGTAATTTAACATTATCAAATAACATTGTTAAAAATGGTAATTAATATAAAATAAATAAAATGTAATATATGTTTATTAAATTTATAACATTGTTAAAAATAGTAAATAACATTATTTTAGTAAAATTAATAAATGGTAAATTTCATAGTAAATAAGAACGAATAATATTATAGATTATTCCCAGGCATGTACAATGTAGCAAGAAAAAAAATATAAGGGTTACTATAATTAGTAATATTGGCTCCATGCCTGGCGCAGTTGGCTTAAAACTGGCACGGATAATACGTAAGTACCCATTGGAAATTAATACATTGAATAAATTTTACACTTCAAGTTTCATTTCATTTATTTGTCAAACTATATTTTTTTTCGTTTATTTGTTTTGAAGTTAGTTGCTTTAAAAGTTACATTCTGTAGTTATTTTCATCCTAACTTGACTAAACTTGTTTTTATGTTTAGAAATCTCTATACATCTAAAAGTCAGAAGCGAATGTGTTTGCTAAGTTACCATGCCAGGACCAGAGTTTGAAAGAATGGACATCCCAACTACAAGTGGAAATGTTAATCAACTTGGAAATAGGTAAACTGTAAAAGTTTATTATTTCTATTCTCAGGGTTTATATATGCTGTTTGGAAGTACTTGATTTTTTAAGAGAGCCAAAAAGACTTTAAAAGTGTTTGAATTGGTTAAAATTTTAGCGTTGCTTTATTTCTTTTGATAGTTGCCTAATTTTTTTGTATTCTGATATTGACATGTTAACCACCGTAATTTTTATATGCATGTATAGTAAATCTATGTTGCATGAATTGTACTTAATTTGTATGGTGGTTAAATTGTTAAAAATAAACCAAATTAAAAATAATTAAATTTGTTAAAAATAAATTAAAATTGTTATTATTGCCAAATTAAAATTTAAAAAAATAAACCACCGTTGCCAATTGGAAACGGCGAATTGAATTTGAAAGTGGCCAGCGAGACGCTGATAAAACAAGATGGCGATTGTTTACAATCGAAAAGGAAACAGAAATTAACGTTATGGTTGCCAATCAAATAAAATAAAATTTAGAAAATGGGAATTAGATAAAAATGGGAAATAAATAATTTAAATTTAAAAAATAAATAAATCAATTTTGCATCTATAAATTTTAAGAATTAAAAAAAAAGCAGATGTTATGTTTGTGACATAACAGACAGATTTCATTTTCACAGATTTTACGGTTGTTGTATTAAATCACAAATGAGGTGTCGAAAGTCACAGTGATATGAATTAAGAGACTGCATTAGTCACACAAAGACATTTGTTAGCTAATATTAAACCTATGGGAGCATTCTTGACAAATATATTGCTTGTGTTTTATTATCTTTAAATAATTTTTTTCATAGTATACCTGAGGTCGATATCTAATGTTTTTCTTTTGTATTTTTTAGCTTTTGGTTACATTTTTTTTATATTCTGACACTTTCAATTTTGGAAAATTGTTTGGAATCTGTTCTGAAATTCAAAGTAAATTCATATAAAAAAGTGCAACCAAAATTGAAAAAGTAAAAACTCACAACATTAGATATCGACCTCAGGTATCATATGGGGAAAAAATGTTAAAATTTAAGCTAGAATTCTGAAAAGAATGCTCTCATAGGTTTAATATAAGCATGCAAGTGTTTTTGCCTGAGACTGCACTAAGACTTAAGAGCCTACATCAGTCATGTGAAAAAATACTCAAGCTAATGTTAAGTCTATGGGAAGGTTCTAGTGCGATTTCTCGCTTGCATTTTAATATTTTTAAATGTTTTTTTTGCATATGATAGCTGAAATCAATCTCCAATGTTGTTAGTTTTTACTTTTTCGATTTTGGTTCCAGTTATTTCATATAAGGGTACTTTCACTTTCAGAACTGGTTCCAATCAGTTCCAAAATTAAAAATGCCCGCTTATAAAAAAACTGCAACAAAAATCGAAAAAGTAAAAACTAACAACGTTGGAGATTGACCTCAGCTATCCTATGCAAAAAAAACATCCTTCCCATAGACTTAACATTAGCTTGAGCATTTCTTCCTGTGACTAGTGTAGGCTCTTAAGAGACTGCAGAAATTGAAATGCTAGAAATTTAATGAAGAAATTGAAATGCTAATGTTAAATCTATGGCAGCATTCTTTTCAAAATTTATCACTTGAATGTATAATGCACTTTAAATGTTTTTTTTTTTTTTTTTTTTTTTGTTTAGAATAGCTTAGGGAGAATATTTAATCGGGTTAGTGTTCCGTTTGGATTTTCTAGCTGCGAGACATTTTTATCCAAATTTCATATATATTACATTTTTGTATCAAAAGACAAACAAAATCTTCATTTGGTGCCCCCTTCGCCTTTCGTTCTGGCTCCTGGGACACATGCCCCCTTTGTTCTCCCCTAGTTTCGGCCCTGACTTAATATCTTTGACTTTGAAAAATTCCTGAATTTTAAGTTACTTATTAAAAAATACTTAAAATAGTGCTTAATTAATTAATCTGAATTAAAATAATGAAAACTACTGAAATACATAAATAATTTTCTTGCTTAAATATGAAAATAAATCTGTGTTAGTAAATCCCTAAATCGTCAGAACAAAGTGGCAATCAATATTCAACAGCTTAATTAGGGGTCGATGATTTTTTTTTCTTGAGTCCCATTTTGTGAAATTTAAGTACAGTAAATTCTTAAATCCACACATCGTTTCAGATGTAAACAGTGAAACTTACAGTTAAGATGTAGGTGAAAAATTCAAGATTTTTTAAACTTTTGTATTATTCTGTACTCATTTTAATACGAAATTAATGATTTACTTGACCTTTATTTTTAATATTTTAAATGTTCTTAATTTTTATTATTTTACTGTATTATTTTATTATTTTACTTTATAAGTAAGCATTCATTATAATTTTGAATGCATTATTAGATTCAAATTACTGTTTTAAAAATATAAACAAAACATTGACCAGAAATCCGAAAAATTCTAAAATCTGCACAACCTCTGGTCCCAAGCTATGCAGATTTAACAGAGTCTACTGTATATCTCTCTATATTAAAAAAAAGTAACCACCGCTGCCGCCGCTGTCAATTAAGATTTTGTGCCTTGAAGTCTTTCTGGACTAATATCTAGAAAACTATTGCATGTAAATTTTTAAAAATTGGTAGTTTTATAAAGAAATGTTCGATAAACACGCTGAAGCAAACAGTTTTTAAATCGAAGAATTATTTTAAGAGATATTTAAAATCAAAGTTCGTCAAAACAGTTTTTTGAAAAAAGTTTTATAGGAACGAAAACTATCCGCAGGAATTTAACCATAATTTGTAAGGATATAGTTGACAAGTTTGCGGAGTGCAGACTGCAATCACTTTTTTAATTTGAGTAATTTTTTCAGGTTATATTTCAATTTTTTATTCAAAATTTTCATTATTTTTACGAAGATTTATTTCATATTTCATAAATTCCATTATTTGAACCGTTGCCAATTTGTAAAATAGCGCACGTAATAAGATTCCCTTTCAATTAAGAAATGTATTTACACGAGACTATTAAAAACAGAAATAAAACTTTAAAATAATATTTAAATGATCACGTGTTAAAAGCAATAAATGTAGAAAATGACGTAATAAAAATATACTTGCGCGTGAATATTACAAAGAGAAATACGAGTAACTAGGGAAATTCACGTCACATTTAAAATGATAAAAAAAACAATATTTCCAAACAATTTCAATTAATTATTATATTTTCATGAGAGATCAATTTATTTCGACATATCTTTTACCCATTATTGCAAATTTTAAAACAGCGTAAATAATAATATTTCCTTTCCAATGTCAAAATTCTTCTATTTGTTTATTTGGTGTTACAGTTTAACGATAGTTTTTTTTTTTTTTTTTTTTTTTTTTTTTTTAATGAAAATTGATTGACGGGGTAATGGAGAAGTATCAAAAGACAAATAAGCGTTGAATTAAAAATTCCCCGATGAAAAAACTAACTCGTGTAACGCATCTGATGTCAACTGAAAGTGACGCGACGCCACGATTATGCACGTTTGGCGCTAAATCATATATTTTGGTGACAGTTACAGTTGTAATCTGTTTCAACAGCAGTTGATTCGACCTTAAAATCCCTCAGTCAAAGGAAAATGAATGGAAACCCTGTTACAGCAGATCGCCACTGGTTGTTTAATTATAATACAATCTTCTGTAATCATTTTAGAGATGATCAAATCAGAGTGTTTTTAAATCATGCGGTGTCAGAACGGGGGTTGGCGAGCGCACCTCGTAGGGGGCAGAGCCCCCTAGTCTTTGTAAAAAATAAAAAAAATTAACAAAAGATTAAATTCAGTTACTCAAATCCAAATAAAACATTTATTAATACTGACTTTTTAAAGTTGTCCTATCTGGCATGTTTGTTTTGCATACAAATAACAGAGAATTTTACAAAATAATCAAGAGTTTGCTTTTATGAAATAGAATTTTGCAAAGTGTTCTTTTCTATAAACAGGAATTTTGTGAAGGGGCCTCTTTTATTAAATGAAATTTTGTGAAGGTATCCAAGGTCTAATTTTTGCCTGATAAACTTATTGCTTAAATGTTACCAAAGCAAGTATAGATCTTATTGCATTTTAACCTAAAAAATGAGGTATAGAAAATTGATTCCTTTTGGGGAAAAACAAAATAATAATAACTTGTTTGTGTAAATTTGACATGACTGAAAAATTAATTTAAAAATTTTAATTTCCACACAGATTTATTATGTTTATTTGTAGCACTGCTAAAGAAGAAGAATTGGCATCTGCAGAAATGGGTGGAAAACCGAAAATAGCCACTCTTGTCTTCATGGATTTAGAATCCACGGGTTTGCCATCCGATGTTGGAAAGAGGAATGTTCACATCACTGAAATGTGCATGGTGGCTGTGGATCGGGAGAGTTTTGAAACTGACAAACGGCTGCGGGTTTTGAATAAAATCAGTTTATGTGTTCGCCCAAGATTTCAAATTTCTCCTGGATCCATGATGATTACTGGTAAGAAACCTTACCGAGTTCTTTGTTGATAATTATCTTATTTGTTGTAAGTCTGCAACATTACAGAATGTGAAAATATGATGTAATATTTTAAAATGTGCCACTTTTATTTTTATTGCATATCTGCCAAGTTTTCTGTTTTTTACATGCTTTCTTGTAACTTGCAGTTCGGTATGTATGTGGCTGTCAAATTTTGTCACTCATTTTTCACCAACTTACTGTTGACACAGAGCTTTAAAATTTGGAATATACATGTATACCTGAGGGCAATACATGAATTGGACATTGATTTTTTAAAATTCAATTCCTAAGATTGGGGGGGGGGGGGCAACGTTAGCCCAAAACTCGTATTTTCCCCATAGACATAACATTGCGATTGTTTAATATTAATTTTTAAAAAAAATTGCTTCATTGTTGCAACATTCATCCATTTTAATCACATTATTGCCCGCATCATTACATCAGCATTTACATGAAATATATATGAATGAGTATGCATTGATGAATACATATTAATACAGTCAGTACTTTTTGTAAAGTACTAATTGCAGGGTTACAACAATAGTGCCAAATTTAGGCCAACTTGGTAAAATATCGCCAAATTTGGCGATAAAAACTAAGTTGTCATATAAGAAGCCAACTTGGTGATAGCTGGCTAATTTGGCAAAATTCCCATTTAAATCCATTAATCTTCCATAATCTTCTTCCATTGGCATAGCCTACTATGTTCTATAAAGCGCCGTAAAACAAACTAAAAAAAAAAAAAAAGAATTTTTTTTTAAAGGCCGTCATTATACTTATTTAAAGAGACTCCCTTATTTTGTGACTACTGTAAAATCCTATTAATTCACCCTTCCTGATCAAATGCCCCCACCCGCCCCCCAATATTGCAAACAAATTAGAAATTTTTGAAATATCTCCAGAAAGTGCTCCCAGTCCCCCAAAAAAATTCCACCCTGCACGTCAAGGTCAATACCAAATATTTTTTATTCTGAGCTCCGAGTACTTTTTTTCACCACATCAGAAAGGCATTGATTCTAAACATGATATCGCCAACCAGAAGGGTTGCCGGTTGACCTAGATTTAGAACCAAGCAGTGTTGTCGGATATTTTTTCGCACTGTTCACAAACTCAGAGCAAACACTAAAGTAAGTAACAAACAAAATGCAACTGTTGCCAATCTGAAAAAGCAATATAACTAGACATTAGTTTTGCTGTTTATTTACCTCCATGGAGATATGAAGATAATAAAAATATGGATAATGGAAGTTTCTTATTAAATAAGTTAAATATACTGATTTAAAAAAAATTCTTATTTATTTTTTAAAGAATTTGTAGTTGTATTTAATGTTATGAAAACTAATCACAAAAAAAAAAAAAATAAGAATACTGATTGATTGATCCATAGATGCCACCAAAGTTAAATTTGTAGCTTCGTATTTTGTACTATTTTACTTACCCATCATACGTAGTATAGGGTAAGTCTTGTAATCGTTTTGAAAATCGAAAATATTTTTTTGACGGATTTACTCGTTTCTCAGATACTGGAGATTCCGAAAAACATATTTTTAGAAAAAAAATTTTGCCGTCCGTCTGTGTGTCTGTAAACGCTCTATCTCCCGAAAAAATTGAGATAGAGACTTACAATATGGTATGTACTTAGTATTTGTAATAATGGGAAGAAGCCTATTTCATTTCAATAACCTCGATTAACCGGAACTATTTTTTTCGGACTCTCGATCGTTCTGATAAAAGGTATATAAAAATTTTTGAAATTGGTTATTTTAAGAAATGAATATAAAAGACAATAAAAAAACATAAATTTTGCGTACAGCATCAAGTTGATCGGATAATGAGTTGCCGGGATATTTGTAATCCTATTTTACACACTCTTTGATTTTTCATGACCCTGTATTTCATCCAAATTTTACTTCAAAGATATATTTTAATTGGAAATTTGATGCTTAATCAGAAGCAATAAACCGCTAGTTAATAGGATTATTATTTTTGGAGTTATAAGGATGTTTCTTTCAAGCAATTCAGTAATCAAGCCTTTAAAGTTTGTGACGTCATCCAGCCACGATTTTATTTGAATTGCAATGCATTTTATAAGTAGTTTACACATTTTCATTTTAATATTTTACATTATGCATATCCATGATGGGTAAGTATTACGGTGGCCCCCAATGACTAGTTTTCAATGGTAGCTGTAGTATTTTTCGTTTTAAAAATCTGGCAACATTGACTCTGAGGGACCCGGCCGAATTCATTCTGAGCATTCTTATAATAACATTTTTGTTCTTCTGTAGATAGTTAGTTTCATTTGCAATATTTTCCATGTTATAGCTGTTATTTTTGTGATTTGTATTATTTATTTAGTATGTATAAATCAGAAATCACAATTAAAGAAAAAATTGTATGGTTATTAATCTTCCTAATTTACTACAGATGGCGACACTGCATAAAATGTTATTTTTAGAAAATATTTTAGGATATTTTCAATTGAAAATTCTCTGTGTTTTTTAATTATTTTAAATTATCAAGTTATTTTCACTTTGGCCAAATTCAACTATTACCATATTAATGACAGATATTAGTATTATTTTTATTATTTATTTAAATGCATTCTAGTTAGAAAACTTCTGTAATCCAGAATTTTCTATAATCCGAAATTGCTGTTATCGCAAAGTTATACTGTTTTTCTATTTTGTATAGTCATTATAGTACATAATGTTTTCTTTTTTATTCAATTTATTAAAAAATGCATATTTTGCAATGATCGGTAATTAGCATATTTGTCCTTCCCCACCCATACATATTACATACCCTTTTAATCCTGTGTAAGCACTCCCTCTGATTATTTTGATTTTTCGTCATGTTTGGGAGAGCAAATTAATGGGATTTTACAGTATCTTCTTTTTTCTCTTACAATTCAAACATTTTTCCTGTTTTAGTGAGTATTTCAAAAAAATATTAAATTTATAAAAATATAAATAAATAAACAAATTTTGAAATGGAAATCTATTGTAGAAATAATCCTGCTTGAATTTTTTAAATCATCATCACAGTAAAATTAATATTGAAAAAATTATCTTGTACCATGCAATTCATTTTCTTATTTATTCTTTAAACTGTGGGAGGAAGATGAGATGTTTCTTTCCTTGAATTGTTTTTACATTTGAATGCAATGATTCACTTAGTTTTTTTCCCCCTGCTTCTCTGATTTTCATATATAAGTGTAGCTTTTTTAATTCTAACTTTAACATACATAATAATCATGCTAGTACTTAGCAGAATTAACACCCTTCTTATAAAAAAGAAAAAAAGAAATCAAATTGATTTTTAAAAAATGACGAAATAGATTAAAATTTTCTAAACAACCTCGATTTCTGATCTTGTGTAGCATATTTGAACTGTCTTTAAAGTTGATGATAGAACCAGTAAAGGACTAGGGTTGATAAAAGACTATAAAAATGGCCTCTTTCAATGCTGAACCTAGAGGTTTCTTCTAAAAAAAAATGTATTATAATATTTTTTATTTGTAAAAGGGGATCTAGTACATTGTTTCCTATTTTACACAATATAGGTGAAAATATATATATATATATATTTTAATGATAACTCTAATAGATTTTTTACATGTAACATACTTTTTTAGATTGCCTGCTAACAACACCAAAAAATATTTTTATATGGAAAAAATTAATATTATACATTCAAATAAAATCTGGAAATATATTAAAAAGGATACAATAAGAGGAATTTTGAGTGGTTTAAGTATAGGTGCAGATTACCAAAATTTGGAAGGAGTCACTGGCTCCTAAACCCAAAAAATCCAGTAGCCACAATTGTAAAACAAACGCATAAAAACAATAGTGTTTATATGGGGTAAAAAAAAAAAAATCAGGAATTCAAAAGTAATTTATTTAATATAAACACATGTACAACAAAATTTGAATATTAAATCTTACATCATGTACAGTCAGAAGATAAAGTTGGGCAAGATACAGTTTAAAAAAAATATGTACAAGCTAAGCAATCATGATAGCGGGGAATATCAGAAAAACAATATTTCTTATTTTGATTTTGCCAGACAAAAGTACATATGAAAGAAAATCTGAATTTGTGAGATTATTTTGCACTATAAAAATCAAAACACACTTCAAATATTTGTTTATATATATATATATATATATATATATATATATATATATATATATTTAAATCACAGTCTATGTAAAATTATCAGATTCAGATTGATTACTTTTAAATCACATGGCGACTTAAACACCGAAAGTTAGTGGCCACAGCAAAAAATTTAGTCGCCACGTGGCGACTGGCGACTGTGAATCTGCACCTATAGGTTTAAGTGGTAGTTTGATTACATGTCTGGTTAAAATTCTGTTTTGTTTGTTATTTTATTTATTTATTGATGAAGTTTTAATTCCGTAATGGGATATTAGCCGGAAACAAATGCTGAACTATTTATAGTGTTTTAAGTCCAAATGGGTTCATTTTTCTAAACGGACTGCGTGCGATAGAGATAGATTTAAATAACAGATAATTTTTTGGTGGCTAAACTTGACTATTTTAACGTTTTTGCTTTTTTTTTTTTTTTTTTTTTTTTTTTTTACATTTTATCTATTTATATCAAAATATAAGTTATTTTGATACTTTTCTGTCATAGGAACACCATGCCAAAATGTGTGTTAATGTGCCACTTACTTGATATAACTTACCATACAAAGGATTTTTATTGTAAACTGTGCCAAATCATTGTGACTCTCTATTTATTCAAGTAATCTTTTTTTTTTTTTTTTCCCCGGTCGTCCAGCTAATACTTTGAATTTAACGGCAGCAGTTGAGAAAAATTTAGCAGACGGGAGTATTATCTTCACAGATTGCTGGAGTCGATATAAGACTGATGAACTGTGAGATGCTGGCTATAAACATTTCAATAGTAACTCCCAAATATAATTTTACTGACCCCAACACTGGATCTCATACCCATTCTGTTGAGAGATTATGGGCCATTGCAAAATGGCGTAGTAAAAGATGGTGCTACACTGTTCATCATCATTTAAAATAATGTCTCATACAGTTTATTTGGCGACATCTTTATTCAGAAAATGGAAGGTTTACCAGAATCTGTTTAGGAAGAAATCGGGTCCTTTAACACGTTGAGGGCCACCATATAAATATGAATTTAGCTTTCATAGGGTGCCATTATTACATTTACAGGGCGGCCACTGGCGACTATTTTTATATTCTATTTGCATCACTATTTTAATAAAATAAATTTTGTAGTACGCATACTCTTTCACATGTCGTTAAAGTGTATGTGAAAAAAAAATTTTTTTGAGAAAGTGGTGCAAGATAGAATTAAGAAATAGTCGCCAGTGGCAGCCCTGCACTTAGCGTTAAACTAATAACTTTAGTGATATTTATTACAAGTGTAAGTAGAATTTATAAAAAATGTTTTTTATGCACCGCTAGCATACCGCTGGTGTTTTTTATGCACGCTCACATAAATAATTTTTTTTAAAGGAATTTTTCACTTCTTTTCAATTTATAACAGTGCTGATATTATTGTTTTTATTTTAATAATAACCAGAATTAACAACAAAAATGAAACCAAGTTTTTTTTTTATGGAAAACGTAAAAATGATGAATTGAGTTGTTTTATTATAATGTTGATGAAATAAAATTTTGAGTTGTAACCAAAATATGTGTTTTATTTCTTCTATAACTCATCCAAAATATAAAATTAAAAATTTATTTTAAAAAAAATGCTTTATCCAGGTATGATAGAACAACAGTAATATGTATGTTATTGGAGTGCCATCAAAATTAATATGCTTTAAATTTAGATTTACATATAACTTCCGGCAGTACACATGACACTCTAATAAAAATAAAGTGTGCACTACTGGCGGTACAAATGGCACTCTAATAAAAATAAAGTTTGCATGCCGGCAGCACTCAATGTATTAAAGGACGTTTTACAAAATTTTATCATCTCAAAACAGAGATGATAAATTTTCTCTATTTTCAAATCAAAATTGATAAATTTTGATTTGAAGTTGTTTTTTCAAACAACTTCACAAGACTTTTCACCTTAAAACATTGCCCTTCGCAAAATTATTTGTCTTAAAAATAGAACTTTCACAAAACTGTTCAATCTCCAAACTGAACCTTTCTACAAATTTAATCATTTAAAAGTAAAATCTGACCTGCCATAAAACAGCTGTGGTAAATCCAAAGAACCTATTATCTAGCTTTTATATGTATAAAGGATCTTGTTAAAATTGTATAAACAGCAACTGGAATATAGCAATAATTTCAAATTCACAAAATTATGACTAGATTTTTCACAAATACTAAAAACTATTAAAAAATTTCACAAAAACGGGACCCCGTGAGAAAAGACTAGACAGGCCCCTAGTTTACTGCAATAATTAAAAGACATTCACATCATCATGCCTGCAGTTTAAATTTAATCTTATATTATTATTTACTTGTTCTTTTATTTTAAGTATTTATTTGTATTGATTTAATGAAATAGTTCATGAAAATTTGTAATTTTCAAATGTTAAATATATTTTTTAAATGATCATTTTCACACCAACAGTGTTATTTTTTTAGGTGCATTCATAATTATATAAATATGTAGCACCTATAGTCGTCGTCTGGTCTGCCTGTCCATCTGCATATAACAGGGCAAAAACTACCCAACTGAATTATTTGAAATTTAATATATAGAATCATTGCAAAATTTTGTCGAGTCATTTCAAATTTTATGAAAATTGAATCAAAAATATATTAATAAAAATTTTCTTTATTCTATTAAATTCTATCATACGTAATCTATATAGTAAAAGCGCAAGTCATGTGGCTGAGGAAAAGAAATACGGGCTAACCACATCTTTTTCCATATGCCAAGCAGCCATTTTTATTCAAAATTATTTTTTCAAACAAAATTGCATAAAAGTTACATTTATAGAAATATTGTTAAAAAAAATTGTTTGCTTGAGAGATGAGTTGCATTAAAAAATGTATAGAATCTGAGATAACTTCAGTGAAAATGAGGTTAACAGCCGAATATCTCAATCCAGTAAAGTAAATAAACAAAAGATTCATTCATCGTGAGTCATAGAAATATTAAACCATGGAGGTAATCATTTGCAAAGCAAGATCTCCAAGGTGAATTTTACAGCGCTGCCTGGTGTCGAAAAAAAAATTTGCATGTGTAAACAGGGCATATGTAATAAGAAAAAAAAGTCTTCCTCATTTTGTTCATAGCAGACATACAATTTATTTCACTGAAATAAAAACAATTATTTTTTTGCATTTTAAAACTACTTATAGCAAAAAATGAACACACCTAATTTGTCACGTTTAACATACAATTTCCGACTTGTTTTTTTGCAACTGGCACCAACTATGGCTCTTGGCAACAACAGTGTTGGTATAAGAAAAAAGTACTGTTATTTTTGAGTGAAGTGTGAACTCCGTATTATTAGGTCAATTGACTATTTTTTTAACCTATTCCTGTCTGAAGACATAAAAAAAAAAAAAATAATAATTGGTTAATAGTAGTTTTTATTTATCCAAATAATAGCTAAACCTTGCCACTATCTAATAATGATAATCTATGCTTTTCAGTATTTTGAAATAATTGTTAATATTTTTCTTTTTTCATGGTAGAACATAGGTGATAAAACAAAAATTTCTGGGGATGGTAACATAGGAGACAAATATAAATTTAATGAAGCAAAAAATGATTTTGGAAGCAAAATAGTGCACTGCTGGTTAGCGATCCAAAACTTCATTCATTCATGCATTCAAAACTTCCATACATTAGTCTAGCAAACATGCCCCATAAAATTTTTATTAATCATTTATATATTATATTTTCAAAGCAACATCACTTTTTCATTCAGCTTTGATGCAAAGAACAGTTGACTGGCTCTATTTATACACCTTGCTGTGAATTTGTGAAATTTTATTCATTTATTTATAAATTTCTTTTACTTCTTCAAAAAATATATGTAACTGCAATTTTATATTTTTTATTTTTTTTAGGTCTTTACAATGATATGCTTGAAAATCAAGAAGAATTTGACGACTCAGTGCCAAAACTTCTCGAATATTTTTTCCGGCGATTACAGAAGCCAATTTGTTTACTAGCTCACAATGGAAACAGGTTCGATTTTCCTGTTTTACAGGCTGAATTGAAGAGGTTAGACTACGCTTTAGGCTCGGACATTGTGTGTGCCGATACACTCATTGCCTTTCGCGCGATATGCCGTTCAGAGAAAGAAGCTGTCGCCCTTGAAGCTAAAGAAAATTCTAAAAAGGAAGAAGTGCATGATGAATTAGTGCAACAAGTTACAAATGGCCCAATATCCGATGAAGACATTGAGTTGCTACTTTCTCAAGACTTGGAGAGCTTTACTCATATTGATGATACTTTCATAAGTGAAGTAACAACAGCAACAAAAAATAAACCCGAAATTTGCACACCAGGAAAAGAAGACGTTTTCGAAGGCATTTTGTCGCCATCACAAAATGAAAGAACTCCACAAAAAACAGATACAGCATCAAATTTAAATGGTAAACCAGCAAATGGCAGAAAACGGAAAGTTCTAGACCCTACTTACCTCCCAAAATATCAATACCAATACAATAAAAAGAAAACCATTCCCGCCAAGAGAAACTTGTTCCCAGAACAAGACCAGCGAACTCTTGAAATTCATAAAATAACGAGGTTTTCCTTGGAAAATCTCTATAATCATTTTTTCCACGAAAGTCCGGACAAAAGCCATTATGCTGAAGTAGATTGCATAAGTCTCAGTAAAGTATGTCAAAAAGTCAGTAAAAGCTTTTTACAGTGGGTCGATGAAAACAGTGTCGCATTTTCCTCTATTGAAGCATTGTGGTAGTTTTTAAAATTGCTGATTTTTTGACATACTTAACTATTCAAATGCTAGCTAAGAGTATTTTATCAAGGGTATTCTTCGGCAATTCTCCTCAATTGCGAAATCTATGTTAACCTATGGATAAAATTAAACAGGTGATTATTTATATAAAAAATATGATTTTTGCCATCAAAAAGTAGGCTACCAATGCTGCCATATTATAGAATTTTATAAAATACTTAAACTTACCTAATTCAATTAGTTCAGTTTTAAAAAGCTTTTACAAATTCATTAAATTCAAGACCATTTCCCACATTTTAAATAATTTTTACATAGAAAAAAATTGATTAATTTTGATATTTCTTTTACTTATGTGTTCATAGAAGACATTTTAAAAAAATCTATTAGTATCAGAATCAGACATTTATTTTCTTGGATGAAAATCATGTTTTGATAATTATATGAGGTAATGAGTAATCACTTATTTAAACTATACCATAAGTGTTAACATGGAATTTCATGATCAACGAGAAGAATATTTGTATCCGTAAAGCATCCCCTTAATGCAATAATTGTTGCTCAATAATTTAATTAATTCAGTTTCACAAAACTTTTACAAAATCATAAATCATTAAAATCAAGACCATTTCCCCCATTTTAAACAATTTTGTTAAGCATATCCTTAATGCAATAATTGTTGCTCAATAATTTAATTAATTCAATTTTACAAAATCATAAATCATTAAAATCAAGACCATTTCCCACATTATAAATAATTTTGTTTCATTGCATTGAAAAAGATTGATTAATTTTGATATTTTAGTTATGCATTCACAAGTTGAAAATGGTTGTAAATATGTTTGACTACTTTAAGTAATGTTTTTAAATCAAAATGAAATCAATAATTTTAAACAAATCTAGCAATTGTGATTTTTACACTTTTTAATCCATAAATTTTATGCTGTATCATTTCACATTTTATATTGCTTGTTATTGTTATGATTTTTTTTATTATTATTATCAATGATCATTTTAATTATTAATTGTTGACTACTTAATGACAGAGTTTAATGTTTTTAATGCTAAACAAATAAAAGGTTGTAAATTAATTTTTGTAATATAGAAAACTGAGATAAATATTTTGAACGTCAAACATATATATATATATATATAATATCTCCAGAAAGAGACTAAAAATAGCTGAATTCAAACTTTGTGATTTTAATCTTTTAATTAAGAGAGCTAGAAAGGTTTGAAATGACAAAAACTGATTGAAGTTTGATCACGGATCAGGAAGCCTGTAATTAATTTAGACTATTATTTCTTTTGTATCTTTTTTATGTATGTTCTATAGAAATATAAAAATATATTTGTTAACAAGGATCTGTTTAAGAAGAAATTGGGTCTTTTAAAGGACCTTTCACAATTTTTTTCATTTCAAAACAGGACCCTCTACAAAATTTTTCACCTTAAAACCAGGAATTTTTTCAACAAGCATGAATTTTGGTACCCTCTTCCTTTCCAAAATAAATTTATAACAAATTTTATTTATCAAGTTTTTTTATCTATTGCCTTTCTTTTATATTTTAATAATGAAATGATTGCTAATATATATATATAATTATAATATATTTGAATTTCAAAAAACATATCAAGTTCTTGTAACATTCTAATTAAATCTCCTAAGAGATAATTAGTAATAAAGTGTAGACAGAATACCACATAGTTAATAAATTAACAAGTGCAATCATAATATTACCATAGCATTAAAATATTTTTCATATTTTCAGTATTTTTAGCCAATTACCATTGAAGCAAATGCTATGGTAATATTATGATTGCACTTGTTAATTTATTAACTATGTGGTATTCTGTCTACACTTTATTACTAATTATCTCTTAGGAGATTTAATTAGAATGTTACAAGAACTTGATATGTTTTTTGAAATTCAAAGATATTATAATTATTTAACATTCTATAAAATTCTGCTGCATTGCGCAAATTGGTATGGAATGGTTTATATATATATTCTTTTCAATAATTATCTAGTAGAAATTATTGATTTTCATATGATACCATAATTTAGCCTATTTGGCTCATAAATCACTTTGATTAGCTTCTATATATATATATATATATATATATATATATATTATAATATATATCATAAATCACTTTGATTAGCTTCTATATATATATATGCATATTAGTCTTAAGATTTTTAAAATTTTGATTTATAAACAAATTTGTTTAAATCTTGATTAGTAGTTATGGTTTAAACTAATGCCAGCTGGGACAAATAAGTATTCTAAGCCAGAGAACTAAGTAAGAATAACAATAAAACCTGCCCTGTTCAATGCACAGAGTATAAAATTAACAAAAGAATATATTTTTACTTTGTCTTGTCCTGTTACATAGCTTTTTTTTTTGTCCAAATTTTATTTTATTTTTTATGTCAAATGACGAACCAATTGCTCCCTTCTTCTCTGGATCCTGAGGCATATGCCCTGCTCAACCCCCCCGCCCCCCTTAGTTTAGGCCCTGTTAATAAGCAGTGCAAAGAAGAAATCATGTTTCAAGAATAGGCAACTTAGGCTTACAAATTGTAGCAAAACTAGCTTCGCAAGTTTAATTTTGTCACACAATATTAAAACTTTTGTTAATGTTTTATGCAATTTAAAAAATATTTTTTGTTTCTATAAAACATAGATAAATAAATGCAAAAATAAGTGATACTATAAATTAATTATTACAGAGTTCCTAATCTAGGATGGAACTTTAGTCAATTTTTGCCATGTCAAAACTTTCTAGTCCCATTAAGAAAAAAATATACAGTTAAAATTCGTTAATATGAACACTCAAGGGGAAACTTTTTTTGTTCATGTTAAAAGTAGTTTGTGTTATCCGAACTTAAATACATTACATACAACTTGATAGCGCAATTGGAAACAGTTTGTGCTAAAGGTAATTTGCGTTAAGCATGTTCGTGTTAACGAGGTTTGGCGTATTATATATTGTTATTACTTGTAAATGAGAAAGCAATTTGAAGCTTATTTTGACTCGCAATTGTATTCGCATTAACTATTTAAAGATGAAAACAGTTTAATTATTTGTCACTCTTATCTATATACAGGGTGTTTCCAAAAAATGTATACACAATATAAATGATTATAACATAATTTACTATTAAGACACACTTCATTTTAAATTTTGAAATGAAACTAAAATAATGAACATTTTATAAAATGGATGCATTTATTCAAATTGATGGCTGTTCTGATCTAGGCACTGCTGGATAATATAAAGCAGTATAATTACAAACATCAATTTACCAGCCTCTCATCATTTGCCAGGTTTATTGAAGACTGTGATCTTGCCGAATGTTGCATGTGAGTATTTTGAGCAGTTCTATCTGCCCTAAACTGATCTTTAATTCTAGCAATTGGAAGTTGCATAGGGAGATCTGTTTAACGCTTTCCTAAATTATCTCTGTACTTCAGCTATGTTTTCAAACTTCCAGAGCACTTTAGGTTAAATTTCCTTTGTTTGCTTATTTTGGATTTAGCTATTATTTCAAGTTAGTTAAACCCAAAAGGAAAAAAACAACAACATGCCAGTTATTACTGAACTAGCTGGCTTCGCCCGCCAGCGGGCCCCTAATTTACATCGGTGCCTCGAAACTTTTGTATTCTCCGGCTCGCATCCCCCTCGAACCGAACGAACCTCCGACCCGGGTCCCCGCTGCCTTCGGCACCGTACACCGGTCGTGCTACGCACGCACCGGATAATCCCATAATTTGCATAATCACTTAATTTGCACATCGAATAGTATAAACCTCTAACTGAACTAATCTCCGACCCTGGTCCCCGCTGCCTTCGGCACCGTATACCGGTCGTGCTACGCACGCACCGGATAATCCCTTAAATTGCACATAGAATACTATAAACCTGTCAGTGAACGAACCTCCGGCTCTGGACCCCGCTGCCTGCGGCACCGTATAGCAGTCGTTCTGACCCTGGTCCCCCCTGCCTTCGGCACCGTATACCGGTCGTGCTACGCACGCACCGGATAATCCCTTAAATTGCACATAGAATAGTATAAACCTGTCACTGGCTTCGCCCGCCAGCGGGCCCCTAATTTACATCGGTGCCTCGAATTGTAGAAAATCTCGAATCTTGTAAAACCTCAAACATGACGAACCGCCGACCCGGGTCCCCGCTGCCTTCGGCACCGTATACCGGTCGTGCTACGCACGCACCGGGTAATCCCTTAATTAGCACATTGAATTGTACAAACCTCTAACCGAACGAACCTCCGACCGTATACCGGTCGTGCTGCGCACGCACCGGATAATCCCTTAAATTGCACATAGAATAGTATAAACCTCTAACTGAACGAACCTCCGGCTCGGGTCCCCGCTGCCTGCGGCACCGTATAGCAGTCGTTCCGACCCTGGTCCCCGCTGCCTTCGGCACCGTATGACGGTCGTGCTACGCATGCACCGGATAATCCCTTAAATTGCACATGGAATAGTATAAACCTCTAACTGAACGAAAACCTGCGGCTCGGGTCCCCGCTGCCTGCGGCACCGTATAGCAGTCGTGCTGCGATATATATTTTAGTGCATGTTGTGATTTTATTATTATAATTAGAAAAAAATTGTATATTTATTGTGTTGTTATTATTTTTTCTTTTGCATTGTTAAATCTTCTTTATCATGAATTTTAAGATGTATATATCAATCAATAAAAATTATTTTTTTTCCAAATTATTTTAGACATTATTATTACTGTCATCAACAGGTCTAAAACAAGTTGGAAATTGTACATTAAATGTGACAAATGAGGTGCGTTCGTACTATAACTAGTTTTACAATGTAAAAAAATCATTATTATTTCAGTGAAATGAATTATATCGTCTGTTATAAGCGAAATGAGTATGCCTTTTTTTCTTATTATGTATGCCATGTTTACAGATGCAAAAAAAATTTTCGACACTAGACAAAGCTGCAAATATTGTAGTATTTTGTGTATACCTGAAAATGAACTATAAATGCTACTTATTCTACACTGAAGAAAGTATGTTTTAGCCCATTCCAATGAGGCATATCAATTTCATTCTGTTTGTAATATTATAACATTATTAAAATGCACAGAAACTATTTGTCTCCATAGACCCTAATGTAACAGAATTCTTTTGTGTATCTCTTAAACAAGCTATAAACGCTACTCACTTCATTTTAAATACTAAATATTCTATAGTACACATCAATAACATATACAAAATTTATGGCAGTCTTAATCTATTTATGAGAGTTAGAGCACATACAGACAGACTGACAGACAAACCCAATTCCTAAACACTTTTCAACTATGTTGGAAAGTGTTAAAAATGCAATAGTTACACAATTTTGCACACAAATTGAGTTTAAAAAAAATAAAAATGTAGCTATTGTATTTTACATATTTATTTTCTGCTGAATGATCAGTTTGTTGTTTAGTTTCTGCCAAAATTATTTTTAAAAAAAGGCATTGAAATCGCTTTTTTAGTTTCCGATAAAAAGGTACATTATTGTCAGCTGTTCTATATGTGATTTCACAAATGTTGTCGCCCCCTTAAAATAAACAAACTTATGTGCTATTTTTTTAAATAATCAATCATGTTTTTCTTTTTAATGTAAGTTATATATTATTTTCATCTGTTGTATTTAATTTTTTGTTATATATGCATTTGATTTTTTGTTGATTCAAATTTTAGTGCAAATAAATTTTTTAAATAATTTTCCTCTCATTATTTTCTGTTGTCATTTAAAGTTTGTCAGTTAATTATTGCTAGATTTAACCCCTTTACCAGTGTCGCCACAACACAGTTTGAGCAACAATATGTTTTATCAAGCGAACAATATTTGTGATTACTCAAATGCAATTTGATGTGTGATGTGCATTATTTGATTCTTCTTTGTGAAGTCCCAGCTGAGTACAGAGGAAATCTTGCCTTCACTGTTAATAGGCTTAAGCCTCAAATAAAATAATCAATAATTTTAAAATTTTAGAAAAAGACGAAACAGATATGGGCCAGCTATTTAAAAAAAAAAAAAAAAAAAAAAAGTCATATTGAAAACCTCTGTGGACTTTTTTAATATAATTTTTGTGCTCCCTATTAAATGTTGTATAATACATATTATACAACATATTATGTATATAATACATATATACATCTGTTGATGTATACAGATTTTGGATATGTATGATATGGTCAAGGCAGTTATATTTATTATTATATGAAACAGTATATACACATGTACAGTACAGCCTATATACAGAACTTATCCTGGCGGTTAAACGTTTTTTATTCATTGTGGGGGAAAAAGATAGAAAAAAGAAATATGAAACAATTTAAACTGTTGTAGCAAATAAATTTATTTCAATGAAAAATAGAAGTAACATAAATTAATTAAAATATTTATACGGAAAAATAACAAGATCCTATGTATGAAACATATACTAAGTAACACTACTGATTTCTAGCTTGTCCTTTGTCCAGTGCTTTAAATACTCATAAGATCATTGGCATTAAAAGCAAATATATATACTTGAATTAGGCATTTAATCAATATATGCTTATACATATCCAGATACGTTTAAACGTATCATTTAAGGGTGTATTCAAATCCAAACTGCTTATTTTGAGACACATTTGTAAATTCATTTTTGCTCTAAAATGCATCCAATTGGCAGGTTCTCTTATTCAGAAACTTTATAATGTCCGTATTGTCTCGATTTTTTGATAAAGGCAGAATATATTTTTAAAAAATGCTGTCAAAGTGGACATTTTGAACCGAATTTCCCAAAGCGAGAGCGCTGGAAACAAAAAAAAAATGATCGTACTGTGAAAATAATTGTCTGTAAATCAATTTCTATTAATTGAACGAAAAATAAAAACATGGGGCCCTTATAAATGTGTTTATAAATCACGCCGCCAAGTTTCCTGTTGTTACTTTTAAAAATGAGTCTGAGAATGTGTCTCAAAATTTTGAGTTGTTGAGCGTGGAAATTTTTTTTTTTTGAATACCGCCTTAAGGTATACGTTGTATGTATTTCATACTGACATATTATATGTATATCAGTTAAACATATAACTGAAATATGTATTGCATCAGAAGCACTAATTTTTTTTGAAGAATAAAATTAGAAATTTCAATTTTGCCAGAGAGAGCCAAATTCGCAGAGAGACATACAGGGTGTTCGAAAAATCTGGAAATGGTCGAATAACTCGAGAAATATACATCGGATTGAGAAATGGAAAAATGCATGTTCAATATTTTAGAAAAAGCTAAATAGGGATATCCAAGTTGCCTCCCCTTAACTCTGTCCCCTGGGGGGAAAGTGGGGTGGGCAACTTTGAAATCTTAAATTATAACCCCTCTTTTTTTATTGCAGATTCGGATTCTACTGGTAAAAATACATAACTTTTGTATTTAACATTTTCTTTGGAAAATTGTAGATGGCGCTGTAATCTAGTAAAATGCAGTGAGAATCATTTCTATTTAAAAGTCTGGAAGCAGCCGAAAATCTCGAAAATTATACATCGGATTGAAAAATGGAAAAAGTACATGTTCAATATTTTATAAAAATGGCAATTTTAATATTCCTAAATAGATTTTTCTAAAATACTGATCACATATTTTTTTGTTTTTCAATCTGATGTATATTTCTCGAGTTATTCAACTGTTTCGGACATCCTGTATAATAGAACAGTTGTTTCCAACCATTTTGACTTGCGGAGGCTCTAGAATGAATTCCTATGCCAGAGTTCCTTAAGCCTACCCTAACTTATTTTTTACAAGCTAATTGCTATGGAGTAGAGGAAAAGGATACTGATAAGTAGTCTAAATGGTAGTGCATTGACCATGACATATTTTACCATAATACTCAATTTACTTACAATAACGACCAATGCACATGATATTGTTAAAATTTGGCTGTAACAACAATTCTCCAAAATTCAATAAATCAAAATATTTGCCTTACAATGTGCATTACTGTTAGTATAGTAGACTTCCTAAAATCTGCACATAGTTTCAGATGTAAACAATGAAACTATCGTTCTGTACATATTTTAATATGTAACTCTGGTTAATAAGACTAAACTCGTGTCTTATCATGAAGAAAGTATAAATTAATTTCTGAAAAAATTCCAGATAGCGCTAATATCAATGGCAATCGTGATCTTTTTACCAAATACATTTATGTATTAATTAAGCTTTTTTGGTTATTTTTTTCACCCAAAACCATAGGATAAGCAATGATAAGGTAAGTGTTCAATTTTAAGATTTATATAATGCATTATTCAGCATATAAATTTTATGATTATAAGCAAAGAAAAGATGCTAGAAAACTCTTTTTAATCGGAATATATGCAAAGAAGTTATATTCTAAATTAAAATGTTGAAAGTAAATTTAAAAGCCTTGTAGCTGAAAACTCCATTTTTAGGGTTTCGTTCGAAACCCTATTCGTCCCGCTACGTTGTCTGTCCGTCACAGAGCCGGTTCTCAGAAACTATATAACTTACAGACTTGAAATTTCGTGAACTTATAGCTGAATACCTATGAAGCTGAAAATCATAAAATTTAAAAAAATCGTATTTTAATATCGAGAGATAAAAACCAAAAATCTTACTTCCTATTCAATTTAAACATTTTTCGTTATAGCAGTTGCCAACAATTAAAAATACACAAAATTCTTTCTACAATAATTAATTTTCTATTGAAAGATTTCCACGTGAAAAATGAACATGAAATAAAAAGTTTCACCAATTGAAAAAAGATTAATAGGACATCATATTGGTAATAAAATGGAAATTTTCAAACATTCCTCAATAACACAAGGAGTATGAGTATATGTAAGTACAGAAAGCAGGTTAATAGGAAAGGATGTCATTAAAGAATTAAAAAGAAAATAAATCTGACATCCTATTGGATGTTTAACGGACTTTTTCAAATGTTTGAGAATAATACAAAGAGAGTATCAATATGGGTAATAGAGAAAGCAAGTAGATAGGACGTCAGCAAGTGATTATAACGTCCTATGAGTTTGAGGAACGTATTGAATCATGATAAAAACTCGATTATGGAAATATTGGCATATTTTAACATTTTGAAGGTCTCTATACAACATGTTTAATCTTGAAATTCATTTTTTTTTTTAAATATCGCATTTAGTCCACATGACAGGTATTATTATGATAGAGTATAATAACGGGCTTCGCCTGCTATCGAACCGGTTCAGATTTTCGAAAAAACGAGAAAAATAGACCGGTAAATTTTTACTTTATAAAAAAACATGACTTTTTTTTTTTTTTTTTTTTTTTGAAAATGATATTTATTTGGATTTATTAAAAAAAAAGGATAAAGTGTTTTGAAAGGAATATTAAACAAAACCTTTTCTGCGATCTTCGATCATTCTTACCCACTTGTTCACTTACCTTGTTATTGCAGAGGGCCCTTCAATTATGATACATATCAGATCAGATTAAAGTTATTATTACTTCTAAAAAATGGGCCAAAAATTTGTGCATGACAGTTTTTTTATGATAGTAAAAATGGCTTTAAGAGGCGAAAAAGAATAGGGGTTTAAGAAGAAAAAAAATTCATAACTTTGTCAATTCACAAGATTTCAAAACCGCTTAAATGTATTATAAATCTTCTTAATATTATCTACAACTTTCATATTGACAAGTTTATTTTGATAAGTTAGCAAAAAAAGAAAAACCTCCCGGCTCTGCCTACAGGCACAGGTAGATTTCAATGTGGGCGGTCCCAATTGCTGCATCATGTCAAAATGTTCCTTCTTCTTTCCAATAAGCGGGCGCCCTACGATCTGCGGCGAAGACGCGAAATCCACTAACATGAATTTCCAGGTCCTTAATTGCGCCTGTCTTAAGGATGGTGGAATTGATACTTAGAGGCTATCCCACGAACGAACTTAACTGGCGATCAAAGATAAATTCAGTTTATGGTCCAATTTTTTTAATTTCGTACCTTTACCAATTAACAAGATAAATAATTGAATAAACATGGGAAATTTTTTATAATTATTTACAAAATAATTTGAGTATAATGGGGTGGTTGAGGGGACTCATCAAAACTGGCCAAGATAAAATTGTTAAACTGCATTTATCTCTAATCTTGATTTAGTTTTTGTTGGTGAAATTAGTACTCAACTTCGAAATCTACCTGTCCCTGTAAGCCGAGTCGGTAGGGATTTTTTTTTTTTTTTTTTTTTTAACTTTAAAAGGAAAAGGAAGTTAAGTTTGCAAGGCTCTGTTTGGAATAGAATATTTTGTTCCATTTATATAACACTTTTGGGTAATTTCAGTTATGTATTTTTGGAGATATATTTCTGGAGCAGCTAAGATCATTTTGAAATGTATATATTTAGCGTGGAGAATTTTTCTTTTTCCTTAGAGAGGAGGAGGAGGGGGATTTTAAACAGGCAAACTATTCAGAACCATATTTGTTTTTAAAAATTAATCACTGTATTTCACATAAATTTATCAGATATATTTGAGTTTAAACCTTTAGTAAACTGTATTCTATTCTCTCCCTTTTATTTATTTATTATTCAATGAACCTACGCAATTTCTGTTAGTTTAAAATTGGTTTTTGTTTTTAATATTTTCTAAGTTACGAAAAGAAAATAATCCTACGCAGGGATAGGAAAATTTCAGAAAATCTTACAAGGCAAGGATTTATTTTACCAGCCAGCAAGATGCAACATACAGTTGAAAATTCTTATGACGAAATTTACGCGAATACAAAATCATTCATCCCTGCAATGTATTTTCGTACTTTTTTTTATATATATGCAGGGTGTTCCAAAATTCGACCGACAAATTAAGTGAGAGGATAGAAGACATCAAGAGGATGAAAACTTACTATAGAACATGGGGTCGCAAACCAAGTTCAGCGGGAGAAAATCGCAAAAATAGTTATGAAGGGTGTGGCGTCGAGTGGAACAAAAAGGGCCAATAATAAGTAGAAAAAACATTTATATGACGTCAAGCATGTTTACAATGCATTGCAGTTCAACGTCAGAAAGGAGACGACGACACATTTTTATAGAAATTGTTCGAAGTTGCGGCCACGAAGATCATTAGACAGGCGACACCGACAGACGCGTTAAAACATATTCCTATAAAAATGTGTCGTCGTCTCCTTTCTGACGTTGAACTGCAATGCATTGTAAACATGCTTGACGTCATATAAATGTTTTTTCTACTTATTATTGGCCCTTTTTGTTCCACTCGACGCCACACCCTTCATAACTATTTTTGCGATTTTCTCCCACTCAACGTGAATTACTACCCCATGTACTATGGTAAGTTTTTATCCTCTTGATGTCTTCTATCATCCCTCGTAATTTGTCGGTCGAGTTTTGGAACACCCTGTGTATATATATATATATATATATGTATATATGTAAAATTAAGAAATATATACAGCAGAGGAAAGTTTAATATAGAATAGAACTTGGTGTCATGTTTACATTGCGGCCATTGGGAGTTGCAAAATACCATTAATAAAAATATAAAGAAGTTTTCGGTATATTTTCCTATAGGCTGTAGTTTTTATGATACTGCCAAAAAAAATCCACTTTCTCTGTCTGAAAATCTCTCTAGAATGATGTAACCCCTCCTCCGCCCCTGTCTCATCATATATGCAATTTTATTTCATTTTATCATATATTATAATACGAGCAAATCTTGTGTGTGTGTGTTTATATATATATATATATATATATTTATTTATTTATTATATATACAAATTTTATATATATACAAATATTTTATATATTATTTATATATATACAAATTTTATTTTAAAAACGTCTGTAGCGATTTGGACGAAATTTTGTATCCTACCGTTTTGGGACACTAGAAAACCACTGGGTTCGAGAAAATTCGATTAGAGGGTCATTTTGGATCAGGGTCAGGGTCAAGCTAATTGTATCTAAAAAACGGTTCAAACGATTTTGACTACATTTGGTATGGGCACGAGAAGACTATTGGCCCGGGTCACTGTTCGAGAACTTTCGATTAGTGGGGTCATTTATTGGGTCAACACGGTCAAGTTAATTTTATCTAAAAAACGGTTCTAACGATTTTGATTAAATTTTATATTCTACGAGTCTCGGGCACGAAAAAATCATTGGGCTAGGTCACATGTCCGAGAAAATTCGATTAGTGGGTCGTTTTGGGGTCAATGTGGGTCAAGCTAATTTTATCTAAAAAACGGCTCAGACTATTTAATCTAAATTTTGTATCCTATGGTTTTCGGGTACGACAAGACTGTTGGGCTAGGTCACATGTTCGAGAAATTTTGATTAGTGGGGCATTTTGGTCATGGGTCAAGCTATTTTTATCTTAAAAACGGCTCAGAGGATTTGAACTAAATTTAGTATCCTACAGTTTTTGGGCACGAGAAAATCAGTGGGCTAGATCACATGCTCGAGAAAATCCAATTATTGGGTAACTGTGGGTCAAGCAAATGTTATCTAAAAAGTGGCTCAGGCATTATAGTAATAATACAGAGAGAAAAATTCATCTAGTTGAACTCAAAACTAATTTTGACTGAGCATAGCTCGGTCTTTCCTGCTCGTTCCGTAAATATCTGTTAAAATGTGTTTAAATTCTAAGAATTTTCCACCTTTTTTTCCTTATATCCCGCTTTTATGTCTGCTGTAGAATAGTACAACAATGATTAACAAAAGAGACGCATAAAACAAGAGGAAATAACAAAGCATACCATAAGTAGAAAATAAAAATGTATTTATTTGGAGTTTTATAAATAAAATTCCATTTTGTGATCTGCATTGTAATATCATCTTAAAATCGTATGAGAGACCTATTTATATCTTCTTTCTTCTTTGACACTGAAGGCATTATTTATTGAAAATAAAAATTAAAAGAAAATGAACATGGATTATTAACAAATATATTTAAGCACAATCGAACCATATTAACCTGAACCCGAAGAGGAATTAATATTTGTTTATCTTATCACTACCTAAATATTTCTATTCATTTTTATACGGATTGTGTGAACAATTAATGTTAAAAGTAATTCATGTTAAGCGTGTTCATGTTAAAAAGTTCGATTGTAAATTTTAACATATTTCTTTTATCATTTTATGTTACACAGTTTTCTCTATAAATAAAAGCTAAGATGGACTTAAAATATTTGCAAGAAATGATATAAAACTTTATACAATTTTAAATTTTTTGCAGACTTTTAAGATATGCATAGTTATGTTTTATTTAAATTTCTTATATCACAATATAAACTTAGCATGCATAGGATTTAATAAAAAAAAAAAATGTGAGTTTTTAACAGTGTAAAATTTTTCTGAGCACATAAAAACAAGCTCTTAACACAAAATGCACATAAATATTGGCACACTTCATTCTTTGATTTTTTAAAAAAATAATAATTATTATTAGACATACCATTAATATTTCATGTATTCCACATTTTCGAAATAAAGAACCAGCATGTTTGCCTTTCGTTAAAGAAAGTGAATAATAATACTAAATGCGATGATATTTACAAAGGGAATCTTCAAACATATAAACTTCAATTAAATACGAAATATACACAGAGTTGCCAAGTTCCAGAGAGCAAAAATCAGGAGACTTTGAATAAGAAATCAGAAGACTTTTTTTCAATGATTTTTTTTTTTTTAGTGTAAACACAAAATAATAATAATTATTATTTAATTCATTTTAAATAATATTATAGACGGATATACTTAATAAATAAATTATTTTAATTAAGGACTTCAAAATGCTTTTAATTAAACAAATAACATAAAATATGTTTTAAAACAATTTAAAATTCATTATAAATACCAAAAATGAATATTGCCTTCTCATAAAAAATATACAATTATGAAAATTATGAATGATAATTCTTTATTAATGTAGAAAGTATAACAAAAGTAAAATGATACATGATGATTACATAAAAAAATGAGTTTACAGTCTGCAACCTAAAGTTACAATTTATTCATTATACAAAATAAAATTAATGGTATCAGATTTTGAATTCAAGAATGAAAACTGAAAATTTGTTCATCCTATATATTTGACTTGAACTTCTATTATGTCAAATAGCACTAATCAAACACAGAGAGGAAATACATGTGCGAGATTTATCTAACATATTTAAATACAAAATAAGAATGAGAAAATTGGGTTAGAAAATCAGGAGAAATATGCCGAAAATCAGGAATATGAAAAATCAAGCAAAAATCAGGAGTCTCCTGCCAAGCTCAGGAGACTTGGCAAGTCTGTATACATATACATGCAATAATAAATAAATAATATATAAAAAAAGCTGTTCAATTACAACAAAAGTTTTACAAAATGATGTTAAAAATGCAAGCAAACACCAAATATTTTGCTAATTTATCTTATAAATTCTTAACCGATAGTTTCTAAGTGTAACTGATTATTCTTTTCATTTAAAACCAAATTGCGATACAGACTTTTTTTTTTTTTTTGGCAACTTCTTTCAATATTTAAAGCGACCCTTGTTGTGATTGAGCAGTTACAATTTATGTTATCTGCTTACTAATGCATGTATTTTTGCAAGCATTTTTTTTTTTTTTTTTTTTTTTTTTTTTTGATATTATGAAGATTGTTTTTTATACATTTCAAGACTTCTTTTGTTAGATCAATTAACACTTAAAAGATACAATAAATATTATTATATCTAATTCATCAGTTTTTCTTTTAAATTAAACAATTAATTTAAGTTGAATAAATCTTTTTGGAAAAAAAATATTTAAACTTTATAGAATATGAAAATATATAAAGGATTCTTATTACAACGTTTTTGCACAGATCAAAAATTATGAATGTAGGAACATTGGTTTTTGAAGAAATACCTTTGTATTTTTAGTTAAATAAATAAAGTTCTTATGCAACTGAAATACAATGAGGGTAAATGCAGTCGGTTTGATAAATCTTAAAAAATAAAATAAAAATATATATATTTCGGCAAATAAGATTATAGTGGGATCATAAACAGGGCCCAATCAAATCAAAGCAGGGCCTAGGGTCTCGTGTTCATTCGGGGTCCCTTTCCCATACTGAAAAAAATGCCTTAGGATACATATATGCTTACAATGGTGCGTATAAATGCATGTTTAGATAAATATATTATCTAAAAGTACAAACTGTACAGGGTTAAAAGTTAATTTAAAATTTTCAAAACACATAAATTCCACTATGAAATACGTAGCAAAATACTGATACTTAGCACGAAAACTTACATCAATAAACAGTGATATAATCAAAAATGCTTCAATATCTTGAGAAAGAATCAAAAGGGCTATGCAAAATTTGGAGTCACAATAATTAGAGGGCCCATCCTCTAAACTATGCACACTGATATGTACACACATCTAAGCTAAGTTGGCAAGTTATGAGTATTCAACTTTAAATGCATACATTACTATCCAACATTCAAGTAAATGCGAGTGGGGAAGGGAGGGCCAAAACTAGAGGGGAGTGGGCGATGCACGTGCCCCGGGCACAAAAAGGAGATTTAATTCGTTGTACAATACAAACAACAACTAAAGAAATTTAGACAAAAATGTCATGGAATATGTGAATGTCTATGCTATGTTGCAGAAATACATGTCATGGAATATGAAATGTCTTTGCTAATTTTCTATTCTATGCTATGAACAGGGCCAGTTTTACCATTAGGTGACTACCAAGGGACGCCAGAACAATACTTGATTAGCAAACTCATCCAAGATACTTGTAAGATCATTGCATGGTCCCAATGGATATTACTTATGAATGGCAACAGCCACGCCTCTGCGTATATATGCCTTCAAAAAAAGACTATTTATTGGGCATCAAGAAGGAGAAATGAAACAACCTTTCTGCACGCCTATTGGTGTTTTTTCCCAAATACCCGCAGCTGACGTGACATGGTTTACACATGTCCATAAGATTTGAATGGGTTCAATATTTCAGACAATATCGT
Organism: Maratus michaelseni; assembly: GCA_963931845.1. Classification (NCBI taxonomy): domain Eukaryota; kingdom Metazoa; phylum Arthropoda; class Arachnida; order Araneae; family Salticidae; genus Maratus; species Maratus michaelseni. The sequence continues at coordinate 30,762,629 of OZ007588.1, read as the reverse complement.
GATGACAAATTTTGCATGTTTTGCTTTTGTGCGTCCCTGTAAACCAACTATAAGATCTACATGCTTGATTAATGAACTCATCCAAGATACTTTACCAGATCAATATACTGCCCCGATTAGGATAGAATTGGTTCAGTACTTCGGAAGTTATTGTGATGACAAACAAGATTTGAAGTATATAACACACACACACACACATATATATATATGAAGTGGTTGTAATAGATCGATTTCTACAGAAATCAATCTAAAACTCTTAAGATTAATATACTTTCTAACAATTATTTCATATTGCTATATATAAAACGCTAAGGTACGTATGGGCGAAAAAGCAGTCATTTCTCTTTTGCTGATGGCAACGAGTGGATTGTTTAGAAAATCAAATCTGCTAAATCTAACTTTAACGGGCTTCGTTAGTTGTTGTATTAAGAAAACTATTAGAGGTACCGATTCGAAACTCACAGCATATACGTAGTTTATTTTTCTGATTCCGAAAATGCAGATTTTATAAAAATCGGACGGTAACTTTTCTTAATTTTGGCCAAAAACTGACCTGCCATAAATCAAATGACCCAGACATTTGAAAGGGTTGTATTGAATTTACTCCCGCTTCGGGGTCCGTTTCTGTATTTACTTTCGACAGACGAAAGGGCTACCAGAAGAAGGATTTTGTGCAGCGATTTTTAGAGTGTTTTCGCGTTTCGTACTATTTTTTTTGACGCGACCGGGCAACGGCGAGTGGATCAGCTAGTTTAAAATAAAACCTCCGCCCTAAGATTATCCCCGCTGTAAACCATGAGGCTTCAGAGTGGTTGAGAGCTAGATAGATTGGCCGAAATAGGGAGTATTATTTTGATAATTCTTTACTCTCATGATATTTCACTTGCATAAGATAGTAAAGCATGTGTAAAATGAAGAGCAGTTTTTCAGTAAACAGCAGTAAAAATAAAATTCTTCATTGGCATAGTCAAGATTTGAGTAATTTGTGTCTTTGGGGTGCGCGTTCAAGCCCGAGGTTTAGACGTCGGCGTGACGTTTTTCACCTCGAATAGTTTTCGAACGAAATACACCTGGAGCGTGGAAGTGAGGAAGATGACTACACACTGAGCAATGGACCACTGCTGGATATAACTGTGGTTGCTGTCCACCAAGTACCAGTCCTTCGACATCTGTCTCCGAGAGTGGTCCTGATACTTCAGCATCTCGCCTATACGGCCGTCGACTGTCTGCAGAGTTTCCTGAAATGATAGTAAGATAGGTTTTAAAAGTCTGCAAAAAACTTAATAGTCTGGGAAGAAACGTCACATACTTGCAACCGAATTTAGTGTTGTTGATTTTAGTATATATGATAGATTAGATGGTGTACCAATACCAAAGATAAACAGCTGGCGCACCAATAGGGGGTGTTGCCCCATAGCAACATCGCACAGCATGGTGAAATGAATGGCATCTCGATTACTGATAACAGTCCCCGAGTCTGGATAATATCCGTAATAGGCTTTCCATTCATTTCACTGTGCGATGTCACTATGGCAACACCCCATGTTGTAGCGCCAACTGATTGACAGTTTTGTTATCTGTGTATTGATTGCAAAAATGGGAGGCCGACGCTGCCACCCGGAGTATGGAAATTAAAGAATAGTAAATCTCAAAAAGTAACCAATAAGAAAAGGGCAGCTGACGTCACTGTAGGTAAGACTACAATTCGGGCTGACTCACGCCGCCATTTAACTGTCGATAAAAGAAGAACAATTGGTCACGACACTTCTTATTGCGTGGGCAACAATAGCTAAGTGGGAAACAAAATTCTTGACTATTCAGCCTGTATTATAGTAGCCCAAACTGTGGGGTAACAAGAAAGAAACACCTGTCCCGTTCTTTATGACTTTTACTGTACACATGAGTTCGGGCGATTTGATGGGTATACGTTTAACATGTCTATGATATGATTGGCCTACGTCGCCATGACGATTCCTGCAATGATCGCTACGATAAAAATATAGTGGTAGATTGGTTGATGGAAGTGTTTGTTTGTAAACATGCCTTTTCCTTATTTTTCCCACCAATATATTCCTATTAGTAGTCAAAGGGTTAAAGTATAGAAACTCACCGTGAAGTTGGTAACTGTAACGTCGACGTCTTCTAGATCTTTGACGTAATCTTCCCATTTGTCGCGCTTGAAGGCGTTCACGTACAAGCTGACCAGCTTGGATGCGAAACGAGACAAAGAATTGTCGATGCACAGCAAGTAGAAGCCTGTTAAAATAAGAAGAAAAAAATCTATATAAAAAAGTAATAGAAAATTGAAAGTTGTTTTTTCGTTGTAAGATTTCAGTTGAGCCCTAAAGTGCGGTACTTTATAGTTAATCAATAAAATAATTATGGTCTTAAAAGTAAAGGAATGCGTTTCGTGTTCGCAGAGCAGTTCATATCACGTGACATTTACCGTAAAGGTACCGATATCTGTCCTACAGCAGCGACAAAAACCTGTTCGTGACGTCACCTTGCATAACTCTATACTATATTTCCGTAAATTTTCTTGCTAGATTAAGACACATTTATATATTTTTTATATTAATCGTGGGAAGATGATTAAAAAAATAATCATGCTTGAAAATTATTTAAAAAAAAAAATGAAAAAATAAAAGTTTTATAATACATTCTAAAATCTACACGGAAACCTTTCCGATCCGAAAATTACGGGCAGTTTCAGAAATTGTTATTTAAATCTCAGAAATTATATTTTCGTAAATTTTCTTGCTAGATTAAGACACATTTATATATTTTTTTATATTAATCGTGGGAAGTTGATTAAAAAAAAAAAAAAATCATGCTTGAAATGTATTTTTTTTTAAATGAAAAAAAAAAGTTTTATAATACATTCTAAAATCTTACACGGAAACCTTTCCGAAAATTAAGGGCAGTTTCAGAAATTGTTATTTAAATCTTAGAAATTATATTTTCGTAAATTTTCTTGCTAGATTAAGACACATTTGTATATTTTTTATATTAATCGTGGGAAGATGATTAAAAAAATAATCATGCTTGAAAATTATTTAAAAAAAAAAAAGAAAAAAAAAGTTTTATAATACATTCTAAAATCTACACGGAAACCTTTCCGAAAATTACGAGCAGTTTCAGAAATTGTTATTTAAATCGCAGAAATTATATTTTCGTAAATTTTCTTGCTAGATTAAAACACATTTATATATTTTTTATATTAATCGTGGGAAGATGATTAAAAAAAAAAATCATGCTTGAAAATTATATATTTTTTTTAATGAAAAAAAAAAGTTTTATAATACATTCTAAAATCTACACGAAAACATTTCCGCAAATTAAGGGCAGTTTCAAAAGTTGTTATTTAAATCTCAGAAATCTATCGGTTTCTGAGATCTTAAAAATAAAGGAATGCTTGTCGTGATCGCAGAAAACTCAGAATAGGTTACATTATATTTTCGTAAATTTTCTTGCTAGATTAAAGCACATTTTTATATATATATTTTTTTTTACACTGTATGAAGTCACAGGTAACAGCTAACTGTAACAGGCGTCGTTCCGGCCCCGGTGTGTACAAACCCCGAGTTAAGAAGATGGCTTTATTAATCAATCATTAATAAAAAGTTGAAAACGTCGATATTTCGTATAATTATTTTATTTTACTAATAGCTTTATTTTCTTTAACTAATTTCTTGTACGTTGTAATTGAATTTAAAAAAGACTTATTGCATTAATCATTTGATTACGGGCTACGACTGGCAACTACTTTATATAAAAGCGTACCACAATTTACAAGAAAAATTTCTTTGTGGTAGATTGGACCAATCGAGATGTAACGAAGTACCTACGATGTTCATCATGGCATCGTTAACCTTCCATCGATGTAGAACAATCGAAGGTCTTGATGCATAGATGGATTCAGCATGTTGTGGATCTTTGACAGGTAAAATCCGTTCCATTGGGATTGGTAAACGAAGCAATTTGAGGGTAAGGGAGGGGCAAAAGCTTCCAGATTGCTTAAAAGTATCTTAGTATAAGTATAGCAAAGATTATTTTTCAAAAAGTGGTGTGAATACAATACAAAAATAGTCGCTGGGACCACATTTGTCCCAACCCCGTAATCAAACTGTTAAGCGAAGATTAATAGAACGGTAGAATAGTTGGGAATGACAGCTCAACTGATTGCAGCTGTTTACCGTTCGTAAATATCATGATATTTTCGAAAATATTCTAAATATTTTATATACAGGGTGGTTATAACATAAGTGTCTCTATTTGGAACTGTCTGGAGCTCGAAGTAATAACCCGAATGAAGCCAAAATCGATACACTTACTATTCGAGAAGGGGGAAGAAGAATGGAAAAATAAAAAATAATTGCAGTAATCACCGACAGATGGCGCTTCTGAGCGTGAAATGTAATGTGTAATACAAGAACAAAGAATTAAGGTGTCAAACCGGATGCCACACATAATTTATTGGAAAATGTCACGGTGAATGTGGTTACGCTTTCGCATGGCAGTGCCGATCATGTTCAGGTTCCACATGGCCATTGTGCTATACGACACAATCCAGGTGGTGCACGACGTGCTCAACTGCGGAATGTAACGCGTCAGGAGTGATGTTTCGCACATCTTGTGATATGCAGTAAAGTCATTGAGGTTTGCGACGCCTCCACGGTACACAATATTACACATTACATATCACACTCAAAAGTGCCATCTGTCGGCAATTATTGCAATTAATTTTTTTTTTTTTTTTTTTTTTTTTTTTGTTATTCCATTCTTCTTCCCCCTTCTCGAATAGTAAGTGTACCTATTTTGGTTTCATTTCGGTTATTCCTTCAAGCTACAAGCTACAGACAGCTCCAAATAGAGATACTTATATTATAACCACCCCGGTATATCCGATATTTTCAAAATAGTCAATTTACTGCTGATTATACAGGTTTTCAGACTTAATATAAATTAGAAACGGCAATATATTGCACTTAACAACGTGAAATCATAATAAAACAATATTCTAAATGCCTTTTTCTTTTTTTTTTCTTCCCATTTACAACAAAACTGAAAAGATCAACTAATTGAAAGCAGAAACAATCTGCTTTTTACACTCATCGAAAAACAAAATATGGGATTCAAAGTCATCGTGAAAATTTCATGTTTTGTACAATAAAATTATAAATGCAAATATTTTTTTAAAATTTAAAATTTAAACATAAATGTACGTTCGTGTGCTGTTTTATTCCCTAACGTGTTATGCAGTTTAAACTGAGCTAAACCGAAACCAGAATTTTTTTTTTCTAATAAAGCTGTAAATAAATGTTTACTTAAATTAGACAATTTATCTTTCAATGGCTAGTCTAAGTTGCTATTGTCTCAAACAATGATTGGTTCTACATTTAAAAATTCAGCTTTAAACATAAGGCTTACAAGGAGAAGGCGAAGCTTGGTAATCACAGATTTTGATGATTTTTATATATGTTGTAGGGTAGAAGCCCCTTAGTCTCGGGTTCAACGGATTGTGTACAACGCTCCTTAGTTCTCGAGACATAGGGGTTCTAATATTGTAACACAATGTAAATACCGTAATTTCGACCTATAATCCGCAGATCAAACAATCATGGTTCGACCCAGAAATTTTGTTTTATAAAAAGTAACTTGCTAAATCGCTTACAAATTCTTGACTTCAATTATTGAATAAAATTTCTGGGTCGAAACTTAAATACCGTAATTTCCGGCCTATAATCCGCGGATCGAACAATCATGTTTCGACCCAGAAATTGTATTCAATAATTGAAGTCAAATATTTGTAAGCGATTTAGCAAGTTACTTTTTATAAAATAAAATTTCTGGGTCGAACCATGATTGTTTGATCAGCGGATTATAGGTCGAAATTACGGTATTTACATTGTGTTATAATATTAGAACCCCTATTTCTCGAGAACTAAGGAGCGTTGTACACAATCCGTTGAACCTGAGACTAAGGGGCTTCTACCCTACAACATATATAAAAATAACCAAAAAATCTATGATTACCAAGCTTGGATTTCTCCTTGTTAGAAAATATTTTTTTCGGAGTTACGGACGTGTAAAACAGTCGCTGACAGAAGCAAATATTTTTTTTATCTACAAATTGACCTAGTCAATAACAGTTGAAAATCTTTTGTTTTTACAGAAAAAAAAATCAAATAGATACTTTGTAAATAAATATCATGTATGTTTCAATATCGAAAATATAAAAATGATATTTTAAAAATAAATATCGGATATATGTCATGATATACATTACGGTATATATCCATTGATTGATAGATATCGCCGGACCCCAAAGCTGTTTATTTGGGACTTTTGAAGTCTGGAATACCATTCTGTTATTTTCTAGCGTTCTAGCTGTCTGATTGTTGTTACTGCCTAGCTGAACGCATTCGGCTGTTTGTATTTGTTTATCTCTGTGAATTTCCCGATTCTTCTGGAATATTCGTAAAATAAATATAGTGTTATGTCCAAAGGGCATTTTTTCTTCGACTATCAATCTATCACGAACCCGAATTATGCAATAATACAATGTTAGATGAAATCCTCAGAAATCAGACGCATTAGATATACACGGATGTAAGAGAAATATATCTCACCTCCCGGATCAGCGCTCTGTTCTTCGTACTCGGCACTCGGTTTCCAGAAGTAAGGCAGGACGAGGTTTCCAGAGGGGTTGCGCACTGCAAAACCTGCCATGCCGTCTCCGCCCCTCATCACCTGCGTGGAAAAGAAAAAGAAGTACTTTAATAAAAGTTCATTGGAATATAAAGTATATATATACAGGGTGTTTCTACGGTCATGGACAAAGTTGGAGAAGCGTTACAGGACACTGTAACAAACAATTTTTGTATAGGAAAGCAGGGTCGGAAATCCAATTTGTTACAGTGTCCTGTACCACCCCTCCAAGTTGGTCCCATGATCGTAGAAACACCCTGTATAAATAATAAGCTGAACAAATATTAACAAATAAAAGGCTGAAATGCTTATACATTGCGCATCAGTAAGGAAATCAGGCGGTAGCTTGGGCAGACCCCCCCCTCCCCCGAACGATTTAGAATTTACTATTGTATTAATGGCTTTAAGGGAAAAATTCCCTCTCCCGGAATAGTAAGATGGCTTGCATGGCCATTTTATCATTTCTATGAGCATAGTGTAGAATCTTCCCTCCCCCGGTAGAAAATTATATGAATTTATAACATTAATTTGGGACAATATGAAATTGTGCCTCTATAGTGTATTTTCCTTCGGATTAGTTGAGCAAATGATGAGAAACTTAACATGCGCTTCTTAAGAGTCGCGCTAAGAAACCCGCAAGCTAATGTTAAACCAATGGCAGCGTAATTTTCGAATTTCTCGTTTGCATTTCAATATTTTTAAATGCTCTTTTTTTTCTGCATATAGGATTTTTGAGGTTGATTTCAAACTGGATACTTTTTTACTTTTTCAATTTTGGCTGCGATACTTTTTTTTTATGAGGATATTTTCCCTTTCGGAACCGGTTCTGAAAGAAAATGTGACCTTATAAAGAAATGTGCAATCAAAATCGAAAAAGTAAAGAAGGATCCAGTTAAATATCGACATCAGCTATCCCATGGAAAGAAAAGAAAAATCATTTAAAATTATCGAAATGCAAACGAGAAATTTTAAAAGTACGCTGTTATTGGTTTAATATTAGTGTTACGGTTGGTTTCAACAAATTTTTTTTTTTTAATCTACATTAATTATTTAAATCACTTTCTCAACATTTATTTAAAAGCACTCTTTTTTTCTGTTTCTAATAAAAATTTAAATAAATAAAAGTAATTGTAATAATTATAATAAAATCAGTTTTTATTTTTTCTTCTTTCTTTTTCTTTTTGCAAAGTAATTTCAACGTTTATAGTCTAACGTAGCTTCCTGTTTTTCAAATACGAAAAGCAGACAGCAAGGGAGGGATGTTTTGTCAGTAGACTGCACAGGTGGAAAATTTGGAGTCATCTAGTCTGACTTTGATATAAGAATGACCGACCGCCCTGTATAAGAATTACGTTATCTTATGAGTGTACTATACACGCAATTAGGCTTTGTAAGTTTACGTCAGGCTTCAGTTGGCTCTGCTATCAGGCGGATAGCTGGCGCCCATGTAAACAGAGGCTAACAGGACCCCCCTTCAGCACACGCCATGGGGGTGATGCATGGTTTCCTTCCCCCATGAAGCGGCCGGCAGAGTGGAGCGGCAAGCTGTAGTCTTCACGATGAGTCCATTTTTCCTTTTGTTTCCATTCCCGTACCCCTGGCAGAGTGGATCGGTCCCGTTTTTCAAGCAGCGCGGGAGAATGAATGTTTACGACACTTGTTGCTTGGCCAAGAGACCTGTCGTTTGACTCGTAAAAAAAAAATTCGACTTATTACGGGGCTCGAAGATTGGCCTGTGGGCTGGATCGCGAAGTTGTTGAAGGCGGACAGGTTTCTGGAAGATTTTTTTTTTTTTGAGAGTGGGGCATTGATGGCCCTACATTAACCATCCTAAATCATGATGTTATGATGAAAAGAGGCTATAAGGGCATTTTCGAATTGCGGATCTATAACTGTTAACGAGAAATTAAGAAGAAGATATGTGTAGCCTATTTTTTTTTGGCGTAGTGGCGCTCCAAGATTATGACTTCTTAACCATCAGAAGTGATCATAGATATTGAACTAAACCGGTCGTTAGAAGTCGTAGTGTTCTGAGTTACGGTGATGGCTATCTTCGAATAAAACACATGCTTCAGGAAGGTGAAATTACTGACTCCGACGGTGAAGTTCTGGACCGTAGAACGATTTTCCCCTCCGGACTAGATGATGGACCTAGTAGTTGATGGCAAGTGATGCAGTGAGATGAGAGGATTGATGAATGTTAGCTTGAAACCACGTCTGAATTTTTCCCCAGCCTGAATACTCCAGCTTAAGTGCTTCATCAGATTTTGAAAAAGGAGGAAATGCTCCTAAGTGCCCATTGACTAAAATTGTAGAACTCTCTACCTGTTGTAAGTACTATTTGCATAGTTTTTCTTTTTATTTATTTGTACCTCTTTAAAAAAAAAAAAAAAAAAAAAAAAAAAAAAAAAAAAAAAAAAAAAAAAAAATGTTTGCTATACCAGAGTTTAAAAGTGAAATGAATATCTTTGGATAATTTCAATAAGAATAAACATTATGAACAGAAATAGTCTGTAGGTTAATATATAATGTTTGTATGTTTGAACGACCATTAAATGGTAATATGATGGTAATTTTAAAAATATGATGTGTAATTTAAAAGTAACCAGTGAGTGGTTTCAACTTAAAAGATCAGCTGTTATATTGTTTTATTAAGATTATTTTTGATAACTTAGTTGCTTCATTATTTTAAATGTTCAAATAAATTGCGTTTTTTTTTTTTGTTTATTATCAAAGTTGGTATGTTTTTCTTTGTATAAATCTCTAAATAATTAATTTTTTATATTCACAGTAGACCTATAAGAATGGCCTAACCTTTCTGTGATTAATTAAAAAAAAAAAAAAAGGGAGAGAAAATTCAACTTTATTAAATTAGGACTTTAAAATTTCTTAAGTTTAAATTCATAACTGACTGTTTTAATGAACATAAATTGAAGTTCACTCAATGTTATACAATCGTATTTTTGATCTTGATTTAAGGATGGATAGATTAATAAGTGAAACAGTAATATTAAATTTAATTTCATAAAATGTTAAATTAAGCTTTAACTCTCCTCTTTCAGAAACATTGTTTTTCTAAAATATACACCAAAATTGTTTTATTTTAAAAAGTAAAAAAAAAAAAAAAAAAAAAAAAAAAAAAAAAAAAAAATCCAGTCATTATACACCACTATACGATTCTTGGTTAACCGATCGGATCTTGTTCAGAATCTCTATGGTTGTTCTAAAATTTTAGTACATCATCATATCCCTATTCTATTAACGGATTTAACTCTTTCCCCTTTTGGTCCTCATATTGGAGGAATTTCAGGTTGTCTGCATTTTTCCAAATTATATGATGATTACACTTTTGTTAATTTAATGTGTATGGAGATTTGAGCTTGATCGGGTTGGAGTGGAGTTGGGTGTTCTTTATGCAATCCAGTATGCTACTTGATTTAGAAATCTGTTGCCCCTTACTACATTTAATATTGTCTTAAAATGATGAGTTCAAAATTATCATTGTTGTATTAACCTATTCGGATTCTTAAGTTTTGATATTTTGATTAGTTTAATATAATTTGCTACCTTTTCCATGGCAACAGATTTCAGTGGAGCTAATCAGGGTATACTTATTTTTTTTTAAATATTTAATTGTCAAGTGAAGATTGAGTAATAAATGAGCTTTTTAAATTTAAGTAAGTTGTGTTTTAGAAAGAACCCCAAAACTCCACAACAAATGGAGCCGTAACAATTCGGTCTCTGGGTTATTGATTTTTTTTTACTTGTATGTATTTATGTATCAAAGAGCAACTGGGTGTTTTTGCAATTAAAATTTTATTTATATGTTCAAGTGTAAAAAGAGGTCTAGGCTCTCTCTCTGTGCTAGTAAGCTACAATTCCCAGTCAAAATTATGCCTTGTGAGCATAACCTTTTCTTATTTACAAAAAGCATAGTCCTGTACTTAAGTTTTATGTATTTATAAGGTTTTCCTTTCCCCTCTCTTTTTCTCATTTTTATGTTGTCCCCCCCCCCTTTTTTCATTTTCTTTTTGGTTTGTTTGTCATTTTCTAACTCTAACTATGGCTGATAAGCACTCGGAAGCAATTGCCACTATTCAGCGAAAAAATGCTTTAGTGGATAATTTGTCAAACATTCCCCCATTCAATGGAGAGGCCAGCTCAGTCTGCTTCTCAGATTTTTCTGAGAAATTTGAGAGTTTTGCCAAATTATTCGACTGGAATGAGGAGGAGAAAAAATTCGTTTTGTTAGCTAGATTATCAGGAGCTGCTTCTAGGCGAATAAAAATTCACAAAGCAAAAACATCTGATGAGCTATTAAAAATCTTAAAAGAGAGTTATACTTCACAGGCCACACCAGATGTTGCCCTCAGTCATTTTTTAAATTTTAAACAGCCACCCAATATGAGTGTTCAGGAGTTTTATGACAAGGCATATGATATGTCATTAAGAGCCCTTGTAATTGAAGGTATCCAGGGTGAAGTAGTCGATAAAAGCCGAACGGCTCTACTACACTCCATGCTGTTGAGCAATCTTACACCAGAAGTGCGAAAGGGGGTAATTGCGAGAAATCCACAATCCCCAGAAGAGGTCCTCAAAATTGCGCTTCTTGAGGAAAAGGCTTATAGGAGCATTAACCCTTTCTACAACCACCGCGAGGAAATTCTCAACCCTAATTTGACCCAAAACCTACCCTGTGCTGCAGTTTTTCAGCAAGATAGCTCACAAAAGAAGGAGATAGACCAACTAAAATCTCAAATTGATGTTTTAGCAGCTAAGATAGACAGTTTAGTTGATCTTAGGGTTAGGGATGTACAGGAGAAAAACCAAGAGGTAAGACCCGTAACCTGCTATAGGTGCTCCGTACAAGGCCACTATGCCAGAGATTGTCCACTAAATTTTGTCGACTATAATTTTAGAAGGGGAGGTGGTCAAAATTTCAGGAGCCGTGGGCAAAATTATAGAAACAGAGGTGAAAATCCTAGAGGGAACCACAATCAGCGAGGCGGATATAGGGGAAGAAGAGGTGGTTATTACCAAAACAATAGGAGCACAGCTGCGAACAGAAATGAAGAGCAGGCGGTAAATAACACCCCAGTAGCTAACAATGAAAGTGAGGCTTTAAACTATTAGTGGCCGGATCAGATGTGGTCAAGTCGATCCCCAACAGGCCCCTGGACCCCCCAACTGTGTATAGTATGTTTCAGCCCCAATCATATACATTACCAACTGCAAGAATTTACATAAATAAAGTTTGCCTAAATGCATTATGTGACACGGGTTCTGCAATTAATCTCCTGAGTGGTACTGATTGTAACTGTTTAGAGAATTTTGAAATGGAGAATTGCAATATCCCCATTATGACTGTCACCGGTGAGAAAGTTCACCTAAATAAGAAAGTATTTTTAAAATTTGTTTTTGATAATGTTCAATGTCAAGCTGAATTCTATGTAGTGGAAGGTAAATTAGCAGAGGAATTTAACATGATTTTGGGAATGCCATTTTTGAAAGAGTACCGGGCAAGTATAAATTGTGATACAAATGCTGTCGCTCTTAAAGTGCCAGTTTCAGGCCAATGTAAACAAAGCGTAGAAACCCCAAGTAATACTTCAGGGTGTAATACTTGTCTTGCTACTAATTCTGTAAATATTTCTAACTCTGTATATAGTGTAAATTCTAATAATAATTGTATAAATAATGATTGTAATAATAATTGTATAAATAATGATTGTGTTAAAAATAATTCTGTAAATATAAAATGTGTCAACAAAGTAGGGGAGAATTCAAAAAGTAGTAATGCCAATAGCCCTCCTGAAAATTGTGCATGTGAGAAAGTTCATGACTCAGTTAATATTGAAAATGGGAATCATAGTAGTGAAAATATGGTAGTTCAGGACCCGCAGTTGAGTAATATGGGAAAAGATGTTGAGATAGTCATTCAAACTGAGTCGGATAAGGAAGTTGAAAGTGTTGCGCAGAACTTTTGCATGCAAACAACATCAGGCAGTAGCTCTGAGGGTAATAACACTGAAAATTTTTCAAGTATTCAAAGTGTCGACAACATTCTTTCAGCAGCGAGTCAGGTAACTCAGGGTAATTTAGCTGAAGAGACTACTGAAATTTGTAATATTGATGAAAGTGAAGATTTGGTAAGTATAGAGGATAAGGTACCTGAAGTCGAGGAGGAGAGCAATGAAGATAGCAGTAGTGATAAAACCAATAAAAATAAAAATATAAGTTTCGCTGTGTTATGTAGCAAAATTTCAATTCCCCCGCAGTCAAAAATGTTAGCCCAGGTTAAAAGTTATAAGGAAAATTTTATTAAGGAAAATGATATTGTTATGTTAGAACCTTTGGCGAAAAATTTAAATCAAGGTCTCCTTACCTCCAGAGCCATTTGCACTAAAGAACATGGCCTATATATCTCATTTGCAAATTTTTCAGACAATAGTATTCATTTAAATAAAGGAACCTTTGTTGCCAAAATTCAAAAATGTGTAGACCAGTCAAATATACCCGTAACTGATAATAAATTAACCTATAATATAAATTTGGCCCCTCCAATTGGTGACTTTGATCACGCTGATCTCACTTGGAGCTCTGAAATTAATTTAGATCATTTAGAACCCCCATTAAAACTTAAAATGCAAAATTTTCTAGACAAAAACAAAGATGTATTTGCAGCATCGGTCTTAGATTTACCCGGCTGTGATACAATCCCGCATGAAATTAACTTAACTTCAAATAAACCAGTTAAAGGCAAAGCTTATAGAGTCCCCTACAAATTACGTCAAGAAATGGAAGACCAACTTAATACTTTGTTACAGGCGGACATAATTTCCCCTTCCATGTCTGAATTTGCTTCTCCGGTTATTCTGGTTCGGAAATCAGACGGTTCCTATCGACTTGCTGTTGACTACAGAAGATTAAATAAAAATCTTGTTAAAGATGCTTACCCAATACCTAACATTACCGACTCTGTTGATGCTTTAAGTGGGGCTAAATTTTTTTCAACGCTAGATTTAACTAGTGGGTTTTTTCAACAGGTTATTCGCCCAGAGGATAGGCATAAAACTGCTATAATAACCCACAAAGGACTTTTTGAGTGGACCCGTAACTGTTTTGGGCTCTCAAATTCAGGTAACAGTTTCCAAAGACTTATGAATGCTATTTTCGGTGATTTAGGCAATCTTGGAATTCTTGTTTATATCGACGACATTGTAATTGCCTCCAGTGATGTTAATTCTCATTTTGAGAAGCTTAGCATGGTCTTTGAAAGGTTAAGACTGCATAAACTTAAACTTAAGCCCAGTAAATGCACTTTCCTTTCGAATAAAATACAATATCTAGGTTTTGAGATTTGTAGTGGCCAAGTATCACCTATCAATAAAAATATTGCCGTAATAGAAAATTTTAAACCTCCAACTACCCGAAAGGCTGTTAGGTCATTTATTGGAACTCTATCTTTCTATAGGAGATTTATACCAGATTTTACTAAGAGAGCTAAAAATCTAATCAACTTAACGAAAGAGACAGGAAAATTTTCGTGGAATGAAGATGCACAGAAAGAATTTGAAGACCTTAAAATGGCTCTTATTTCAAAACCATGTCTTGCACTCCCTGATTTTGAGAAAGAATTCCATTTATATACTGATGCCAGTGGCGAAGCATTAGGGGCAGTGTTATCACAATTAGATGAAAATAACATGCTCCATCCTGTTGCCTTTGCCAGCAGAAAATTGAAAGATGCTGAGACCCGCTACTCCACCACTGAAAGGGAATTACTAGCTTTAGTTTGGGCTACTGCCCACTTCAAATGTTACATTGCTAATACCCATTTTTTCATCTATACAGACCATGCGCCTCTAACATTTATGTTAAAAATTCACGACCCTACATCTCGCATGGCTAAATGGATCTGCACTCTCTCAGACTTTAATTTTACAATCAAGTTTGTTAAAGGTAAGTGTAACAGTGTCGCAGATTTCCTTTCGAGGTATGTCAACAATGATAACTCCAATGATACTGTTAATTGTAATTTTTGTATACAAGTCGAAAAGGAAGTTACTTTTATGCCTCATTCTAATCTACTTGAAAAAATTGGTGAATTACAAAAATCAGACAAGAAATGCTGCGAGATTGCAAGAAAACTAGACCAAGGTGTAGAAATTGCTCCTAAATACATGAAATTTTTTTTTAGAGATGACATTTTAGTTTGTGAGGATACAAGGGAGTCAGCTATTTTGAATAAATCTGTAAAGTTAGTCGTGCCAAAAGAATTGGTTACTCAAGTTTTTGCACTAACACATGAGTCCCTAGCGGCTTGTCATCAAGCCTTTCAAAAGACCATTGATCGCATTCGTGAGCACTTCTATTGGCCAGGAATGTCGTCAGATGTCAAGCATCTAGTGGAGTCATGTATTAGTTGCCAGCAGAAGAGAGCTTATAGAGCGAACCAGCTCGCCCCTCTGCAACGTATGCCGACCCCCCAGTTTCCCATGAACAAGGTTCATTTGGATCTCATTGGACCCTTACCGCAAACTTTTTCGGGAAATAAGTATATTGTCGCATATATAGATTCATTTACTAAGTGGCCAGAAGCATATGCGGTTAGTTCAACCACTTCAGATGTCATTGCGGACACTTTAGCTGATTTCATATCACGCTACGGTGCGCCCTGTTTTATTACGACGGACAACGCGAAGAATCTAATTTCAGATGCGATAGAGCACGTATATAAAATGTTTGGTATTAATCATATTAAGACCTCATCTTATCACCCGGCTGGCAACTCGCAAGTGGAGAGACAGAATCGTACTCTTAAAAATGCACTTTGTCACATAGTCAACCAAAATCAATCTGACTGGGACACTAAACTCAAATTTGCACTACTAGCTATGCGTTCAGCTGTCCACTCTTCAACTAAACTTAGCCCAGCTGCAGTTATGTATGGCAGAAATATGAATCTACCATATAATCTCTTTTCTCAACCACCTTCTTTTAATTATAATGATGCACCCTCTTTTTGCGAACTCTTAATCCCAGCTCTTCAAAAAGTATACACTGAAGTACATAGTAATTTAATTAAAGTTTCTGAGCAGCAGGAAAAATACCGTGAAAAGACAGCTGTTGATAAAAATTTTAAAATAGGAGATCTTGTGTGGTTATTTACACCCACAGTCGCCCCTGGTAATACAAAAAAATTAAGCAAGCAAAATAATGGTCCTTTTACTATAATTGAGAAGCTAAATGAGGTTAATTTTAAAATAGCGCTAGTTGCTAATCCCAAAAATTGTCAGGTTGTCCATGTTGACAGGTTGTCTTCTTTCAAAGACAGACTCCCCATCTGGTCCAGTAAACCAAAACAAACAATTGGCCTGGGATCGACTGAAAACGTGACCATCGATTCACCACACCAACCGCGCGATTCTCCTCCTGTACGCAGGTGTAAGCGTAACCGATTCATTCCCTGGGCACCATATGATAGTAACCGCGCACCAGCAGTAGTGAACGTCAACAATAACGAAACTCCGGTAGCGCCGGAAGTGGAGGAAACAAACAGCGACGCGACTGAAATCATAAATCCCTCTCCCCCACCTCCCATTTCTCCGGAGATTGCAGCGGCAGAGAATAACGAGATGTGCGTAAATAAAAATTTAGCAACGGCAGAAGGCAGTGAAATGCGCGTAGGTAAAAATTCAGCCACGGCAGAAAGCAGTTCAACTGCTGAGCACAGCGATTCGCGCAGGTCTCGTTCATCGATTCGTCCAGCTGCTAAATCGAATAGAAGTAGTCGTTCAATATCGATTTCTAGAACCGACTATTCGCTACGGGATAGAAGAGACCGTCCGAGTTATAAATACTAACTACCTTTTTTCGTTATTCAAGCATTTTTATTCAATTTTACCTTGTTTATTTGTATTTATTTATAGTTTAGTTAATGTGTATGTATATTTAATTATTTTTTTTTGACATTTTTAAAACGGAACTTAGTTTTTCTAGCGTATTAAAGGTTTGTTTTGGTTGTGTGTTGATACTCTCATGTAGGCATTTTTAACCCTTTTTATGCCTATACTTAAGGTTTTTGTCTGTTTTATGGTAGATTATGTGGTATATACCCGTCCGCACCCCGTTTTCGTAGATTTTGGGTATATTTTTGCAAAAAAAAAAAAAAAAAGAAACGAATGTAATTTTTGTTACTTTAAAATTTTTTTAGGATGTTGTGTTTTGTATGCCCTTTTGCCGAGGTAGATCTGTTTAGTTCAGTTTTTTTTAATGCATCAGTGTTTTGTATATAACTTTTTAAGTATGTGTTTACTTTAATTTCTACATTTTAACTAGATAGATTTATTATTTACTATACAGTTTGTGGTTTTATTTGAGCTTAAACTTTAAGGAGTGTGGGCCCTTTTTCTTTTTCTAGTACATACTGTCTCATGTACATGCCTGTATGTTGTTGTGTGTGGCTAAAAGTGCTAAAATTAACTATTTTATTTATTCTACTTCCTATTTTTGTGGAATGTGTGTTTTCCTTCCTGGTGATATATGTCACCACCCCTGTTTTTTATTTTATTTTGTGGAATGTTTTCCCTGTAGTGCCCAAAAGGCCCGAAACTGCTTTTTGCTATAAGTAGCACAGAGGCAGAGATACTCTTTCCCATGCACATTACTTGTACGTGCATTTGTAAAATCTACATAATATCCCGAATCATTAGACTGTGTTCGAAAACAAACATGTGTTCTCATATAAAATTGTTACAATTGTGTGCGTAATTCTCTAACATGGTCTGTGATACCATAATTTGTGTCTTACAGATGTATATGTATATTTTTTTTTTTGTGTGTCACCAGTTGCTCTTGTGTATTTTTGTATAATAGAATTAATATGTGTTTTACAAATTTCATTGACATTTACAGTGTTGTAACTATGATATTACTAGTACTTATTTACATTAATAGATAGTGTTGTAATATACTGTGATGCCAATTATTGAAGTTATGTATATAAGCAGTATAGTGACAATTAATCAGTGGGCACTTCTCTTCTTTTTCGGCTAATTTTTTTTTTTCAAAATTCAATTTATGTATTATTTACAGTTCTGTTGCCAGAAGTCTCAGGAAGGATGCAGTTATGCGTAGGAATGACAGTAGTAGGGAAGTGAGGTTTCACAATCAGGTGGAACATGTGTTCTTTTACAGGTGCAGAAAATATCTTGGTCATTTTAGTGGTAAAATCAGCCTTGTGGTCCCTCCTCTGGTAGTACTCTTTTATGGTCATGTTTCAGGTAATATTTTAGGTAATGGTTTCTACGGATGTGCGAGCTCTGGTTGTATATATCCGGAATATATTGTCAGGGTGGTATTTCAGCGGTGAACTCTCTGGATCCCGTCCCGGATCGATGTATGATCTGTGTTTGTGGGTCAGTTTTTTCAGTGTTGAGGTCCCAGCATGCCATGTGGTACCAAGTTACCTTTCAAAAAAATAATTTGTTTTCTCAAAAAATTTTTTTTTTTAATTAGCCGGGGGGAGCAATCTTGTTACGGTTGGTTTCAACAAATTTTTTTTTTTTAATCTACATTAATTATTTAAATCACTTTCTTAACATTTATTTAAAAGCACTCTTTTTTTCTGTTTCTAATAAAAATTTAAATAAATAAAAGTAATTGTAATAATTATAATAAAATCAGTTTTTATTTTTTCTTCTTTCTTTTTCTTTTTGCAAAGTAATTTCAACGTTTATAGTCTAACGTAGCTTCCTGTTTTTCAAATACGAAAAGCAGACAGCAAGGGAGGGATGTTTTGTCAGTAGACTGCACAGGTGGAAAATTTGGAGTCATCTAGTCTGACTTTGATATAAGAATGACCGACCGCCCTGTATAAGAATTACGTTATCTTATGAGTGTACTATACACGCAATTAGGCTTTGTAAGTTTACGTCAGGCTTCAATTGGCTCTGCTATCAGGCGGATAGCTGGCGCCCATGTAAACAGAGGCTAACAGGACCCCCCTTCAGCACACGCCATGGGGGTGATGCATGGTTTCCTTCCCCCATGAAGCGGCCGGCAGAGTGGAGCGGCAAGCTGTAGTCTTCACGATGAGTCCATTTTTCCTTTTGTTTCCATTCCCGTACCCCTGGCAGAGTGGATCGGTCCCGTTTTTCAAGCAGCGCGGGAGAATGAATGTTTACGACACTTGTTGCTTGGCCAAGAGACCTGTCGTTTGACTCGTAAAAAAAAAATTCGACTTATTACGGGGCTCGAAGATTGGCCTGTGGGCTGGATCGCGAAGTTGTTGAAGGCGGACAGGTTTCTGGAAGATTTTTTTTTTTTGAGAGTGGGGCATTGATGGCCCTACATTAACCATCCTAAATCATGATGTTATGATGAAAAGAGGCTATAAGGGCATTTTCGAATTGCGGATCTATAACTGTTAACGAGAAATTAAGAAGAAGATATGTGTAGCCTATTTTTTTTGGCGTAGTGGCGCTCCAAGATTATGACTTCTTAACCATCAGAAGTGATCATAGATATTGAACTAAACCGGTCGTTAGAAGTCGTAGTGTTCTGAGTTACGCTGATGGCTATCTTCGAATAAAACACATGCTTCAGGAAGGTGAAATTACTGACTCCGACGGTGAAGTTCTGGACCGTAGAACGATTTTCCCCTCCGGACTAGATGATGGACCTAGTAGTTGATGGCAAGTGATGCAGTGAGATGAGAGGATTGATGAATGTTAGCTTGAAACCACGTCTGAATTTTTCCCCAGCCTGAATACTCCAGCTTAAGTGCTTCATCAGATTTTGAAAAAGGAGGAAATGCTCCTAAGTGCCCATTGACTAAAATTGTAGAACTCTCTACCTGTTGTAAGTACTATTTGCATAGTTTTTCTTTTTATTTATTTGTACCTCTTTAAAAAAAAAAAAAAAAAAAAAAAAAAAAAAAAAAAAAAAAATGTTTGCTATACCAGAGTTTAAAAGTGAAATGAATATCTTTGGATAATTTCAATAAGAATAAACATTATGAACAGAAATAGTCTGTAGGTTAATATATAATGTTTGTATGTTTGAACGACCATTAAATGGTAATATGATGGTAATTTTAAAAATATGATGTGTAATTTAAAAGTAACCAGTGAGTGGTTTCAACTTAAAAGATCAGCTGTTATATTGTTTTATTAAGATTATTTTTGATAACTTAGTTGCTTCATTATTTTAAATGTTCAAATAAATTGTGTTTTTTTTTTTGTTTATTATCAAAGTTGGTATGTTTTTCTTTGTATAAATCTCTAAATAATTAATTTTTTATATTCACAGTAGACCTATAAGAATGGCCTAACCTTTCTGTGATTAATTAAAAAAAAAAAAAAGGGAGAGAAAATTCAACTTTATTAAATTAGGACTTTAAAATTTCTTAAGTTTAAATTCATAACTGACTGTTTTAATGAACATAAATTGAAGTTCACTCAATGTTATACAATCGTATTTTTGATCTTGATTTAAGGATGGATAGATTAATAAGTGAAACAGTAATATTAAATTTAATTTCATAAAATGTTAAATTAAGCTTTAACTCTCCTCTTTCAGAAACATTGTTTTTCTAAAATATACACCAAAATTGTTTTATTTTAAAAAGTAAAAAAAAAAAAAAAAAAAAAAAAAAAAAAAAAAAAAAAAAAAATCCAGTCATTATACACCACTATACGATTCTTGGTTAACCGATCGGATCTTGTTCAGAATCTCTATGGTTGTTCTAAAATTTTAGTACATCATCATATCCCTATTCTATTAACGGATTTAACTCTTTCCCCTTTTGGTCCTCATATTGGAGGAATTTCAGGTTGTCTGCATTTTTCCAAATTATATGATGATTACACTTTTGTTAATTTAATGTGTATGGAGATTTGAGCTTGATCGGGTTGGAGTGGAGTTGGGTGTTCTTTATGCAATCCAGTATGCTACTTGATTTAGAAATCTGTTGCCCCTTACTACATTTAATATTGTCTTAAAATGATGAGTTCAAAATTATCATTGTTGTATTAACCTATTCGGATTCTTAAGTTTTGATATTTTGATTAGTTTAATATAATTTGCTACCTTTTCCATGGCAACAGATTTCAGTGGAGCTAATCAGGGTATACTTATTTTTTTTTAAATATTTAATTGTCAAGTGAAGATTGAGTAATAAATGAGCTTTTTAAGTTTAAGTAAGTTGTGTTTTAGAAAGAACCCCAAAACCCACAACATTAGCTTGCGAGTGTCTACACATGATTAGTGTAGGCTTTTAAGGTATGTTTTAAGGAATATTAATAACAAATTACACCAGGACATAAAAATCCTCTTTTATGTATGTAAAGTGTATTTTGAAATCAGACTTGCTTATGGACAAAATATATCCTTCATATAAAGACATCATAAAATAAAACAGTAACACATAATAAAATTATATTTTAAAATGCTGCATCAGCATTTCAAATTATTCGGAATAAACGTACATTTAAAAATAAATCCACCTCATGTAAGTACCCATACATGCGTCCTCGTTTTTACATTAATTAAAATTATTAATTGTAACAATATTTCAAGATTATTTTAAAATATTAAATAACCGTCGATAAACGCAATAAAGTTATCAGCGTCTAATGATATATGTTATACAAAAAATGCGATGTATTTTTTTTATAAATACACTAAAACCTCCATAAGGAGACCTCCCGTATAGCGGACACCTTTATTGAGCGAACATTTTTTTAAATCACCAACACACGTATTTTTATGATTTTATCCTCGAATAGCGGACGAATTATCCTGGGTGTCTGCCATTTAGCTGTTTTACTGTATTTGTATGCTTTTGCCTCCGAATACCGGACGAATACCATCACGCCCGATATTCGGAAGTTTTACTGTAGATACACAAAATCTTTGTTAGGTGGTTATCTAATATATATATAAAAAAAAAAAAAAAATGTCTGTCTGTACTTCTTATACAAATCAACAGTTTAGAAGCAAGAGTTGTGAAATTTTACGTATAGGTGTTTTAAAACAGGGCCGAGGCAACTAAAGTAATCCGGAATTCAAATAATGTATAGATGGGTTTTAATTAATAATAATAAAAAAAAATCTAACAGCCTTTTCTTATCAAATTTAAACATGTTTTGTTTTAGCAGTTGCCAACCATTAAAAATCCACAATAAAATTCTTTCTACAATAATTAATTTTTTTGAAAGATTTCCATGTGCAAAAATGAAAATGAAATAAAAAGTTTCACCCATTGAAAAAAAGATTAATAGGACGTCCTATTGGTAATAAAATGGAAATTTTTAAAACATTTCTCAATAATACAAGGAGTATGAGTATGTGTATGTACAGAAAGCAGGTTAATAGGACGTTATTAGAGAATTAAAAAGAAAATTAATAGGACGTCCTATTGAAAGTTTAAAGGACTTTTTCAAATGTTTGAGAATCATTGCAAAGAGAGTATCAATATGAGTAATAGAGAAAGCAAGTAGATATGACGTCAGCAGGTGAATATAACGTCATATGAGTTTGAGGAACGTATTGATTCATCACATTTGTCTTTTTTACAGTGTACGTGCGACTCGGGCACGCGTGCCATAGGTTCTCCAACCTTAGCCAACCAATCTTCCCTTCTCTTAGCAATACATAAAATGTATTGCTAAGAGAAGGGAGAAGTTTTTTTCCCGCTTCTATACTACCACTGCTGTGAAAGTAGTTTTACAGTTATAGGTGGAAGGTGCGGTGGTACACTGCAAAGAAGAATGAAAAATCATGTGTTCATTTCATTGATTAGGAAATACTTTCCAACACATTCAGAATACTGCAACAACACGTCATAGATTAATGAGGTGAAAGGTGATATCAAAGTAAACAAGTTTTAAAACGCTTACAATTGAAAACCCAATTTCAGTGATAAACGGAAAATTATCTGAATTTTTGTGTGCAAACCTGTATAGGCTCTTCATATATGCTACATAGTATGTTAAAATTTAGTTCAGTTAGGAAACGCATAACACGGTTGAAAATTCCCATTCGTCAATTTCTGTCCATGAGCGGCAATATACTCGAGACATTTTGTGGAGCTCTGTATAGGATCTATAGCATTTATACACACCAAGCAATAGGCAAAAAATGAGTTAAATTTAAAAACCCGTGCCACAACGAAAAACGCACTTTCAGCAATTATTATTCATAGTCAGTACGGTAACCGATTTATTTTTTGCGTCCCTGTAAATGAACGATAAATGCTACGTACTCCATAACATATAGAATGCATCTTGTAACGCACCTCACTGATATATATGAATTTCAACAATTTGAAATACAGTAACATCATTAAAATACACCGCAAACGATTTTTCCCCATGGGCCGTAATGTAAAAGAATTCTTTTGGGTTGGCCCTGGAAAAGAACTAGGATTGATATAATTAAGCAATTTTAGTATACAAATTCGGTTTTTAAATTCAGTCATACGGACATAATAGGACTCCAATAGGACGTCATCACCATGGCAATCTAGAATCATTACCTATCACGGGATATCATTGAATTAATGACGTAGGATAGGATTTAATAGAATGAAGAAAACTTTTATTAATATCTTTTTAAGTTTTGATTCGATTTTCGTAAAATTTGAAATGACTCGCCAACATTCTGAAACGATTCTATATATATTAAATTTCAAACCATTCGATTGGGTAGTTTTCGCGCTGTTATATGCGGACAGACGGACGGACCAGACCAGACGACGACTATAGGTGCTTACGTATTTATGTAATTACGAACGCACCTAATGACGGTAAGGAGAGACAATAAATATTCATACACTGTACAAAAAAATCTGTAATTTTGACAGAAAAATATTGTATTTTTTACAGAAAAAAACTGTTTTAAAGAAAAACAGTTTTTTCCTATTAAAAAATGCAGATTTTGTAATTTTTACAGAAAAGAAAATTCTATATTTTTTACAGAAAAAAACTGTTTTAATGAGAATATACAGACATTTTCTGTAAATTAAACAATTTTGCTATGGCGTCAAAATTGACAATGTTTTCCTATTAAGTTGAGAGATTTTTTCTTTTACAGTGTACAAATACGTATTTACGTGTATATGTTTACTTCTACAGGAACGGTGCAATTTTGCGCGGAGCCCTTTCAAATCACTTAGGGGGACCCAACGTCTCTGACTGCAATATTCGACTAATAAAAAATCCTTTTTAAAAATTGGATATAACATAGAATAATTTATAATATAGAGTATAAAATGTATGAAAAATAACATGGAAATCCTTTCACATGTAATGTGTATAATTATTTTCGAAAAATCTTGTATTAGAATATTTTAAACATTTATTTTTCGCGTTTGCAGTTATTTTCGTGATTCTCACACTTGCACTTTCCCCAAGAATTATATCATCTTTGTCTGTAAGAAATAAAGTTAATACTAATAAGATAATAAAATATTTAAAGACAAATTTAGAGCAATAATATCGTTATTTTGCACAAGATAACGTTATTTCAAATTGTATAGAGAGGTTCGGGATCCTTAATAAGATTCCAACTGGTGTGTGCCCTGGGTTTGCCCGATGGTTGTACCGGCGCGGCCCTGTACGTCTAAGCCATTCCAAATGTTAAATTTTTTCGAATCGTATACAGAGGCTCGGGGCCCCTAACAATATTCCAACTGGCGCGGGAAACCCTGGGCAGCCGCCCTTTGCCCGGTGATTGCACCGGCCCTGTACTTCTAAGCCATACGAAATGTTTAATTTTTAAAAATGAAAACAGGAAAAGAATCTCGAATGAACTCCAGACGGCCGAGTTCCGTTTTGTCTGGCTTATTCTTTTAAGACGATTTATCAGTATTCAAACATTTTTCTTCGGAAAGGAAGGGGCGAATTTGCACATTTAGACCATAACGAAACACAAAATCTGAATTCTTCAGTGTGTGTGTGTGTGTGGTGAGGGGAGGGGGGGGGGGGACTAGAATCCTGCATCGGTTAGGGTAACCCGCTTTTAACCAAACCCGACTCTCGGGTCAGGTTGACGCTAAATTTTTCATTGCGGGTAGGGTTAGGGTCGAGTTTTGACCTTTTCGGGTTGGGGTTGGCTTCACCTGATTTTTGAAAAGTTGAACAGTTTTACAGTTGAGTGTTTTTCAAATGAAACAAACTAGATATTTAAATATTAATGAGTGTATATGTGTTCATTTTTATGTAAAAAAAGTAAAATTGATATTAGAGATATATAATTGTAGGCTATTTTTCCTTAATTAAATTAAAATATGGATTCATTTTCTTTCATTTCGGGTTCCGGTCGGGTTTTTGTTGACTTTAAGAAAAATTTTTCTTGTTTCGTTTTGAATTCATCGCTGCGATTAATGCAAACAAAATGTTAACTCCGAAAACATTTTTTGAATGTTAAAAAGAAAAAAAACTGACCCTCCAATATTTGTAAATAGAATCATGCGAAAACTGACCCTCTTTTTATCAAAATTATTCTTATCTCCGTTGCCAGACGACCGTAACCGGAGTACTAACAACACAATATCCATATGATTTTGATTACCGAACAGGATTTGCAAGACTCGTTTGGCAATTTGGGCGGAAACCGATTGCAGTTGGCGCGTTTTCGCTTGGCGACGGGTTTCGGTTGTTCCGTTCCGGCTGGAAGATTTGCGCCGGCATTTTTTCAGTTTCGTTTTGAGGCGTCAGTCACGCGAATTCTTCCACCTGTTTATTTATTTAATCGGTTTGTGCCTGGCGTTCAGCGTGTTTGCTGGTGATAGGTAGATATCGTTGTTTACCGGTACACTGTAAAATTACAAGGAAACTGAATCTGCAGGACCCTCTGCATCACACATAGTAAAACTAGTCGTTGGGGGCACCGTAATATTTACCCATCCTGGATATGCATAGTATAAAATATGAAAATAAAACATGTGTAAGCTATTTATAAAATGCATTGCAATTCCAAAATAAAATCGTGGCTGGATGACGTCCTAAACTTTAAATACTGTATTACTGAATTGCGTAAAATAAACATCCTTATAACTCCAAAAATGATAATCCTATTCACTAACGGTTTACTGCGTCGGATGAAGCGTTTCATTTCAAATTAAAATAGATCTTTGAATTGAAATTAAAAAAAAAAAAACAGGGTCATGAAAAATCGAAGCGTGTGGAAAATGGGATTCCAAATAACTCGGCAACTCATTATCCGACCGACTTCATTCTTTATGCAAAATTTATGTTTTTTTATTGTCTTTTATTTTCGCTCCTTAAAATAAACAATTTCGAAAAATTTTATGCATCTTTTATCAGAACGACTACTTCGAGAGTCCGAAAAAAATAGTTCCGGATCCTCGAGGTGACTGAAATTCAATAAGCTTCTTGCAATTATTACATACTAAGTACATGCCAAATTTCAAGTCTTTATCTCCATTTGTTCCAGAGATAGAGCGTTTACAGACAGACACAAACAGACGGACGGCAAATTTTCTTTTCTATAAATGTGTTTTTCGGAATCTCCAGTGTCTGACACGTGTAAATCCGTCAAAAACATTTTTCCGATTTACAAAACGATTACAAGACGTACCCTATACTACGTATGATGGGTAAGTAAAAAGACAAATGTTCCTTTTTCTGTCCAACAAAAAGGCAAAATTGTAAATATTGTAGTAATAAACTTCTACTACCCTTATTTTTTTCATAATTTTAGTTACAGTTGATTCAGAAATAGGGGGGAGAGGTGGGGGAGGGGATTTATATATATCAGTGCAAATTAAAATGAAATAATAACGATGATTTTTTTAGATTGTCTTGTATTGGATATTGGCGCATAGTATCATTTTAATGTAACAGAATTATAATCAATTGTTTGTCAAAGTCATAATATAAAATTTCATAATATAAAATGAATATCTGCAATATGAAAATCTGCACATAAAATAAATTTTGTATGCATGCATTTTTGCGTAAGAGTGCAACAGCTATTGCACCAAAATCTGAATATTTATAAAACTAGTTAGAGTACGAACGCACCCCATTTGTCACGTTTGACGTACAATTTTCAACTTGTTGATTGCTGCTATCTTCCAAAACTGCAATTAGTATAAATTATTTGTATACAAACTCCAGCAAATGGTGATACTGAGTTAATTTCTTATATCAAATTTTAATTTATCACTTGATCTGTTTCACGAGGGTTATTGTTAAAATAAACTTTATGAAATTAGTGACATTAAAAAGTCTGGGAGACGTTCATAAATAGATTTTTCAGAAAGGTGGGTTTATTAAATATACTATTTTGAGTTAGAAAAAATTAAAATATTTATAAGAGATAATTTTCTTTTTGTTGCAGATAGGAAACAAGCACTTTTATTGTCCATAATTTTTTTAATTCATATTTTAATACTTGGAAATTTTTCCAGAGAAAATTTCTCACGCCTTGCATTCATAATATTCAAATTTTAATTGCTTAATAGGCGTATAGCCAACATAGTGAAAAAGTAATTAAGCAATTAAAATTTGAATATTATGAATGCAAGGCGTGATAAATTTTCTCTGGAAAAATTTCCAAGTATTAAAATATGAATTTATTCAATTGTCGCTGCTGGATTTTAGGTAGATTTCGTAAGAAATACTACCTATTACATTCTCACCTAAGTTGGAAATTTTGAAAAATTTTTGCAGATCTACGCCGATCATGACTCCCAGAACCCAAAACCACCCCCAGTTCAAAACTTTATCTATCTATCTATCTATATATGTCACTTTTTTCTGACCACGATAACTGGAAAAATTCTGCATTAATCTTTTACAAACTGATACATAAAATCAAGGGGCATAAAATCTCGGTCAAGTTCGTTAATGGGCAAAATCGAACCAAGGGGGGGGAGGGTGGGGGGGCTTTTTGTGAAAACAGAAAAAACCCCATAATTTCTTAATTATGATCCGTATCGAATCCGTTTAAAGTTATTATTACTTCTAGGAGAAGGGTCGAAAATGTATGTATGACAGATTTTTGATATAATTAAAAATGGCCCCAAAGGGGGGTTTTAAGAGAAAAAAAATCATAGCTTCGTCAATTCACAAGATATCAAATTCGCGTAAATTTATTATTAATCCTATTAATATTATCTAAAACTTTTATATTGACAAGTTTTTTATAGGACCAACCGTTATAGCAAAAAAAAATTAAAAACAAAAAAAATCCCTGCCGGCTCCGCCTGCAAACAAGTTATTTTTCGAAGTAGGCGGTTCCAACTCCCGCATCTTTTCGAAACTGATACATAAAATGAAGGGGCATAAAATCTCGGTCAAGTTCGTTAATGGACAAAATCGAACCAAGGGGGAGGATGGGGGGGGGGGGCTTTTTGTGAAAACAGTAAAAAACCCATAATTTCTTACTTATGATACGTATCGAATCCGTTTGAAGTTATTATTACTTCTAGGAGAAGGGCCGAAAAGTTATGTATGACAGATTTTTGATATAATTAAAAATTGCCTTAAGAGGGGGGGGGGAGGGGGAGTTAGAAGAAAAAAATTCATAACTTCGCCAATTCTCAAGATTTCAAATCCGCTTAAATTTATTATTAATCCTCTTAATATTACTTAAAACTTTTATTTTTACAAGTTTTTTATAGGACCAACCGTTATAGCAAAAAAAAAATTAAAAACAAAAAAATCCCTGCCGATTCCGCCTGCAAACAAGTTAGGTTTCGAAGTAGGCGGTTCCAACTGCCGCATCATCGTAAAAAGGTCATTTCTTCCGCAATTCCCGACAAACAGGCGCCCCACGGTCTGCGTCTTCGAAATCTACCTGTGCCTGTAGGCCGAGCCGTCAGGGATTTTTTTTTTTTTTTGATTTCGTGTTTGCCCCAGGTTTGGCGGCTCACGGAAAATATTCCATCTTGTGCTGCGTTTGTAGCCTTGCTAACATGTTATGGTGAAAAAGTTCCAAGCTGAGTATCGTCCCAAGTGGTTCAGTTGGTAGAACGTCAGTGCACTAATCTGATGACCCGGGTTCGAGTCCCGGCTTGGGTACTTTTTCACTATGTTGGCTATACGCAATTAAAAAACGCAATGTTGGCTATAAGCAATTAAAATTTGAACATAATTTTTATTTTTATGTTCTATTTTTTTTTTTTTTTTTTCTTTCTTTTTTTTTTTGCATTTTTTTGCATTTTTTTACTTGCTTGAAATGATGTATTCTAACACCTGAGTAATTATTTTTCAAATCGGAGTTGTCGCACTACAATGGGTTAAAGGTTCTGCTCCCTATTAAACGTTTATACGAGTATACGTATTATACGGGGTACTGATTTTCGATACGTTTGATATGGTCAATGCGGTTATACTTATTATACAAACAGTATATTACGGTACAGCGTATATGCGGAACTTACCTCGGTGTTTAAACGTATAAATTTTTAAATGGTTTTCGTTCATTGCGGGAAAAAAAGAAAAAAAAAGATTTCAAATTTATTTCAATGAAAATTGGAAGTAACATAAATGAATTAAAATTTTTATAACGAAAAAATAACAAGATCTTATGTATGAAACATATTATGCAGATTGCTATGGTAACGTTACCGATTTGTACCAGCTTGTTCTCCGTTCAGTGACGTAAGAGTGATAAGGTCCACTGGCATTAAAAGCAGTGTTGAATTAAGGGGTGGCCCAGGGGAGGGGACATTCCCCCCCCCCTGAACATTGAAATGTCCCCCCCCCGGAAGATTTGAGACTTGATGTTTTTAATGATTAAAAAGTGCAATTTCACCCACGGAACTCTACAATGTCCACCCCCCCCCCCCACACACACACCCGGAGGCACAGAAATTCCTCCCGGAGAAAAATGTCTGAATTCAACACTGATTAAAAGTAAATCCGTATATACTTGAAATATACGTATACTTGAATTATACATTTAATCGATGTACGCTTATACGTATCCTTATACATTTGAACGTATCATTTAACCCTTTAGCGGGCGGTGTCCACAAAAAAGGACACCTAATTTGAATTACAAAACTGACAAACGGCACCAAGAATATTTAATTACATTTTTCCTTTTATAAACTACGAGAAAATAAGCAAGTTTTTATTTTCTAATAAATTCTTTTGTAAATTTTGGTGTCAGTCGATAATTTTATCATTTTAAAAACAGTCTTACTCCGCGCCGGAAAAGGGTTAAGATATACGTATTTCACACCAACGTATATAGGTTAAACGTATAACTGAAATACGTATCACATCGGGATCACTAAGTAATGGTTATATGCTTAAAATGCAAAAATTCTCAGGGAGGAAAAAAAAACAACTTTTGGAACAAAAGGTTAATGCAATTTTTTTTTTCTACACTATTCAAAACTGCGTCAAAATCTACGCACAACACATGATTCTTTTTCATCGATATTTTATTTATTAATTCGGAGCCTCGAATAGATCATTATAAAACGAGCTGCCTCACTAAAAACACAAGCTCCGTCGGAGATGATCTAGGTATTGTATTTCTATGTGTTATAAAGTTGTCAGAGTTTGGAGAAAGCGGCGAAATCTAAAACTGCTTGCTCTATTTTGGTTTTCAGATTTCCGTTTTTCCTATCGGATGGGAAAAACTTGCCCGGGCGGGAAAAACGAGACGGCCTTTTACTTTCTTATTTTTCTTTTAACGAGCTGACAACACGATAGCTTTTGCATTGTTTGGTTATTGCTACTTAAATTCTTTTGTTAAATGTCGATGTTGACCTGTCATTTAAGGCTGTTTATAAAAGTTACTTTTTGTTCTTTTTCATAAATTTGCGAAAAGTTTGCAGATTTTCTTATTTCGATACTCATAAATCGAATAACATTAACGTTTTTTAGGTAGATTTCGTAAGAAATACTACCTATTACATTCTCCCCTAAGTTGGAATTTTTGAAAACTTTTTGCAGATCTACGCGGATTAGGACTTCCAGAACCCAAAACCACACCCAGTTCAAAACTTTATCTATCTATCTATCTATGTCACTTTTTTATGGACACGTTAACTCCCACAGTTCTGTACAAATCTCTTCCAAACTGATACATAAAATCCAGGGGCATAAAGTCTCAGTCAAGTTCGTTAATGGGCAAAATCGAACCAAGGGGGGGGGGGGGGGAGCCTTTTTGTGAAAACAGAAAAGCCCCCATAATTTCTTAATTATGATACGTATCGAATCCGTTTAAAGTTATTATTACTTCTAGGAAAAGATCCGAAAATCTATGTTGGACAGATTTTTGATATCATTAAAAATGGACCCAAGGGGGAAAAATGGGGAGTTTCAGAAGAAAAAATTCATAACTTTGTCCATTCACAAGATATCAAATCCGCTTAAATTTATTGTAAATCCTCTTAATATTACCTAAAACTTTTATATTGACAAGTTTTTTATAGCCCCAACCCTTATAGCAAAAAATAAAAAATAATAAAAAAGAAAAAAATCCCTGCCGGCTCTGCCTGCAAACAAGTTTGATTTCGAAGTGGGCGATCCCAACTGCGGTATCATGGCAAAAAGGTCATTTCTTCCGCAATTCCCAACAAACAGGCGCCCCACGGTCTGCGTTTTCGAAATCTACCTGTGCCTGTAGGCCGAGCCGTCAGGGATTTTTTTTTCTGTACAAAGGCAAATTATCTTTGTTGGGGGGGGGGGGGGGGTATTTTAAGCTGATTTCAGATACGCGACAGCCTCCCAAAAACTGTAGCCAGAAAATATTTCGGATTGGGATTTGGTGTTCAGAATTTTTGCCGAAATGTCAGCGAAGGTTCACTGTGGAGATACGAAAAGTTTTTGGTTTCCGTCTGTCTGCCTGTCTGTTTGTCTGTCTGTTCCGCGATAACTGCCGCAAAAAGTGTCCGATTTGGTTGATTTTTGGTAGGTGTGTTGGTGAGGTACCCGGATTTAGCTGTATAGTTTTTTGTTACATTTGCTTCATTCGTTCGAAAAATATAGAACATTTCTTTTTAGGATATAATGCTTTCCTATGGGAATGCAGACGATTTTCAAATTTCATTTTTAACTGAAATGAAAATCGCATAGTTGAATAATGGATGTAAAATTTTCGATATGGAGGTTTTCAATATATCCAATAGCTTTGAAAATTTGCCAGAACATTTATTAGAATTTAGAAATTAATTGTTTAAAATTATTGGAATATTTTTTGCATCTTTTCGGAAAATATAAAACATTTTATTTTCATATTTTTTACAAATTTTAAAATGCATTTCTTTTTACTTTGCTCTTTAATTTATGAGTTGCTTAGCAACCCTTTTCAAAGAATATCAAAATAATAAAATTCAAGTAACTCGCACTATTTTCCTGCAATATTTTATTAGCAAAATAAATTATTTTCGAGTGATTTTAGTATTCTATTGACATAAATGAGAATTTATTTTGATACAAGTTACCGTTTAACTACTATAAGAATGATTAGCGAAATATTTTTTTTCCAAACGAAAATTACAAAGACATTGAACGTGTAATTTGGATTCAAGTCTCGTAGTATGAGTTTACATTTGTATATGTATATTTCTTACATGAGATATTATTCATTTTTTGGAAAAGATTTGGATGTTTCGTCGCTGAAAGTTAATATAATTTTTAAAATAGGATAAAATCACTCTTACAACGAGGTGGTTAATCTAAAGAAATTAGAGTAGTAAAACGATCCTGAAATATTACAATTACTGGAAATTGAGAATATATAAAAAGCTATCAGAAAAAAATATTTTATAGAGCTAAACAGGGTTTACTATTTAGTGAATTGGCAGTGGGCACGATTATGAATGATTACCCAATAGGTTTAAAAGTTTCCAAATATGCCTATTCTGGGGAGATTTTTATAGGCTATTGCCATCGAGTTAGATCAAGATGTACTTAGATAAAATAAATATTATAGAATGAGCATCAAAACTGTTTTTTCGAAACAAAAATTGTAATACCACTAGATTTCTAAAATAGATATAAGTAAAATATAGTAGATTCAGTTTACATTTCCATAAGTTGCTTTTGTACATGAGATATTATTCAACTTATCTATTAGATGCAGGTGTTTCGTGGTTGGCAGATAATTAAATATTGCTGTTTGGGTATTACGATAACATGAAATTATTTTCGAAATTGTTGCTTATTCCAATAAAACCACTGTGTAGAACGAAATTCTAGATATACTAGAATCATTCACACAATCAATAGGAAATCACGAATCAATAAGATTACGGTGTGTTCAGGGGAGGGGGGGGGGGGGGCTCTGCCCCACTGAAGAAATGTATTTTTTTATCTAAAAAATTACAAGAATAAGAAGTTCATAAGAATTTCAGAATATCATTGCAAAAACCGTGTTTAATTGAACGCTTCTAATTTCTGAAAGTATTTTATATGCCTATAAATATGTATGTAATATAAAAAAAAAATTAAATTGTGGATTTTAAGATGTTAAATAATATGAGAAGTGATATTAAAAAACAATGACATTCAGAGCTGACGTTGAGGCTCCTGATCTGTAGATTTACTAGTCTTATTTTAGATTGAATTTCCACTAATTTATTATAAGCAAGTGTTAAGAGTGTTTATTAAGTTTTATTTTTAATTTAAATAATTAAATTTAATGTAATTACAAAAGAAAATTTAAGCCTTATTCTTTGCTTCTTTGCACATAACATTATAATCGCATTTAAATGCTTTTTCGAAATTTTGTACGTATGTTTTCAAATGTTGCATTACCTACAAATGTTTTCCTAGTACCATATGTCGGAACAGGTATATGTACTACATGTTATGTTAATATGTTTAAGAATTGTCTCACATTGGATGTTCTCCCCCCCCCCTCCCCCTCACACATAAAAAAATAAATAAAAATAAAATAAAATAATAAAATAAAATAAAATAATAAAATAAAATAAAATAAAATAAAATAAAAATAAAAAATTAGTCTAGCATATTTTTTATTAATACCTCATTTAATTTCATATCAATACCATTATACTTCATTAAAAAATTAATTAATAAAAAAAAAATAATAAAAATACAGGTTTTGGCAGCAGAGAACAATCACGTCTGTTCTAAAATCTTGCCTTGTCCTGGATTTAGTTCGATGGGCGCTCATGCGTGAAACGGACTTTTTCTTTTCATCCATTTTTCATTAATATTTTAAAGGAATGCTTTAATAATTATAATTTATTTAAGTGCAATTATTAATATGCGTGTAAAAAATTAAATTAAATTAAATTAAAAAAGATAAAGAAACAGTTACTGATAATTTAAAAAAAAAAATTTCTACATGGGCGCCAGAAAGACATTGCGCGTACTTAGATTAAAAAGTTAATAAACTAAAATTTATCTTTCTTTGACGATTAGAAAAGAAAACAATAAAATTTTGTACGTATGTTTACAAATGTTTTATTGCCAGAAATGTTTTCCCAGTAGCATACGTCGAAACAGGTTATAAGTTTGTGGATAGTTTAAATGAATTCCATCGGATTCTTCAAGAATTTGAACCAAACAAGTCTGACGATCTGTATGAAGTAGATCGTAAATATTTTGTTTTGACATTCTTCTTTTACAGAATCCCATTCCAAAAACTTTGAATTAATTTTAAAGATTTCTTAGAAAATGTCAGACAAAGGACAAGTTTAAAGGTATTTAGAACACAAAATATTGAGAAAAAAAATTATTATTTGTATAAATCAAAATTTAAAATAATATTTTCTTTTGTCTTATCTTAAAAAAAGTGATAATAATTTAAATATAAAAAAAATAATATATATATATATATATATATATATATATATATATATATATATATATATATATATATATATATATATACTAGGGGGCCTACCCCCTGCGAGCTACGCCACAGCCAACTTCAGTAACGGCCGAGAAAGCTCTTGTTTGTTTCTCCCGCCTTAAGACGGAATTCATGACGCCAGACCACGTGATCTTCGGCCGACCGAATCGGCTGAGAAAACTCTTATTTGTTTCCCACCTCCCTAGGACAGCTTTCTCGGCCGATTGGTTCGGCGGAGATCACGCGATCTGACGTCATGAACTCCGTCCTAAGGCGGGAGAAACAAACAAGAGCTTTCTCGGCCGGTACTGAAGTTGGCTGTGGCTACGCTCACCAACCCCCGCTCAGACTTCGAGGCCTCTAAAAGCATGACAGCGTGCTTCGTTTTAAAAATATTGGTAAATCTGTAATTGGGTTGCATGCTTTTAACGTTTTAATGGGACATTTTTTTTATTATCATGGCCTCATACACAGCTGTTGGGACAACTGGCGACTGTTTTAGGGATTGATAAGTAAAATTAATTACACCTTGAAAACCAGCTTGTATAAAATGGTTAGGTTTAAATTGTGGCTACCTTTCGGACTTTTATAACAACGATCTGTATTCTATTCTTCCTTTGCGTTTAAGGATGAGAAAAATTCCATCTGCTTGTGAATAACATTAAGAACCACGGTATTGAAAAGTACTATGTTATAGACATTTTCAGTAACAGTTAATTTTCTCTCTATTTTAGTGCACCATCATGCATATTTTCATGTTATTTTAAATATGTAAATTATTTATTTTAATTAATATGTATATAAGAATTTTCTAATAATTATTTATCATACAAAATTAATTAAATATTTTGTGCATGCATGCCTGCATTTATTCGGCATCAATTGATGAGATATTTAAACAAATTTGCTATCCGCGATAATTTTACACCATGTTATGTCACTTGAATATTGTCTATAAGAAAATCGGGTACTTTTCCAGTATAGGATCCTTTGCTTTTAGGTTTGTCGTAATTCGAGTTTCAAAAAGGGATAGATTCGTTAATATACATATATTTGTTGCCAAAAGTTATGAAAGCAAACCCAATGAACTGTTGGTTCTTTTCTATTATAGGGGTCTTGACGCTTTTTTAAAAAGCTTGGCGCAATTCGGGCATCAGAAAGTGAGATTTGGTGCCAAATGACATAAACAGCCATGGAAACAAATTCGACGATTTTTTTTGTTTATATGCGTATTTTAATTATACGTATATTATTATTGTTTTTTCTATACAAATTACTTCTGATTATATATAAAATAGGATAAATGACATTTTACGCTAAACAAATTGTATAAATATTGAAAAATGCTTCTGTATACGAAATGACAAAGTGAATAGGTTGACAGAAAGTATGTTGCCAAATTTCCTTTTCCGCCAAGGCTATTTTCTCTGTTTCGTCAAGGCCCCATATACTGGAAAAGCACCGAACTTTTATGCTTGTTTATACATGATTTATATGTATATATACAATTTATTTATAATTGTCTTTCAATTTACCTCTTTTTGTACATAAAAATAGATAAATGGCTTCTTTATATTAAACAAATTGTATAAACATAAATGACGTATTTACATAAATGACGTCATTTGGACGAATTTATTCAAAATATTTTCAGTTTATAAATTAAATTAAATGCTGACAGACGATTGAATCCTGACGATAGAAATATGATTTTTTTTTTTTCAAATTTTCCGGAAAAACATAATTTAATCACAATCTTGTCTTCATTATCAATTGAAATAAAAGATAAATTCAATTTCAATTTGAAAATGAGTAATAAAAAGAAATCAATAGTCCCTATCGGGATCCTTTTTGATTGTTTTCCCTTTTTTGTTACAAAAAAACTAAGTAATTAGTTGCCATCATTACAGAAATGTCATTAAAATTAGAAAAAAATTAATATCTCGAAAACTAATTCCAATTTCAAAATTCTATTACCAGTTTTGACATCCGCGGATTTTTATGGACAATTGGTATTAATTTCACCATCAAGCGTTTAATATTTGATTAAGAATAGCCCTGAAACATAATCAGTTGTTTAATCAGTCGTTTCATAAAATCGTTTCATAAATTCGTTTCATAAAATCGTTTCACAAATTCGTTTCATTAGGATTTTATATATATAGGGTAGATATATATATATATAATATCTATGAATTTCAAAAAACATATCAAGTTCTTGTATCATTCTACTTAAATCTCCAAAGAGATAATTAATGATAATGTGTAGACAGAATACCACATAGCTAATAGATTTAACAAGTGCAATCATAATATTACCATAGCTTGTGCTTCAATGGTAATCGGCCAAAAATACTGAAAACATGAAGAAAATTTAAAAAAAGAGAGAGAGAGAGAAAAAAAATAATAATTTGTAGTTGCTATCAAGTGAATGCAAATGGATTAAGAAATGAAATATGAACCATATACAATGGAAAATTGGACAACAAGAGAATTAAATCAGAATTGGATATGAAAAAACACATGTAGATATAATCATCAGCCTGGACGTACCCACATGTGTTTCAAAAAATAATTCAGTATTTCATAATTCTACTGGCATATATGCTAAGATCAGTAGAATCACCCGGGTATACTGAATTATTACCAGAAAACAATTGGAAATATTAAAATTTGAAATAATAAAATTGGAAATAAAAAACCCGTAAAGAATAGATAAAATATTTCACTCACATCAATTATCCTAAAATCTGTATGCAACACCTCACTGAATTACCACCAGATATCAGTTTGAAATAATAAAATTGGAAATAAAAACCCGTAAAGAGTAGATAAAATATTTTACTCACAATAATTATCCAGAATCCTTAAACATCACAAGTTCTTCATGATACCACACGTCCACATGGCACACATCATGAAATATCTCATACTTGTTGACATAGTCGAGTTGAGAGAAATTATTTGAAAGACAAGTTGAGAGCACATCTTTTGAAATATTACCCTAACTATGACACCCCAACACAAATTGATTCAAAAACACACAAATTTATTCTTGTGATAATACACTAATAACAAAATTATATCCGTGAATATACAAATACTCCATTCAGTTTTAATCCCTAAAAGTAAAATTAATATACAAGCGATAGCGCCCTCTATAGGTAAATTAAATATAATATTAACAATATTATCACCATCTACCTGACAAGTTATGTGCCTCCATCTATTGGTATGATAATTATTCAAAATTAAGATTGAGTTACATATCCACTATATTAGATTTAATTATATATAAACAGTAAAAAACAATACTACCTTGTAGTTTTACATTAAAATCGTACAAAATCCTACTATATGAATAAATTTACCCAGAATTAAATCCCTCCTACACAGCATTTCAAATATTCTTAACAAGAGTGTATATTATGTAAAAGAGATATTTTTAATACAAAGTGCTGGTGCTGCCATCTGTGTTAATCCACTTATATATATTATAGAATTTATATAAAATAATTAATGTTTTATTTTACTTCTACTTAAATATATTATAGAATTTATAGATTGATTTAAATATCAAATTAAATATATCATAAACAATTTAAAATATCTCAAAATTTATTTAATTTTTTTTTTTTAAAGATATTTTACACCTTAGAAAATAAATATTATACGTAAAAAAAAAAAAAAAAAAAAAGTTTAAAAATATTAAAAACTTATTCTGTTAATTTTTTTAAATTTCAAATTTGTTTTTATTTAACTTTATTAAAATGTAATAAATTTAAATGACATTTTATATCCTAAAAAATAGGTATTATTCGTAAATAATAAATAAAAATAAATATTCGAATTCCAAAAACTTCAAATGAATTTTAAAGATTTCTTAGAAAATTTTAA
Organism: Maratus michaelseni; assembly: GCA_963931845.1. Classification (NCBI taxonomy): domain Eukaryota; kingdom Metazoa; phylum Arthropoda; class Arachnida; order Araneae; family Salticidae; genus Maratus; species Maratus michaelseni. The sequence continues at coordinate 30,724,199 of OZ007588.1, read as the reverse complement.
ACAAGGGACAAGTTTAAAGGTGTTTAGAACACAAAATATTGAAAACAATATTATTTGTATAAATCATAATTTAAAATACAGCTAATATTTAATAAATAAAAATAAATACTTCAGAATTTCAAAAACTTAAAAATCTTTCATTCTGTCCATTTGTTAATTTTTGTCAGTTAATTTTCCAGTTTTGTTAAGATTTTGCTTATCTTATATATATATCTAAAAAATAATGTTTTTTATCTTCATAAAATTGTAATACTTTAAAGAAACATTTTACATTGTAAAAAATTACACTATTCATTTAAACAAAAAATAATTTTAAAAGTTTAAAGAATTTAAAAATATTTTTTTCTATCCTGTTGATTTACTTAATATTTTCCAGTAGTTTTTTCCCCCCTCATTTTTTTAATATAGTAATTTAAAAGGAAATTTTATATCTTAAAAATACTTTTCATATAAATAATTAAAAATAAAAATAAATAAAAATTTAAAGGAATCTTTTATTTCATTAACTTTTTTCAAGAAGGTTTTATTTGCTTATTTTTATAAAATATAACACTTTTAAGGGTAAATTAATAGCTAAAAAAAGTATATTGTTTGTACAAATAATAAAATAATAATAATAATAATAATAATAATAATAATAATAATAAAATCTTCCATTCTGTTAATTTTTTAATATTTTCTAGTAATTTTTTACTTATCTATAAAAATCTAATAAATTTAAGGAAAAATCTGATATATTAAAAAAGTATGTAAAATCGCATAAACAAATAGAAAAACAATAATTCTAAGATTTAAAACATCTTTCATTCTGTTAAATTTGTATTATTTTCTATAGTTATTTTTTAATTTATTTGTATAAAAATGAAATAATTTTAAGGTGAAATTTTACTTCTTAAAAAATTACACTATTCATAAATAATAATAATAATAATAATAATAATAATAATAAATCAAAGAATTTACGAATTTTTCATCCTGTTTATTCGTTTAATATTTTCTAGTATTTTATTTTTAATTATCTTTAAAAAAAAATTAATAATTTAAAGGGATATTTTACATTTCAAAACATATTATTATCCACATAAATAAATAATTTTAAAAATTCAAAAATTTAAAAAATCATTTATTCTGTAAAATTTTGTCAAGAAATGTTTTTAGTTATTTTTATGTAAATATAATACTTTTAAGGGTAAAATTATGTATATCTAAAACATATATTATTTCTATAAATAAGAAAAGAAAATAGTAATATTAAAATATTTCATTCTGTTATTATTTTCTGGGGAAATATTATATATTTAAAAAAAAAAGTTACATTATAAATTTAAATAAAAAACAAATTAAAAAATTTTAAAACTTTCATTTTGTTATTTTTTCAGCATTTTTTTTACTCATTTTTATAAAAATATAACAATTTTAAAAAGAAATTTTATATCTTAAAAAAGTACATTATTCATATAAATAATAATAATAAAAATATTGAAAGAGTTTAAAAGTATTTAATTCTGCTCATTCATTTACTATTTTCCAACAGTTTTTTTTTTTTTTAACTTATCTTTATTTTTAAATGTAATCATTCTAAGAAAGTTATATTATTTGTATAAATTAGAGAGAGAGGAAAAAAAAAACAATTCTGTTCAGTTTTTAACATTTTTCAACAGTTTTTTAATTTTCTTTATAAAAATTTAATAATTGTAAGGAAAAATCTTATATACTAAAAAAGTATATTGCTTGCATAAATAATAATAATGGTAATTAAATTATTCTGTTCATTTATTAATATTTTCTAGCAGGTATTTTTTAAATTTATCTTTATAAAAATGTTATAATAATAATAAGGAGAAATTTTATATCTTATAAAAGTACATTATTCATACAAATAACAAAAAAATATTTAAAAAGTTTAACAGACTATTTCATTCTGTTCATTCATTTCCTATTTCTCAGCAGTTTCTTTAAGTATCTTTTTTAAAATAATTGTAATGATTTAAAGGGGATTTTATATCTTAAAAAAAGTGTATCAATCGCATAAAAAATATTTAAAAATATAAAAACTTTCATTTTGTTAATTTTTATTATTATTATTATTTTCCAATAATTTTCCTCTAATTATCTTAATAAAAATGTAATCATTAAAATGATTACATTTTATAGCTAAAAAAATATTTATTTTATAAATAAGAAAATAATAATTTAAAGAAAATCTTTCATTCTGTTCATTTCTCGATAATTTACAGCAGGTTTCTTTTTTCTTATTACTTATTAAATTTACTTTACTTATTGGACGTTTTACTTTATAAAATTGTACTAATTTTAAGGACAAATTTTATGCCTAAAAAAAGTATTCATGGGGGAAAAAAAATATAAATAAAAAATAAATCTTTCATTTTGTTGATTTTTTTTTTTTTTTTAATATATACTTTCCAGTAGTTTCCTTTTATTTATCTGTTTAAAAATGTCATAGTTTTATGATAAAATTTTATATCTTTTAACATATATGTATTATTCGTATAAATAAAAATTATTTAAAAAAATAAAAAAACAATTAAAAATCTTTTATTTTGTTCATGTGTTAATATTTTCCAGTAGTTTTTATTTTTTAAGTAATAATTATAAGACAAATTTTGTATTTTAAAAAGGAATATTCGTACAAATAAATTTTTAAAAAGCCAAAAAATTTAAAAAATATTTCATGTTATTCATTTTTTAATATTTTATAGAGCAGGTTTTCTATATATTTTACTAAAAAGTAGATAAAGATATTTAAGATATAAATTTTATATCTTAAAAACATTACAAATTATTCACAAATTTAAAGAAATTTTTTAAAAAAAAATAAAGATATTTCATTCTGTTTTCTTTTCTTGTAATGCACCTTTACGAATCTACGTACTATCTGTCTTTTAGATATCTACGATAACGAACAATTCTTCAATTGAAATGTATATTCATTAATTTTTAGCTGAATTGGGTTATTAGACAGGTTTCGTTTTAACACGTTTTGCTGTACATTAATACTGAGGTTACAAATTTAAGATGTCGAATTTAGAAGCCCTCTAATCCTTTTTGCCCGTGCGGTAAACAGGGCCTGATTTCTGAAGGGTCCTTGGGATTTTGGGAAGCCCCACATCGACTAAGCTCATTTTAAAAATTTCCTTATTGGATTATAATGTAACGGTCATTTATTTAGAAACTGGATGAGTTTAATAGACACTAAAATTATTTAAAATTTTGTAAACTATGTACAAATGTTAGAAAATTGTGAATATTCATCTTTAAATGCAGATAATTCTCTCCAACCGGCAAGTAAATGAGAGTGGTGGAATACACAAAAATTCATGATACTTTGGGACCAGGGCCGGCGCAAAGTCGTCACGCGGGACCCTCGCAAATCACCTAGCGGGACCCAACGTCTCTGACTGCAATACTGGGACTAATAAAAATTATTTTTAAATTGTATATATATCATAGAATAATTTATAATTTAGATTATAAAATGTATGAAAAATATCGTACAACTTCTTTCACATGCAATGGGCATAATTATTTTTAATTTTTGAAAATAATTTTTTTTGCGTTCACGGCAACTTTTAGGATCCTTAAATCTATACATTCCCTGACAATTATATCAATTCTGGTTGTAAGTAATAAGATTAATACTCGCTTTTTTCACACACACACAAAAAAAAAACATTTAGAGCAAAACGATTAGTCTTTTACACAGAGGCAACATTATTTCGAATTCTATAAGAGGATCGGGGCTCCTAACAAAACCACAACTGGCACGGGACCCAGGGCAGCTGTCCCGTTTGTCCGATGGTTGCGCGGGATCTGCTTAGGCCCCAAACTGTCCAAGTCGGGCTCTGCTGACGATAAAATTACCTGACAATATGGCTTGGAATTTAGATACTAAAATTAACATATTTCACATGCCTAAACTAAACGGCATGTTTATCAACACCTCCGTTGTCTGCCGTCCCCCCCCCCCTCCCACACACACACACTTTTTCGAAACAGGCGTTTGACCTGACAGAAGCGGACCGGACAAATCCACGTGGCGATGGGAAAATAAATGTCTCCTCACCTGGAAAGCGACGTAGAAGGTAGCTCCTGGCTGAACATACTGTCCGAAACATTCCTCTTTCCCGGCGTCCACATGAACCTTGAACTCGAAGGCCACCCCGATGTTTTGGTTGAAGGTGTAGGTCTCGGAGGGGCAGGGGGGCACGCGCATCAGGAGCAAAACAGCGGTCAGGAGCAACAACAGATGGACGGACATCTTTTGCAGAATTTATTTTCTTTCACGGCAGACGATTTCCACAGGTGGCGAACGGACAGGGTTGCTTGTTCCGATAAGGAGCCGTTGGGAAGCAAGATTCAATCGATCTATCGCTCTTCTGGCGGGTTAGAAAATTTTTGTCTCTTTCGCAAATATTGAACTAAATATGGCGCGGCCGGCATAGAGTATCGCGTGGGGGGGGGGGGGGGAGGGGGTCCCGGGTGGATCATTATTTCAGATTTTTCTTTTGGAGGGGACGATTTCCTTCGTTAGACACGATAATTTCAAATTTTCTATTCACTTGAAATCACGGACGTCCGCAAGGCGGTAAAGGGGGGGAGGGGGGCAATTGTCCCAAATTTCCTTTTTCTTCGATTTTGAGAAAAATTAAATTTATTCTTTTTAAGTTACTTAAATGAATGAAACAGTAAGAGAAAAAGGAACTAAGGACTTTTCGTAACCCCTCTCCCCCTCCATGGATGACAATATTTATTTGTGTTTTCATTAACATATTTAAAACATTTCTTCAAGAGGGAGTTAAAATGAAGGGGCGAAGTTTCCCTGATTTAAAATATGATAAATTGTTTTTGTTTTTCATTTCTGAAAAAGTCGGTAGAACCTTACTTTTGAATTTTCAATATCTCTTATTTGCTACATTTTTGTTAATCTGTACTACATGTTATGTTAATATACTTAAAAATTGTCTTACATGGGATGTTCTGCCCCCCCCCCTCCTTACCAAAAAAAAAAAAAATCATAAAATAAATAAAATAAAATAACAAAAAATTAGTCTAGCATATTTCACATTCATATTTCATTTAATTTCATATCAATACCGTTGTAAATATCAATACCATCATACTTCATAAAAAAAAAAAGAGGTTTTGGAAGCAGAATAAAATATTGTCTTGTCCTGTATTTAGTTCTACGGGCGGCCACACTTCACGTGTGAACTTCTTCTTCTTTTTTTTTTTTCATCCATTTTTCATTAACATTTTTAAAGGAATATTTTAATCAATATCATTTATTTACATGCAATTATAATTAAGCGTGTAAAAAAGGAAAACATCCAACTAATAATTAAAAATGATAAATAAACAGATAATGATTAAAAAAAAAATGTCTACATGGACGCCAGAAAGAGAGCGAAAGACAGAGGAGTAAGGGGGGGGGGCATTGCCCTTATCTAGATTTTAAAAAAAATAATGAACTAAAATTTATCTTTCTTTGACGATTAAAAAAGAAAACAATAAAATTTATTCTTCCAAAGTGACTTAAAATAACTAAATACTAAGCGAAAAAAAAAAAAAGTTTTTCACCCCCCCGTCCCCCGTGGCAGACGATATTTAGTTCTGTATTCATTTTACTTTTTATGTGTTTCAAAATTATTTTAAGGCTCTGCATGAGTGAGATTTCAAATTCTCCCTGGTAATATTAATTCTATTGCTTTTATATACAAGATATAATAATCAGAAATGTTTTGGGAATATTTTAAGTAAAGTTATTTTTTTTTTTAGCCATTCCCTTACAACCACAACGAAATGGAGAACGAAACCCTCAGCTGCATAGGCATCTTTTTATTTTTTCCGATATTTGCTCAATCCAAGCAACAAATCTCGTTTAAAATCGTTGACGAGATTTTGTGTGAAAAGAAATGAAAAGTGGAAAGATATTCTGGATTTTTTTTTTTTTTATGGTTGGAAATGGGCTACTTAATATATAATTATCAAGGGGACTTACGACTCTTAAACTTTCAAAAAATTCAATAAAATATATATATGTATATATATATATATATATATATATATATATATTTGACAGTGCTATATGGGGTAATAATTTCATTGCATATGGTCATTTGCTTCTGTTTCAATGGTTAATTTTTGCAATAAGTTTATATATATATATATATATATATATATATTCCGAATATATATATATATATATATATAATAATAATAAAACGTTTGTAAATAATAACCATTAAACCACATAAATAATCGACAATAGATAAACCGATAGTTACAATACAATAAAAAGTTAAAATTTCAGTGCAAAATCACCTTGTTTAATAATTAAAATTCATAAAGATACAACTAAATGTAAATATATTGCTTGAAGGTGCGCAAAAACATACATAAAACATGTAAAAGCACATTAAAAAAATCAAAACGTTTTCAACCGAACTACTCGGTTATCATCAGTAAAAAACTAAAGCGCGAAGAGACAACAACTCAACTCAACATTTAGTTTCTCACTGATGATGACCGAGTAGTTCGGTTGAAAACGTTTTGATTTTTTTAAAAGGACTTTAATGTGCTTTTAAATGTTTTATGTATGTTTTTGCGCACCTTCAAGCAATATATTTACATTTAGTTGTATCTTTATGGATTTTAATTACAATACAATACATAAATGTATCCAAAAATTAAAGATTCTCAAAATTAAAATAAGTGAGAAAAATATTTAAAGATATTTAGAGAAAAAATCCTATGTGCAGAAAAGTGAAAATTATTACAAGAGCAATTGGAAACTTGTATAGTGGAACACCTTTTCAAGGGCAATATTCCACTAATATAAGTAAAATGGAATTGATTTCTGTTTGAGTAAATAGCCATGAGCTTAATTTATTAACCAAAATTGCTCAATCAATTACCAAATGAAATTTAAAGAGAATTGAAAAAAAAAAAATACACAAACATTGAGAACCTGAACATGATATGTTCAAAATTCATTAATAGTGAATATTATTAAAATACAAAAATGTATTTAAAAAGGAATTTTTTGACAAAAAGAGAAATTACAGTAAAACATACCCCAACCTCAACAGTTTAGCATTCAGAAACCACGTTATCCATTAGAAATATATATATATATATATATATATATATATATATATATATATATATATATATATATATATATATATATATATATATATATATATATATATAAATGAATACACGAAGGACAAAACACCGACAAACACCGACACAAACAAACGAAGGATAATGTGAAGAACGAAGGATAAAACACCATAAAAAGCAATGAAATGGACACTGAAGGAATTATACTTAAAAGGATGAAAAAGCAAAAATTGGATAAGCAAAATTGGAAAACTATGAATATCTTATAGAATCTTCAGAAAGGCTTTATAAGAATATTCATAGTAAGTATATGGTATTTCAACAAATATTGTCAGCATTATGCCTAAAATCGACAATATTAAGCCCCTTATAACATATATAAATGAAACAAGAAAATTAAGGACCGACATGAGGTTCAAATGACAAAATAAAATGAAACAAGAAAATTAAAACCCGACATGAGGTTCAAATAGCTAAATAAATAAATAAATATGCAACTGAAATAGAAATTAGATAAATAAAAAAAATATTTAACTTAAATACTAAATAGAACACAAAATAATGTTCAATATATATATATATATATATATATATATATATATATGTTATTGCGTTTTAAACTTTACACACACACTGCTGGTTCTTAACTAAAAACACTTAACTAAAACTAATGGACTGTATAAAAGCGGATTTATTCACATACAAATATCAAAAAGCGAGCCATCACACGGCTATTCTAAAACAACGTTTTTTCACATTCCAAAACAAGAAGCAAAACAGAACACTGGTGTTGCCAAACGCGGAAAGTAAGAAGAAGAAACTTACATAAATTCGGAGGACATGAAACTAAAGAACATGCAGCTTTAGTTCGCTGCAGACGATATTTACATAAACATTCTGGCCCCCGTTGAAATCCCCTGGGATTTCAACATGTGGTTAGTTGCTTACAATTTCTTACTATAATGAAAAAAACAATTAATAACACAAACAAATTAATGCAAAAAATATAATAGAAAAATATTAAATAGTTGTCAGTTCACAGTTTTTAGTTTCTATAGGAAGAGGACACAATTTCAATACTGGACGACAAAAATTTGCGAATTTCTTCATTCTGCTTGCACTGCAAAAGATATTTGTTAATTTCTTTTTCTGCACCTTTGAAGTTGGTTCCACAGTCTCTAAAAATCTCAAAAGGTTTCCCTCTTCTTGCAATAAATCGTTTTAATGCCCTTAAGAATGCCTTTGTTGAAAGATCTTCGACGACTTCAAGATGGATTGCTTTGATGACGAAGCAGACAAATGCACACACATATGATTTAAATGATTTTACTCCGCGTCCTGCACGATATTTAATCATGAATGGTCCTGAAAAATCTGTTCCAACTCGATGAAATGGTCGTGATTGTGTTACTCTGGATGCTGGAAGATCAGCCACTATTTGTTTTGCAGTTTGAGCTTTATATCTGCAACACGTAACACAAGCTCTTACCATTTTCCGAATAACAGACCTAGCAGTAATGATCCAAAATTGCTGTCTAATTAAAGAAAGAAGAAGTTCTGGACCTGCATGTAAGTAGTTTTCATGATAATGTTTAATTATGATCTTAGTCACATGGTGCTATGATGGTAATAAGATTGGGTGCTTTTCATTCTCCGACAGCTGTGCGTTTTTCAATCTTCCTCCTACTCTTAATATTTTGTTATCATCTAAAATTGGACACAAGCACATGAGACTGCTATTTGCAGGTAGCTCTTTTCCAGCTTCTAAACACTGAATTTCCTTACTGAAGTTCACTTGTTGAACTATCCGAATAATGCAGCGTGTTGCGGCTTGAATTTCACTGCTTGATAAAAAAGATGTATTTCTTTCTACACGCGTTACCTTTGAATTGGAGATGAATCTCAATATCCAAGCAAATATGCGTTGCAACTTGGAAAACGAAGATATTTTTGATATAACATCAAGTTCTTTTACAGTTTCAGAAGCTACAAATGATAAGGTTTTACGTGCTTCTGGTAATTCTTCTTCATTTATGGGAATAGGTTCATGCACGGGAACCTCTCTGCTTCTTAACCATAGTGGGCCGTTCCACCACAAGTCATGGGACAGTAGTTCTGCAGGAAGTAACCCACGTGATGCACAATCAGAAGGATTTTCTTTTCCGTCCACATGGTTCCAATTCTCAGCTGGTAAAATGGATTGGATTTCAGATACTCTGTCGGCTACAAAGACTTGCCATCTTTTAGGATTTGATCTTAGCCATGACAATACAATTTGTGAATCACTCCATGCGTGTACAGAATCAGGTTTTATATGTAATGCAGGTCTGACTGCCTATATTAAGTGTGCCAGTAATACTGCAGAACATAATTCCAGTCTTGGAATCGTGACAGGTTTTAGTGGTTCTACGCGAGTTTTAGCTGTTACAAGTTTCACATCAATGTTAGAGTTATTAAAAGTTTTAACGTAAATAACTGCTGAATAACCCTTTTCTGACGCATCACAAAATCCGTGAAGTTCACATCGAGAATAATTGGGTAAAATTACTTTTCTAGGTATATATATGGAATTTAAGAGTTTGACTTCTTGGCACAAAATTTTCCACTTTTGGTCAATATTTTCTGGTACTGGGTCATCCCATGATAATTGTAATTTCCACAGTTCTTGAAGGATCATTTTAGTTAGAATCACAAAAGGTGCAATCCACCCCAATGGGTCAAACAGCGTTGAGACAAATGACAGAATAATTCGTTTAGTAAAGACACCTTGATAATTTATATCACTGAAACTACATTTGAACATATCATTATCAGGATGCCATTCCACTCCTAAAACTTTTGTGGCCTTATTGCCCACTACACTATGTATATTATCGTTAATTGTGTTTGCTAACCCAGCATTTTTCAATAGTGATGGTTCATTTGTGGACCATTTATGTAGCTCAAACCCACCTTTTTTAAGCATTTTTTGCAAATCAGATATCAATTCAGTACCTTCCTGACTATTCTCAACACCAGTTAAAACATCGTCGACATAAAAATCTCTTAAAACTCTAGACTTTGTTTTTGGGAAATTAAGACCCTCATCAATTGCTAACTGAATCAAAGCTTTAGTGGCAAGATATGGAGCAGCAGCAGTTCCATACGTGACAGTATTTAAGCGAAAGACTTGTATTTGTTTATCTGGATTATCTCTCCAAAATATTCTCTGAAAATCCCTATCATTGTCATGAATTTTTACCTGCCTATACATCATTCTTATATCAGCTGTTATGGCAATATTATGAAATCTAAACCTTAATAAAATGCAAATTAAATCATCTTGTATTTTTGGACCTATCATTAGAGTGTCGTTTAAAGAAACACCTGTTGTTGTTTTAGCACTCGCATCAAAAACTACTCTTAAATTTGGTGGTTAAACTGGAATTGTTTAAGACGAAGTGGTGTGGGATGTAATAATGTGTAGTTTCTAATTCACGATCTGTATTCGAAACATAGTCCATGTGGCCCAGAGATAAATATTCTTTCATAAATTGAACATATTGGTTGTAAATTTCTGGCATGGATATTAATCTTTTCTCAAGATAAAGAAATCTTCTGTGCGCCATTTGGCGTGAATCACCTAAAATATCTCGATCCTGTTTGAATGGTAATGCGACTGAATAGCGGCCTGATTTTTCTCTAAAATGAGAACTCTCAAAATGTTTTTCTTCAACTGTTAAAGGTTGCACATTTGGAATTTTTTCTAATTCCCAGAATGAATTTCCTAACTCGTCAGTTTTTGTACTTAAATGATTTACATATACTGGATCAGTTGCCAGCGTTTCAAAATTTGTAGTACCCGAAATTATCCACCCAAGTCTCGAATTTAAGGCAAATGGAAGGTTAGGTTCACGTTTGACAATTTCACCAGTCATTAAATGCATAAATACATTTACACCAAATAAAATGTCAATTTTTTGTGACTTGTAAAACAATGGATCAGCTAACACTAAATCACTGAAATTATCGCAAATGACTGAAGGTAAAGACACATAGGGAATATTATCTGTCACTTTATCCATTACGAATGCTGATGTTTATACTCTGAGATCACTTTTGAAGTGATAAGTAAATAATGAATCGACTTCCCCATTACTCACAGTATTAAATGTTCCCAAACGTGACACAGAAATAGAACTATCTTTTACCTTTAATCCTAATTTGTTTACACATTCTCTAGAAATAAATGACTTCTGCGAGCCTGTATCACATAAACATCTGCATTTTGCAAATTCTTGTTTAGAATTTTGAACTTTTATTAATGCGGTACACAACAAAATATGACTCTTTTGATTACTCTTTGCGTTTGATTCATAATGAGAGGCACAGACTGTAGACGAAACATTATCACTCGCTGACTCAATTTGTTTAGGGATAAATTCTTGTGCGTGTGGGGACATACTATTCGCCTGAGTCTTATTCCTTGAATTATTTACCATGTGCAAAATACTATGATGTTTCTTAAAGCAATGATGACACGTATTTAGACTCTTACATTTATTGAGAAAATGCATATTAGATAGGCAATTGAAGCAATAATGATGTTTTACGAAATCTACTCGTTGTTGAACAGGCAAATTAAGAAATTTCGAGCATTTAGCTAAACTATGTTATTCTTTACAGTAACCACAACTCAAAGTAGCTACAAAAGCATTACTCTTATTTGGAAATACATATTTAGGTACCTTATTTACCACTAACTTGCTATTTTGAAGAGTTCTTGCGTAATTCTTAAGAAATTCAATTAAGTTCTTAAGTTTCGGAATTTCATTGCTTTTAAGCTGACGTTCCCACAACAATTTTGTAGAAGAATCCAATTTTTGCAAAATTAAATAAGTCATTAATGTATCACCAAATTTGTCAATGGTTTGGTTACGCATTTAGCTAAACTATGTTCTTCTTTACAGTAACCACAACTCAAAGTAGCTACAAAAGCATTACTCTTATTTGGAAATACATATTTAGGTACCTTATTTACCACTAACTTGCTATTTTGAAGAGTTCTTGCGTAATTCTTAAGAAATTCAATTAAGTTCTTAAGTTTCGGAATTTCATTGCTTTTAAGCTGACGTTCCCACCACAATTTTGTAGAAGAATCCAATTTTTGCAAAATTAAATAAGTCATTAATGTATCACCAAATTTGTCAAGGGTTTGGTTCAATACTTCTAACGAGCAAATGACTTAATTAATGTTATCAACTAGATTTAAAATAGCAATAGCTGATTCTGTTTGAATTGGTGGTAAACTTAGAAATCGTTTAATATATGCAAAAATTTGTTCTCTCTTATTTGAATATCTTTCGTCTAGTAGATTCCATGCAATTTCAAAATTAGAATTCGAAATTTGAATAGACTGAATAACGCGATACGCTTCACCTTTCAATGAAGCCTTCAAATACTGCAATTTTTAAGCATTAGATATAGTCGTATTACTGTTTACGCATGCATTGAAAAGATCTTTAAAAGCTATCCATTCAGTGATATTGCCTCCAAAAGTAGGTAATGATAACCTAGGTAATTTAATATTCTCAAAAATGTTTTCTGAAATTACACTATCAGATTTATTTTCACTTTTACTTAACTTAGCATTTTCGATTTTCAGTACTTTCTCACCTTTAAATTTCCACAAGTCAATTTTATTTGAGATTTCCTGTGCGCCATCTATTTCACTCTCTAATTGTTTAAATTCTGTAATTAAACTTTCAATTTCCCTATCAAGTTTTTTTAGTTCCGTTTCTTTCTGTTTTAACAGTTCAATATTTTCTTCTAATTCTGTTAAATTAATCTCACCATCTGCGATTATACTTTCAATTTTCTTAATATAATTCGTTACACTTCTCCGTAGAGCAGTTCTTTTCGTTTTAAAAGTTGTTAGTTCACTCATTTTTACTTAAATCTAACCCAAAATTAGTTCTAAAATATGTTAATACGAAATTCAGTTTAAATCTAAACTATTATTCTCATCACAATTCTACAGTTTTAAATAGTAAATTATTTTTACACACGAAATATAATGTTCAAAGTTAACTTACCTCACAAGCTAAGGTAATTTTTCGTCACAACCAACATCACGGCAGTTGAAAAAAATGTTCGATTCTACATTTTTTTTTCTTTCACTAGCGCTCCGGCTAGACTTGTACCAAGAATGTTATTGCGTTTTAAACTATACACACACACTGCTGGTTCTTAACTAAAAACACTTAACTAAAACTAATGGACGGTATAAAAGCGGATATATTCACACACAAATATCAAAAAGCGAGCCATCACATGGCTATTCTATAATAACGTTTTTTCACATTCCAAAACAAGAAGCAAACAGAACACTGAGTGTTGCCAAACGCGGAAAGTAAGAAAAAGAAACTTACATAAATTCGGAGGACATGAAACTAAAGAACATGCAGCTTTAGCTCGCTGCAGACGATATTTACATAAACAATATATATATATATATATATTTGGCTTCGGATTATGGATAAATGATGTTGTAATGTATAGATTTTCTTTGTCTTCCTTTGTATTTATTTGTTTATACATATATTTATTTTCACCCCTCTATATAACCTGGTTGGTTTGATTTGTAGTGTTCCATTTTCAAAGGTATCCTTGTTTTTCAATTTAGTTCCAATGATTGTTTGGGCTTGGAATTGACATAATTTTTGGCATTAAGCTGGTGTCAATTACAGAAAACAATAATTCTTTGCTTATAATGTGGTTTCCCAGCACTTGAAAAAGTAAATTACATTATAAGCCTACATTTGTGTTTTTACTTTTGTTTCACTTTTTGAATAAATAATACTTCATTTGTTAGGACAATGTTTTATAATGTGTAATTTGACAGTGCTACATGGGGTAATAATTTCATTGCATATGGTCAGTTGCTTCTGTTTCAATGGTTAATTTTTGCAATAAGTTTATATATATATATATAATTATAATATCTATGAATTTCAAAAACATATCAAGTTCTAATATCATTCTACTAAAATCTACTAAGAGATAATTAATGATATTGTGTAATCAGAATTAACTTGTGCAATCATAAAATTACCATAGCATGTGCTTCAATGGTAATTAGCCAAATTTACTCATACCTGAAGAACATTTAAAAAGAAAGAGAGAGAAAGGGGAAAAAAATTATAAATTGGAGTTGCTATTATGTAAACACAAATGGATTAATAAATTAATTATGAACATTATTCAGTGGAAAAACTGGACCACAAGAGAACCAATCAAGAATTGGATATGAAAAAACATATGTGGATGTACTCGTCAGCTTGGCTGCACCCACATGTGTTTTAAAAATAATTCAGTATTTCATAATTCTACTGGCATGATGCTAAGTACAGTAGAATCAGCCAAGTATACTGAATTATTACCAGACAACAATTGGAAAAATTTAAAATTGGAAATATGTAAAATGTAAATAAAAAACCATTAAGAAATATATAATATATCACTTACAACGATTATCCTAAAATCTTTATAAATCACCACACTATATAACCACCAGATATCATTTTTGAAATAATATTGGAATTTTGAACCCTTAAATTGTAGAAAAAATGTTTTACTCACAAGAATGATACAGTATCCTCAAAATATAGCAACTTCTTCATAATGATCAATTCCACATGGCACGTATCAAACATGTTGACATTCGAGTCGAGTTGAGAGAAATGATTTGAAAGACTAGTTGAGAGCTCATTTTTTTAAAAACACAACTCGATCAATGACACCCCAACACAATATAATTCAAAAACACACAAAACTATTCTGTTGATAATACTCTTATAACAAAATTATATCCGTGAATATATAATTACTCCATCTAATTTTAATTCCTGAAAGTATAATTAATACACAAGCAATAGCTCCCTCTATAGTTAAATTCAAAATAATATCTATAATATCATCAACTAACTAAAACGTAAAGTGTCGCCAACTATTGGTATTATAATTATTCATAATTAATATTTAGTTACATATCCATATTATTATTAACATAATCACTTCATTAAATTTAATCAATATATAAATTTTAATAAACAATACTTCCTTGTAGTTTTAATATTAAATTCGAATAAAATCCTACAATATGAATAAATATACACAGAATTTATTCATCCTGCACAGCATTTCAGATATTCTTATCAAAAGTATATTTTGTAAAAGAGATATTATTTTAAAACAAAGTGCTTTGCTGCCAGCTGTGTTAAACCACTGATATATATTATAAACTTATAATTAAATTATTAATTTTTTATTGTTACTTCTACTTAAATATATTTTAGACTTGTTATTAAATAATTAATGTATTGTTTATACTTATACTTAATTATATTTTAGATTTCAGAGATTAATTTAATATCAAATTAAATAATTATTATTATCACTACTGTGCTTCAATCAAATTTATGCTATGCAGTAATTAAAATTACTTATTAAATTTAATTTCATAGACAAAATTAAAAAACTATATATATATTTATACACTTTGCAAATAGATATGTTTGTGAGTTATAATAACCATATATATATATATATATATATTAACGAGTAATTATTTCTGAACACTTTAAAGCAAAATTAATGGCACTCTTAATAGTTGCTAAATATGGAATATTTTCAAATAGAGAACTTTAAAATCATTTCGCTCAAAGTGTGATTTGGGGACATTGCACGCATAGTAGCTAAATTAATAGATTGAAAGGGAAATAAATGGAAGTGTTCAAAATGAATGGATTGTTATAATTTTTTTTTCTTTTGAAAATACGGCAACAGGGTTTAAAAGCGTTTTTATAGTACAGCAAATATTATTTCAAATTATTGTAACAAAGAAATATTTACTGTTGAGGTACGTGGTAATAGATTTATAAAAGATATTATTCCTGAAAATTATTTAAAATATCTAGGAGTTCTAAATTGTTTTCTCAACGTTTTATTAAATTTTAATTAAAAATAGTCTATTAATTGATAATTAAATTCTGAAAATATGAAATTTAGTGCATTATGTCATCGGCAACACACAACTGTATATATTTTCTAGAACGCTAGCGTATAAGAAAGTGAGTAGAAAATCGATAGCAAAAGTTTATCTTTTCATACACAAAGCAAGTTAAGTTAAATAAAAGTTTGGAAAAAGTTAAAATCTCGCATGAATATTTGAACAAACATTATTCACGCAGACAAGGAAGGAGAGGAGGGGGTGTCAAACAATGTCGAGCTTCGAGTTATCTTATAGTAATAGTTTAGGGGCCTCAAAAAAAAAAAAAAAAATGCTGTGGTTAAGATTCCGAAGTGCCTCAATCGGATCTTATTTACTTTTTCATTTATTTGCACTTTTTCTGCTGAAAGTTTTGTTTCTTCAGCGAATAGATTCTTTTTAGGAAGATTTACAATTACTCATAAGATTTAAGAACAAATATTTTAATAATAATCAATGATAATTTGCGTGTTCCATTTAAACATGATGTCATTTTCATCGGCGGAAGCATTTTACACTTTGAGATTACGGCCCCTATACTACAGTCGCAGGACAAGACTGTTTGCAGCCAAGTTCCTTTTTTAGAATTTTATATGATCCTCTTACAGTTTAATTTTCTTGAGGGACCGTCTATATAATTATTTTACCTCGAACTAGTACCAACCCCTACATATATATTTTTTTCTTTCATTCGACTTCTCATGCTGCATTTTTCCTAAATATACACTGTTACTGTTTTTAATTAATTACATTATTAATTAATATTTCGAAAGCAGTTTAATCTGAAATCTGCTTGAGCATTATGTTTGGTCTTTTACAAAGTATCATATAAAACAATAAATAATGAAAAACATTAATTATTGTTGCAGTTATGTCTATATAAGCGACGTTTCTCTTTAACAATTATTTTTTATTTTTGTATAATTTATATTTCACTAACAAATCATTCAAAATCGGTAAAAGTTTTGATTTTTTTTTTTTTTTTTACCCTATACTGTACGTCTTTAATTAGTTTAAATATTTAAATTAATTCATATTAGTCTTTTAAATCTTTATCGTATTAATTTTATTATTAGTATGGATTTTTATGATTACAAAAAAATATCATCATGAAAATCCATGATGTTGATTAATATTAGTATTCTGATACAATTACAACTCAAAAAAGGACAACAGACGAATTCTCAGAAGAATATTTTCTTCCCTTTCTCCATGTTTACTCAGAGGCCAGATGAACAGACGAATGTTCGTTGCCAGATTTATTTAGTTTTCATTAACTTTTTATTTCTTTGTTTAAGGGCAGTTGGAAGACAAAAACTTGAAAACATCGATTCCGAAATTTTTTAATATTTTGAATCTTTTACTTCTTCCTTTTCTAACGATATGTTACTTTTGTTTCTATGGTAACGAAAAGTTATTTTAATTTATTCAAGTTATTTTAAAATTTTAAGCAAATATATCCGTTTGTTTAAATCGGGTCATACGCCTTGACCACGTCATGTTAAACTCGGGTTTTTTCAAAATGTTGTTTTCTGAACTTCGATGTATCATTTTATAGAAACTACTATAGATTAGTGTTTGTAATTAATGTTTATATTTAATGTTTATCTTTGTTTAATCTGAAGTGAACTATTCTAACTAATCTATGTATTCTTTATTTTTTTTTCCTTCGAAAAAAAAAAAAAAAAACGCATGTTGTTATTTAATACTAGTTTCCATTTAGCTTTCAAAAGAATAACTGAAAAATATATGTGTATATTGAGTTTATTTTATTAAGAATTATTTATTTGATCATATAAAAAAATTTCAAGTGCATATCTTTGGTAGTTTGTGAAAAAAGATACATTAATTTATCATGGCCTATACAGGGAATTCCGACTGCCATTAATACTCTAAAACCGGCGAAGACGAAATCTGTCTATAACTGGATCCTGGCTTAAACGAAAAATTATAATGGTTCCTAGGAAAAGAGTACCATGTGAGTACTGGGTTACAGGGAAACCAATCTAAAACGAAAATTTTCTTCGGTCCCTTGCAACGGTTTTAGCAGGTTTTACAGTAGCATGGATTTTTATAATTTTTTACGTTACTATATTATACTACAAAAAAACCCCTGACGACTCGGCCTACAGGCACAGGTAGATTTCAAAGACGCAGACCGTGGGGCGCCTGTTTGTTGGGAATTGTGGAAGAAATGACCTTTTTGCCATGATGCCGCAGTTGGGTTCCACAAGGGACCGCCCACTTCGAAATCAAACTTGTTCGCAGACGGAGCCGGCAGGGATTTTTTTGTTTTTAATTTTTTTTTTGCTATAAGGGTTGGTCCTATAAAAAACTTGTCAATATAAAAGTTTTAGATAATAGTAAGAGGATTTATAATAAATCTAAGTGGATTTGATATCTTGTAAATGGACGAAGTTATGAATTTTTTTCTTCTAACCCCCCCCTCCCCCCCCCCCCTTGGGGCCATTTTTAATAATATCAAAAATCTGTTATACATAAATTTTCGGCCCTTTTCCTAGAAGTAATAATAACTTTAAACGAATTCGATACGTATCATAATTAAGAAATTATGGGTTTTTTTCTGTTTTCACAAAAAGCCTCCCCATTTCCCCCCCCCCCCCCCCCCCTTGGTTCGATTTTGCCCAAAAACGAACTTGACCGAGATTTGATGCCCCTTGATTTTATGTATGAGTTTGGAAGAGATTTGTGAAGAATTATTCAAGTTATCGTGTCCATAAAAAAGTGACATAGATAGATAGATAGATAGATAGATAAAGTTTTGAATTTTGGCTTCTAGGAGTCATAATCGGCGTAGATCTGCAAAAATTTTCCAAAAATTCCAACATAGGGGAGAATGTAATAGGTAGTATTTCTTACGAAATCTACCTAAAAACAACAGACGATTTCCTTGAAGAATGTTTTCTTTTCTCCATATTTACTCAGACACCAGATGCAGAGACGAATGCTGCTGTTGCCAGTTTTATTAGGTGCGTTCGTAATTATATAAATACGTAGCACCTATAGTCGTCGTTTGGTCCGTCCGTCTGTCCGTCCGTCCATCTGTCTGTCTGTCCGTCCGTCTGTCTGTCTGTCCGCATATAACAACGCAAAAACTACCCAACCGAATGGTTTGCAATTTAAAATATATTATCTTTGCAGAATTTTGTCGAGACATTTCAAATTTTATTAAAATCGAATCAAAACTTTAGGAGATATTAATAAAAATATTTATTAAGAAATTTGAATTTTTTTTTTTTTTAAATCGGTGCTTTTTTGTTATAGGAGCTTCCGATGGATGTTAAATCGTCAAGCGACCGAGATACTTATTTTATGACAGAAATTAATCTGCAGACGATATAATTCATTTCACAGAATTAAAAATCATCAAGATCTGAATATTTATATAACTAGCTGATACATATATATCTGAATATTTATATAACTAGTTAAGATATTTGTATGAACAGTGTCATAAAATATATACTTAACTAGCTGTTTAACCCGTTCTACGCACGGGATATCATGAATTTAATTCTAAAACGTGGGTACGAACGCACCTCGTTTGTAACGTTTGACGTACAATTTCCAACTTGTTTCATTTGTATTAATATTTTCTTTGTTTGTTTAACAATTTTCATTGTATCCTTTTTATGGGAACGCGTCGTCAACCAGAATCCCATTAACTTCATGTAGAGTCTGAGTCAAACGTTTATTTCGGACCCCCCCTTTCCCCTCCCCCCCCCCACACACTTCTCAAAAGAATTTTATCTTACAAAAATCATACATTGCAAGTGTGATATAGTTTTATTTGCAGATGACACTTTAAACTATAGTTTTATGGGTTTTTTTTTTTTTTAAGAAATTGTATCTGGATGTTTTAATAGCACAGATAAATAAAGTTGGGTTAAAAGTTTGTAAAAACACTTAGTTTTCAACTGTAACACATAATCATTCACAAATAATATTCGGGTTTCTACGAATATCCCAATGAATGTTATGATTCATTTGATGAGTGGTGGTGAGCCCTAAGATAGTTCAGTGTAAGAAATACGAAAAACCGGTGCACCGGTGCCAGAAAGCACCGTAACGGCATTTCGGTGCGTTGAAGTACTGTTTTTTTTGTGGAAAAAAAGTAAAGTGTCCTTTCACATAACAATTTGTTTTTAACCTTACACACTACAACAATTTTAACTTACATACATATATTTAACTTTTATATAATAGGAATTTTTTTTTTCTTTACACAATAAAAAGTATTTAAGTCTGGTTCAAGTTTTATTTTAAAATTAAATGTTCAGATTGGATAATTTTAACTTCAAGAATTGAACATTTTTTTTTATTCTTATGTTGTAAAAAAACGTTTAGAAATTTCAGAATGCTTTGTTGTAATTCCATAATATATGCTAAGTTTCAACTGAAAGTTTCAACTATTAAATGTTTTCGTGGATATAAAAATTGTTTGGTTTGATTTTAATCTTTAACCTTCACTTTTATTGATATGTTATTAACAAATTATGAGCCGATAAAAAAAACATAACCTAAATTATGAAAATCAGAGATCATACGAAAATAATTCCTTGCTTTTGGATATCCGTTTTAGGTTACACATTGAGAAAATAAGTCACAAAAAAATCTAATCCACGAAAAAAAGTTATACATTTGACCCGAAAAATGTGAGTTATGTTCCTTATCAATTTCAACAACGAAATGAAAGTATATTTTTCAAAACAAATTGTGATGAAGCCAAGACTGCGGTCCATATTATTTCGGTTTGCTATTATAATAAACAAGGACAAACCACTCGGATGTGCCAAATCCCAAAACTTTCTTCTATCTCATACAGGTTTCACATACACCAAAAACGAATCAGCACCTGTTTATATCAAAGTCTAACTGAAGTTTTATTAAATTCCCTGCATTAGTTCTTGATATAGGATTATCGCTAAAATCGTGTAAATCCTGCAAAATGCAGCATAGCAGCACCACCTGTTGGGAGATTTATACCAAAACCTAATCAACAACAACTTATGTCAACGCTTAACAGAATCTGAAGTTTGAGGAGCGCCACCTGCTGGGCTACCTTATTTACACTAAAACGTAATCAGCACCTATTTATGTCAAGATTTAATAGAAGCTGAAGTTTGGTGAAATTCTGTGCATTCGTTCTTGAGCTATAGTTATCGTGAAAATCGTGAAAGAAGTGGCATAACAGCGCCACCTATCGGGCGATTTACACCAAAACGCAATCAACACCCATTTATATCAGGAACTAACTGAATCTAAAGTTTGATGAAATTCTGTGCATGAGTTCTTGAGCTATAGCTATCATGAAAATCGTGAAAAACGTAGCATAGCAGCGCCATTTATCGGGCGATTTACACCAAAACGCAATCAACACCCATTTATATCAGGAACTAACTGAATCTAAAGTTTTATTAAGTTTCGTGCATCAGTTCTTCTTGAGATAGAGTGCCCACAAAATTTTTCTCATATACTGACAGACAGAGTTACGGACTCACAGACAGACATTTTCTAAAAACAGCCAAATTTTGTTCAAGACCCTCTAAAACGCATAAATCCACCGAAAACCGGAAGTCGAATTTTTTCACGAATCCAATACTTTCTTCTTGTAAAAAAAGAAGAAATTAAAAATCATGCATCATATATATATTATGAAACACTTTCAAACAGTAACAGAATATTATTCAGAAATTTAATTTTTTCATACAATGAAATGAATGAGATAAATAAGCAATGTAAAAAACACAAAACTCAGTAAAAGCCCATTTTCATCAATTGATGTCCAGTCCACATTCGGTAATGCGTGTTAATTCCATGGGTTAATTCTTTCGTGCAGCCCTGTATATAATCTATAGAATTTATACAAACAATAGATCAATCTAAAAATTAGATAAGTTTTAAAATACATACCACAGCGGAAAATGCACTTTCAGCAATTATCGATTATAGTCAGTCCTGTAACTGAATTCTTTTGTGCGTCTCTGTAAATGAACGATAAAACTGAGCTGTGCCCGTCAACCGTCGCACCCAAGTCCTGAGGGGCTTATAACGCGCGCGACCAGGAGAGGCCTCCCGTATGCGCTGCGACCGGTAGGAGCACCGTCACCTGCGTATCACTCCTATTGAACCCATGAGGTGACGACATAGGTCATTGCGATACGCGGTGGATCCCAAAATTAGAGGAAACCACCACGAAAACACTTGGGGACGAGCCGGGGTCCCCCAACAGCTTCGCAGCTGGACACCCAAAAGGGAGCCAGGTCCTGAGCCTTAGGTCGGGTTTTCCCGACCCGTACTTGCTCCACCAAAACTCGAGGGATGTGAAGACCTACAGAGGTAAATGAACGATAAATGCTATGCACTCCATTTAACCTTTCGAAAACATGTTGTAGTGCACGTTAGTGATGCTTTTAAATTTTCATGATGTTTGAAGTATCGTAACGTCATTAAAATACATCGCAAACGATTTTTCCTCATCGATGATAATGTAATGGGATTCTTTTGTGCGTCCCTGTAAACGAACTATAAATGTTACTTATGTTATACTCCTGAGAAACCATGTTGTAGTCTATCTCAGTGATGCATATTAATTCATTATGTTCGAAATATCGTAACACCAATAAAATACACCGCAAATGATTTTTCACCTATATACCATAATGTAACTGAATTATTTTGTGTCACCCTATGAACAAATGCTATACACTTCGTTTTCAATACTGAACAATTTATAGTAATCCTTAATAATATATAAAAATTATAAGACAGTTCGAGTATATTTACGAGAGTTAGAGCACAGACATATATATATATATAGATAAACTGAATTCATAAACCCTATTCAGATATGTTTGAAAGTGTTAAAAATCAAATGTTTCGATACTGAAAAATTTAAAGCTTGAAATAGACCAACGCGACGGAGTGCGGGGCCTTTATCGGTACGTTTGATGTGGTTATTCTTTTGTGTTTGGAAAAGGAAGGCCAAAAAACTGATTTACGACTCTTGTTACAGAACTTGTTCTATAAACAGCCTTAAGGTAGAAATACATCAACGCGACGGAGTGTGGGAATTTTTTCGGCTTGTTTGATGTGGCCATTCTTTTGTCGCAAGCAAGAGAATGCGACGATAGTTGACCAAGGTCCCTGACATGTTTATCACCTGCACTAGGGAGAATTTCTTTTGCTGATTTTTTGCGCTTTGCTTCGAAACCTTTGAAGATCAATAAAAAAAAATCAGAGCTAACCACAGAGCTTTTGGAAAAGAAAAACCCGAGAAATAATTTATGACACTCTTGTCGCAATATTTAGTCTATACGGATCTAGAATGCACCCCTGTGAGAACCCAGCGACTCTGATAAGTAGTCATTATTATTCTTTTTAACATGCAGTTCGTGGCTCTAGTGATTTACGATTTCATTTCAATTTTTTTACTCAGGCAATAGGGTTTCAATATAAGATTGACATCAGATAAAACAAGTTGGAAATTGTACGTCAAACGTTACAAACGAGGTGCGTTCGTACGCACGTTTTAGAATTAAATTCATGATATCCCGTGCATAGAACGGGTTTAACAGCTAGTTAAGTATATATTTTATGACACTGTTCATACAAATATCTTAACTAGTTATATAAATATTCAGATATATATGAAGTTAGCTAGTCATATGAAGTTAGCTAGTTATATCAGCTAGTTATATAAATATTCAGATCTTGATGATTTTTAATTCTGTGAAATGAATTATATCGTCTGCAGATTAATTTCTGTAATAAAATAAGCATCTCGGTCGCTTGACGATTTAACATCCATCGGAAGCTCCTGTAACAAAAAAGCACCGATTTAAAAAAAAAATCAAATTTCTTAATAAATATTTTTATTAATATCTCCTAAAGTTTTGATTCGATTTTAATAAAATTTGAAATGTCTCGACAAAATTCTGCAAAGATAATATATTTTAAATTGCAAACCATTTGGTTGGGTAGTTTTTGCGTTGTTATATGCGGACAGACAGACAGACGGACGGACAGACAGACGGACAGACAGACAGACAGACGGACGGACAGACGGACGGACCAAGCGACGACTATAGGTGCTACGTATTTATATAATTACGAACGCACCTAAAAAGATGCAAACTTCTCACAATATTTGGTCTATACGGAGTTAGAACGCAAACCCTGTGGGAACCCAGGGACACTGATAAGTAGTCATTGTTATTATTTTTTTTAATATGGTAGTTCGTGACTCTAATGATTTACGACTTACATTTCAATTTATTACTCAGGTAATAGGGTTTCAATATAATATTGACATAAGATAAAAACACATGCAAACTTCTCGCAATATTTGGTCTATACGGATCTAGAATGTACCCCTGTGGGAACCCAGGGACACTGATAAGTAGTCATTGTTATTTTTTTTAACATGCAGTTCATGACTCTAGTGATTTACGATTTCATTTCAATTTTTTACTCAGGTAATAGGGTTTAAATATAAGATTGACAATAGATAAAAATGCATGCAAACTTCTCACATCATATTCGTCACATTTCTCTTCGTATGAGTGAAAGTCCAATAAATAAACTCTTACAAAAATAGTATTTTTATTCTCTAAATAAACAACATTCTTCGGTTTACAAAAATAACATATAGACATATGCATGGAAAATAAATAAAAACATTACACACAAAGTCTTTATTTATTTTTATGCAATCGAAAATCTTTTTTTCTTTTTTGTATTATACAATAGAAAGCCCGTATTTCTTTATGCAGAGTGTCCCATAAGTCCGTTCACATTTCAAAAATTCGTAAAAAAAATTAACAAATTGTCTTATCTGAATTCTGTAAGCACCATATCACTTGCCCTTGTCAAATTGTCGTATATTTTGTGGCAAACTAAAATAAAATAGTTAACAGATGCGTAAATAGTTAAAAAATAAACAGAAGCTCTGCTCTTGAAATCCTCCTTATTCACCGATATTGAGAAAACCGTTCCTGTCCGAGCATTGCAGCAATTCTGGTAGGTTTAAAGCCGTTCTAAAAAAAAAAAAAATCCCCTGTGAAACTTTCTGGCACATTTACCGAATCATTTTTTTACTTAAAAATATGACACTCTGAGGTATGACTATTAGAGTGATTTGAAATCGAATATGTTGTTTTTTCATTTTTCGATAAATAAATTACTTTTTGTGCGTTATAAAGCTATTGTTATCTCATGGCAGCATTTATTGAGCTGTCGCGTCCAGAAATTCAAATCAAGACTCCACTTTTTGACAGTATTTTCTGAAAGATCCTCTGCCATTACACAGTAAAAGAAAAAGGCACATTTCTTTATCTAAGAAAATAAGAATATAACCACGAACGAAAATATGCAGTAACCTCTTCCGAGTTACCCACGGTTTCGAAAAGCGTTCTTTATCTTTACTAACCTCGGAAACTAACATATTTTCGAGAGCATATTTTTTCAAAGTTTCTTTGGCTACTACAGGTTTCAGTAAAATATTTCCGAGTAGTTTTTCGAGTGTATTAAACAGTTTTCTCAGCTGGGAATATAGGTGTTATTCTCAAGTAAAGCATTTTCATGTTCAACAAACATGTTTTACAGGCAAACATGATAAATTAACAGCATTAACATCAACATTAAAATTAACGTTATTCTGTAACTCTTGCTTGCATAAAATCAGTTACGCAGCTGAAAATGTTTAATGGAGAAAGGATAGCAGCCTATAAAAACCGACATTTCGGCTTGAGAAAACTGATGAATGTACTCTAAAAACGACTCGGAAACGTTTCCGAAAATCAGAGGCACCAAAAGAAACTTTGTTTTCATAAATGCTTCTTCAAATCTCGAAAATAGACTGGTTTCTGGGGTTTCTAAAGAGAAAGAACGCTTTTCGGAGTCGTTGGTATATCTCGGAAGAGGCTATTGTATATTTTCGTGCTATATTCTCGTAGACTAAGACACATTTGTCTTTTTTTTTTTTTTTTTAGCCACCCACAGGGAGGCTTATTCTTTCAATCTCTATCATTTTTCATGTTTATGAAAAGTCACAGCAATCCATCGTTGCCACAGGTTGATCTCGGAAAATGAAACATTTGAAGTTACTAAAAAAATTAATAACTCAAAAAGTATTTATCACAAAATTGTTAGACAAACTGCGTTAGAAAGGAAAAAAATTGTATTTTTCTTGATATGAATTTAAAATCGAATGATTATGCCGTTTTTCAAATAATGAATTTCAAAAATTACCAAATTTTACAATGAAGTACCATAACGAAACCTTCACGCGTAAAAAGATAATGATAACGGCTGTTGCTTTCGGTCGAGAATGGACCAAACGATGTCCGCATTTTACTATTTTTACCGTTTTTAACGAAATTCTGTAACTTTAGAAGAATTTTTCTTTAAATACGCAATAAAAATGCATAAAATCGTTACAAAAATGTTAAAATTACAAAAAAGGATAAATGCAAATTATCAGATATGAAAAATAAAGAAGAATTTTGGTACTTTCGTTCTTTCGTGTTATAGCAGCCACCAAGCATGAAATATTTTTGTTTCTGTTTTCATTAATAAAAGGGCATCCAACCCGGGCTTCCTGGGATTAGAGGATATAGGTAAAAACCATTTTTTTAAATTAAAAACTCTAATAGATTTTTTACATTTAATATATATGGCGATGATCTTGGCGAAATATCATAACTCCAACCTTGGTATAATCATAATTGTGGGAGCCGCTATAACACGAAAGTACGGTATTTTTTTTTTTTTTATATATATAGCCACACACAGGGCTAATTCTTTCAGTTTACAGTAAAATTCATGTTTATGAAAAGTCACAGCCACTCCATATATAAAGGAGGACACCCTTTATGCATAGCTATACAAATGGTTGTTACTGACGATATTAAAAATCAAATTGTCTCTCTGTATTATGCCGATACTTCGGCTTGTATTTCCTTTCTCAGTACCTAATTGCCATACAGCGGGCGCAGACCCCATTTAAACAATAATATAAAGGATCCAACAAAGTTAAACCCGTCGTGGCGGACATTTCTAAGGGGACCCGTGGCCCTATCTCCAATAGTAATGAAGTTACCTCTGGGGGGGGGGGGTAAGTTCTTGTAAGTTCCTGGGGGGAAAGGTTCAGTAAGACCTTTCTGGTGTTCCTCCCTCATGTAAACCCTTTCATGTAACATATCAATAATTGGTAGATCTCGTCAAGCACTATGGTCTGGTCCTACTCTCCGCCTCTCACTCGCCCCCTCCCTTAAGAAGCAGATTTCTCTGTTTCAACTCTTTCTAAATTTTAGTTTTTCCCATCTTTCTCAGCCCCTTTAAGCCCCACAGAGGGCGTAGGCCTCTTCTGAAAGATCCAACGAAATTAAAATCGTCGAAGCCGACATTTCTAAGAGGATCCCGAGGCCCTATATCCCATAGGACCGGAGTTACCCCCCCCCCCCCTCACGTTGGAGACATTCAGGGTGCTCAAACCCCGTCATGTAACATATAAAAAGTTTGATCTCATCAAGCACTTTTGTCTGGTTTTACTCTCCCCCTCCTTCTCTCCCGTCTCCTGTCAGGAGCACTTTTCTTATTTATTTTTTTCAATTTTTCATATTTATTTTAGTTTCTTCCATTTTTTCTGTGTTTCTATGGACCGGACAGCTCCAAAATTTTACCAAAATTAGCTGTAAACTGCCTAAAGGTATCCCCCCCCTTCTTTTGGCGCCCTCGGTTTCCACGTATCTCTCAAGGGGGGCCGTCAGAGGGGCGAAAAGGGGGATCCCTTTTAAAGTCCTATCTCTCAATTTCAAGTGAGGATTCATTTTAAAGGTCTCGTAGAGCACTTGTGTTTTGTATAGCTCCCCCTCCCTTCCCCCCACCGCTCCCCAAGATCCCGTCAATTAATGCTAACTCATTATTTGTTAAACAACTTCTCTTAGCTTTATCCATCATAAAAGCTGCTATCATAGAACTTTTCATTATCTTTTTTAGGTTATCTATTAAGTGCTAAAATGCCTTGAATGATTAAAAATAATTTAAAGGGTGTCATTAAGCCAGCACATTTGTAAACAACAACTACCTCGCCACATCTCAGCCCATTGAAGCCACGCCTTTTTACTATTATAGTTATTAAAAATACTTCTAGTCACCGAATCCTTTTAAAACTTGGTGTGCTCGTGCCTAATATATTCCGCCAGCTCACAAAAAATCTTAGAGCGCTAACTAAATTCTAAAGTGAAGAAGCTGGCTTATGCTAACAAACACTTTTTTCGACGAGTTAGACTTGGCTGAAAAAATCTCAACGATAAAAGCCGTGGGTGGCCAATCTATATTCTGCCGTAAGGTAGAATTTTTCCCGCTTGTTTTTTTTTTTTTACACTGTGACAAGTTTTTCCAACAAAACAATCCATAATTCAACAATACATGTGCCACAGTATATGTCCTCAGGCATTCATGATCGATGACAAATTAACCGTTTGTATCACTGTGTTGACCCAAAAATCAATGTTATTTCCAAAGTGAGTTGTTTTAAAATACGATTTTATTAGGTGCGTTTTCGCAGTTATATATGATAAATACGTAGCACCTATAGTCATTTATCTTTTAGTCTATATTTATAGTCTTTTCTTTTACAGTATACCAGCAAAGGGCAAAAACAACTCGATTTAATAGTTTCTGAATAAGAGAACCTGACAATCTCATGAGTTTACGGGCAAAAATGAATTCAAGGAATGCGTCAGAACATAACCAGCATATGCGTCCCAGCGTTCCTTCCTGATCTCGAAATCCGATTTTAATCAATAGGGAAAATTTAATTAGGGGATGACGCAGTACCTAATGTAATTATCGAAATACGATTTTCACCATCAGAAAGTAGAGGTCATATATACATGCGTAGTGCATTTTCTAAATTGTATTCCAATATTTCAAGAATTTTAAAGAAGACTATACATTTTGAAAATGTTGCCCAAGTGAAAATTTCGAAAATGATTGAATTTTTTCTAAAGCACTTGAAATTTAAGGATACATTACATAAAAAAGTGAAAAATCATGCATGACGTATTGATTATGAAGCACTTTCCAGCACTGACAGTTTATTATTCAGAAATTTCCTTCTGTTTTTTTTTTTTTAATATACATATAATGAAGTGGAGACGTCTGAATAAGCAATTTAAAAAATACAGAATTCAGTAAAAATCTATTTTTAGAAATGTCTGCCCATATCGGGTAATGTGTTCGAATTCTTTTGTGTAGCCCTGTATGCGATCTATTTATCTCTATGTATAGAAATTGATTAGAATTTATACACACTGTATACTTTCAGAATTAGATAAGTTTAAACATGCATATCACAGAAGAAAACGCTCTTCCACAAATTATCCATCTTAGTCAGTCCTATAATCGAATTATTTTGTGTGGCTCTGTAAATGCACAATGAATGTAATGCACTCCATAATCTATACAAAATATCTTGTTGTGCACCTTAGTTAACGTATTATAACACCATTAAAATGCACTGCAAAATATTTCTCTCCATAGATCATAATGTAATGGAATTCTTTTGTCCCTGTAAACGAACTATAAATGCATCTTATTCTATACCCCTGAGAAAGCACGTTGTAGTCCATCTCAGCCATGCATATCCATCTGATTATGTTTGAAATATCGTAACGTCCATAAAATAGACCGCAAGCGATTTTACCCTGTAGACCATAATGTAACGGAATTATTTTCAGTGTCCCTGTAACGAACTATAGATGCTACACACTTCATTTTCAGTATCGATCATTATATAGTAAACCTCAATAACATATAAAAATTTCACGTCAATCCTAGAATGTTTACGAGAGTTACAGGACAGAGAGACAGACCAAATTCATAAACACTTTTCAACTATACGTTGGAAAAACGTGGTATATGACGTGTACTTTCTGATGATGAAAATCACTTTTCGCTAATTATATTAGGTAATGAGTCATCGCTTGTTTAAATTCCCCATTGGTTGAAATCGGACTTCGAGGTTTATGAGATGCAAACCGGTATCGGTGAGGCATACACCCTTAAAGGTTCATATTACATTTATTTGTTATGCATGCCCGAAGTGTATTTGACGCAGATAGTCTTTTTGGCCGTGTAGAATTCTCGCGAGTCCTCGGTTCCTTCGTGTCCGAGACCGGACATCTTGTGGCCACCGAAGGGCATGTGTAGATTGCGGAGGAGCCAACAGTTGCACCACACCGTTCCCACCTATAAGCAGAAAAAAAGCAATAATATAAAACTGCCAGAAAATAACAATAATAATAATAATAATAATAATAATAATAATAATAACAATTGCAACAAAAAAGCATTTAATATTACAGGATCTGAACTAGAGGTTTGGACAGGCCAAAATTTCCAGGTCCGGGCCCGTCTTTGGACGGATCCATACAAAAAGTTTATTGGCCTGGCTCGCTCCGGTATAAAACCTAAAGATTCGGCCTGAGTCAGGCCCGGAACAAACAAAAACATTTATTGGCTCGGCCCTTAAAAAAAACCTTTATTAGCCCGAGCCGGTATAAAAGTTTGGTCCGAGCCCAGCCCGTACAGTAAAATTAATTTGTCCAGACCGGTACAAAAGCTATACGCTCGGCCCGAGTCCGACCCGGCCCGTACAAAAACAATTATTGGTCCGGCCCGAAAAGCTTAATGTTTCGCCCAAACCCCGCCCGGTATGAAAGCAAAATGTTCGGCTCGAGCCCGACCATTTTGCCCGTAAAAGACTTAATTGGCACAGTCCACAGTCCTACTGAATTTTTACCAAGCATTATAGGGTTCGGTTCGGGATTGTTATTGACGAAATTTCTTTTGTCAGGTTCGGGTTGGGTTCAAGTAGAAATTGTGTAGGATCGACATCAGATCGAATTGAATTGCAAAATTATTGCCACTTGTAATAAATAATCTTTTTCACGCTATGAACGCAATCCGGACTTAAGGACCATCGTGCGTCATCTGATTTACTGTTATTCTTTATTGAGCTCGTCGTGACTTTTTTGGAATTTTATACTGAGACAGTAAGACTAGAGAAAAATAATATTTTGTAAATAGTTTTATTTATAGAGTTTAAGATTGGAGAGAAGAATATTTTCATTTTAATATAAGAATTCGATAACTCTTTTACGGCCGGTGGTTCTCAAATTCCCTGCTCAGCAAACACGAAGCTTTCTGACACATTTTACTTACCATCATACGTATATAGGGTAAGTCTTGTAAATCGTTTTGAAAATCGAAAAAATAATTTTGACAGATTTATACGTTTCAAACACCGGAGATTCCGAAACACATATTTTTAGAAAAAAAAATTGCCGTCCGTCTGTCTGTGTGTGTGTCTGTAAACGTTCTATCTCGCGAACAAATTGAGATAGAAACTTGAAATTGGGTATGTACTTAGTATGTAATAATGGGTAAAAGCTTACTGAATTTCAGTAACCTCGATGATCTGGAACTATTTTTTTCGGACTCTCGAAATATTCGTTCTGATAAAAGGTATATAAAAATTTTCGAAATTGTTTATTTTAAGAAGTGACTATAAAAGACGATAAAAAAACATAAATTTTTGCCTAAAGAATTAAGTCGGTAGGATAAAGAGTTGCCGAGATATTTGTAATCCTATTTTCCACACTCTTCGATTTTTCATGACCCTATATGTCATTCCAATTTCAATGCAAAGATATATTTTAATTGTAAATGAGACGTTTCATCCGACGCAGTAAACCATTAGTTAATAGGATTATCAATTTTGGAGTTATATGAATTTTTCTTTTACGCAATTCAGTAATAGAGCATTTAAAGTTTATAACGTCACCAAGCCACGATTTTATTCCAATTGCAATGCATTTTATAAATAGTTTATACACATGTTTTATTTTCATATTTTATATTATGCATATCCATGATGGATAAGTACTACGATGGCCACCCAACGACTAGTTTAAACTTAAAGGCATAAAATTGGCTGGCCTAACTATTGAAGCAATTTGCAATCGAATGGCGTTTTCCAATTTTTGATAAATAAATTATTGAGTTATAAGCAATTTTTGTCCCGCAATGACAGGTCTTTCTCCTTTACCGCACTGTGGTGTTCGGAAATTCGGTTCTAACCGCCAACTTTGACAGTATTTTCTGAAAAATCTTTTACCTTTACTTAAAAAGGGAAAAATTTATTTGGTTACATTGCTTTTGAATAGGAACACCTGCTAATTTCGTGTGTTTCCGAAAATGAATTGAGAAATGTGTAGCTCTTTTGGATTTGAGAACATAGCCTTAAATAAATTTCGACTTTTATAACAATATTTTACACGATTTTTATAATAAATAATTTTATAGAAAGTATCTTTCTCACCTCGAGTCTCGGTGCTATGGAATGCATTTTTCCAACATCCTTGGACCAGATGGAAGCACTGAGACCATAACGGACAGCGTTAGCCCTGCGTACGACCTCGTCCACTTCTTCGAAGGGCAAGACGCAGGTGACCGGGCCGAAAATCTCTTCTTGGACACAACGGCTCTCGTCTGAAATACCTGTCAGCACGACAGGCCCGATGTAATAACCCTGGAAACAGATCTAGTATTAGTAAAAATGACTCTGATTACCATTTAAAATTTTCAATTACTCTGTAGTTTTAAAAACAAAGATATAAATTTTATTGAACAGCTTATTTCGGAAACCCCATAACTGAAAAAGAAATTCGAATCTGAGTTAATAATGGTTTTCCCAACACCGTCGTGACCCCAAGTAGCACAAAATGGTTGGGCCAACTTTAGCTGATTGTTTGCTGAATGTCGTTCAACGTTAGCCCACAGTAAGAAATGTCAGTCTTGCCGTACTATAGCTAACGAACCATTTGCCAACAACTGTGATCCAACCGTTCACTGCAAAGAATGCTGCTCAGATACTATCTGAATTAGAGAGTTATCTACACTTATCATTTCCCAACCCTACCATTACATATCCTACAATTTCCCAATCCCAACGATTTCCACAATTGACAACAATGAGTTAACAAACTATGCTGCTTGGGACGAGCGCCTCATATACATATTTTAAAATTTTAGTTCCTGCATTTCTTAAAAGAAATCTTTACCTAATTTTATCGCAGAAATTATGTAATTAAATAAAGTGTAAATTGCTGTTTGAGAAAACAAAAGTTTGAAAATTTGACGATTGTAACGAATTTTATCTTATACGCTACGCTGTTCGCGAAGGGGTTAAACTGTTTGATAGACGCTTCAATTGGTGGGTAAAAACTCACAAATATAACGTTCTGTATATACTCGTAAAAACAACGATCTGTATACACTCGTTTTACATCCTTGATATGTTTGTTTACCGCGAAACCCCGCATCACTTAGACAGAGGTTTAAATTTGTATTAAAATTCGCGTATTTTAGAAGTGTTTTAATTTATATTTTAGAGAATGTTTCACCTATATATAACATTTTTCGCCGTGATGTAAAATTGTAGCCGTGCAATCACAGAATTCTGCGATTGAATACAGCGAAAATTTCTGTATGAAAATAGTGGCATCCGTATCCGCCCGATGCGCCAATGCTGCTAAGTGGCAGGCTTTTGCTGTCGAATCCCATACGCTGGCTTCCGCTACAATGGTAAATTCATCTTGTACACTTGCCAAGACGATTTTCCGTTGTACATTGACAATTTTACAATTTTATTGATGATCGGGTCTATTATCTATATAAATCCAGATTTGAAACGGTCATTTCAAAAACTACATCAGTCCAGTTTTTCCAAAATGTACTTATTTTGTTGTTGTTGCTGCAAACGTATCCTTGAAGCAAGCACACATATATCTAAGACAAAAAAATATACAGGTTTATTTATCCGCTACCACGCAAAAGGCATGGTAAAATAGATGTTTAATTTAAAAACGACATTAGTCAATTAACAATTACTAAGATGTTTCTTTTATTGAGAACATACATCTGACTTGTGTGCTTGACATCAAGTGCCCGCTTATAAGTCATCTTCAGTATACAGGGACGAGATAGCTACAAAGAAATTTACAACACCAGAGAATTACAACCGGATGCTCCACAAAGAGTGTACAATGGAGCTGACGGGAGTGGAACCCTCCGACCTGACTCCTACGCTCTCAAGCGATTAGCCGAATGGTGTCTTATCCACTCGGCCACGGAGGCCCCACCAAGAGGTATTCAAATGGTCAACAACAGAACAATAAGAAAATGTGAACGTTGGCGTCACATCACAAAACAAAAATTGCAAAAATAAAATTGGCCAGTACGATTTGATCTACAGATTGAAATACATTTGAGTTTTCAAAAGTTAAATGACTCCAATGCAACTAAACGAAATAAAAAGCACTTAGAAAAAGTTGTAATATTTCACTTTCTATGACCGAAAGTCAAATGAACAAACAAAAATTAACTATGATTGAGCTGGACAGTTACACCATCAAAACATTATCGTACATAACATTTTGTGTAAGGTAAACCACACGTTTTTACTGAATGGTGTAAAAATATTTATGTAAAATTAAACTTTAAAAATACATCAAATTGACGTTTCGGTCAACTTCTATGACCATATTCAGAATATGATGTTAAGTTAGAAACAAAATACATCCATCTTGAAATATAATTCACACAACTGTGTGAATTATCAAATCGTACTGGCCAATTTTATTTTGGCAATTTTTGTTTTGTGATGTGAACCCCCATTTTAATAACCCACAAGCCACCACTGTTAATGGTACCAAAAACAAATCCTGTATGCGCCTTTTCAAGACACATAGATGTACCCATCGTCCCGAGATGTTTAAAGACTATCCACCAATGTTCACATTTTCTTATTGTTCTGTTGACAGAGCTGACAGGGAAATAGTCGAGCTTTCGCACACTGAAGGTTCTGTGAATATATAATTATAGCCTCCAACCCAAAAGGAGAATAGGGTCCAATTTTTGTAGCTTCGAACACAAAAGAAGTCCAAAAGTCATATTAAACCAAGCAGGAAGAATATGGCTTAAGCCCTGTTTGGCAGGTAAAAAAGGAAGTCCATTAGAGAAATTTCTTTACAAATATCCTTATCCTACCTCCTTGTTCTCGTCAGGTAGATGTAGTTGTAGTCGACGCTGTTCATTTCCTCCACCGGCAAGAAACATCGCCCCTTCTTCCTCGGCGATCCTGAGGTAGCCCTGGATGCGATCGAAATGCTCCCGGCTACAAACCGGACCCATCCACGTCTCCGGATCGAGGGTATCGCCGACACGGATTTTCCTGAGAAAAGAAACACAAACAAATAAATAAGAGAAATATAAAACAACTCCTAAAATCTATATTTTAGCTACGCATCAGAGTCCGATGCCAGGCATGGGCGCCAGCAGAACGAAATCCAGGGGAGGTGAGCAAGATTTTGGTGCAGATGTGCCTGTAGTCTGCTGCCAAATCCGCGGTTTTTAAAAATGGAGATTATAAACGTAAATTAATCTAGAATTTTTTGTTAGGACCAAAGACATGGCAAATGCGGTCGTCAGGTTGCCACTGACGACCGAAATATTTTATCTGGCGAGTATCCTTTTTGGTAAAGTCCCATCCCTTCAACTTTTTTTTCTTTCTTTTTTAAACAATATTTTATAAGCACGTTAAAGAGTTTTATTATGCGAGCTCCAACTCATATATTTAAATAAGCTTATTTTTCACAATCGACATGCTTACGGCAATCAATTCCCCACAATTTCTTTCAAGAGCAGCATCTGTAAGCTTATTTTTCACAATCAACATACTTACGGCAATCAATTCCCCACAATTTCTTTAAAGAGCAGCATCTGTAAGCTTATTTTTCACAATCAACATGTTTACGGCAATCAACCCCACAATGTTTTTCAAGATCAGCATCTGTAAGTTTATTTTTCCCAATCAACCTACTTACTGCAATCAATAATTGCAATAATCCCCATAATTTCTTTCAAGAGCACCATCTGTTACTCATCTTAGTCACAATGTTAAATTAAAATCATTATGAGATGTCTCATTACAGATGTTGCAATGTTACAAAATATTAAGAAATAAACATAAAAATTATATTTAAACATTTCTTTTTTAAATTCGACAAAAATGAGTTTCTCAAATGCAAACTTTGCAATAAAAAAAAGCAGAATTATTTGATTGGCTTTGATAGGAAAAAAAGCGAAATAATTGTTTTCCTGCTTCACTATTACAGTCATCCCCCCCCCCCCCCTTCCCTCCTCAATTCTGACATGTTTTTGTAGAACTCAGCTATCCAGACATTTGAAGTATCCAGAAATCAGTGTTTCCCAAATATGCCGGTTAGTTAAGCATTTACCGTATTTATTTTTCTTTCTTTTTTTAGAGGTAATAGTATTGAAAAGTTTCATTAGAAAACTTAGTGCTATTATCTTTCTAAATTACGTACTATTCTAAACTAGACTTGTTATTATTCTGTCTCAATTAATTCGTATAAACTTTTGTGCTGTTTGAAAATCTGAAAATCAGTGATTAAATTTAAAATACGGGAAGTGACAACGGAGTGTGGATGGCGGAATATATTTACTGGCAACTAGAATTTTTTGCTGGTTACGTGATTTTTTTCAAATTTGTAGAGCTTTACACTCCGTGTAAGACAATTTGTAAACATTAAACATAAAACTAGTCGTTGGGGGACCACCGTAATACTTACTCATCATGGATATGCATAATATGAAATATGAAAATAACTCCAAAAATGATAATCCTATTAACTAACAGTTTACTGCGTCGGATTACGCGTCTCATTTCCAATTAAAATAGATCTTTGAATTAAAATTTGAATGAAATACAGTATCACAAAAAAATCGAAGAATGTGGAAAATAGGATTACAAATATCTCGGCGTATTGTTATCCGATCGACTTCATTTTTTATGCAAAATTTATGTTTTTTTATTGTCTTTTATATTCCCTCCTTAAAATAAACCATTTCGAAAATTTTTATCTACCTTTTATCAAAACGAATATTTCGAGAGTCCGAAAAAAATAGTTCCGGATCATCGAGGCTACTGAAATTCAATAGGCTTCTTCTCACTATTACATACTAAGTACATAACAAATTTCAGGTCTCTATCTCAATTTGTTTGGGAGATAGAGCGTTTACAGACACACACACAGACAGACGGACGGCAATTTTTTTTTCTAAAAATATGTTTTTCGGAATCTCCAGTGTCTGAAACGTGTAAATTCGTCGAAAATTATTTTTTCGATTTTTAAAATGATTACAAGACTTACCCTATACTACGTATCATGGGTAAGTAAAAGTAATAACAAAGAAATATTAAAAGTCCAAACATAGGCCTCTACTTCTACCGGCTTTTTTCAAAATGGAGAATTGAAAGAATTTATTCCCTTCTTTTTCGGGGAACCGGTTTTATTGAATCCTCCGATAATTTTTAAATGCATGAGCATAAAAGAAAAATATGTAAATTTTTTTTCCACGAGGGGGTTTAAGGGAGCTCTATCCCTCTGACTAAAAATCCTATGTTTCTTCTTCCTCTTAGTTGTTAGTCATATTTTTTCCGTAGGGACTATGAAGTTTTTTTGCTTATATAGGATTCCGTTATAGACAAGTTCTGTACAAAAGATCTGCCGTAAGAATACAAGAAAATTTTTCAGAAACATTGTATTACTGTAGAAAGAAAAGGGAAATACTGTATCATAATACTTTTACATAATAAAACCTAAGAAAAGGGATCCTTTTTGTAACGGAATCCTTCTTAAATGGGAAAAAAAATATGAATTTTGTGGTCCCGACTGCAAGAATACTATGTAATTCTGCCTGTTAGAGCGAAAATCTGCCTAAAACGGAATATTTTCTCTGTCTCTAGTCATTCCATTTTCACAGGTTTTTACTGTATAAAGAACAAAAACAATTATAAGAAAGCATATAAAATATTCTAGAAGATTTTTCTTAAAGTAAAGATGTACCTGACTTTCTCCACAAATTTCTTCACGAAACTATCGAAGATCGATTTTTCTACGTAAATTCTACTCGTGCTCAGACATATCTGTCCGGTGTTCAGGAAGCTGCCCCTAAAACAGAAAATCAAAGTATAGTAAGTAACTAGCTGTTTAACCCGTTCTACGCACGGGAGTTCGTGAATTTAATTCTAAAACCAAAATAAAAAATAAAAATCAGTACAACCAAACTAAAGTTTATGAATATAAATAATAATTATGACATATGATTGGTGATAGATTTATGGCAGCAGACGATAAAACGATATCTTTGGAATAAGGGAATAAATAGAATAAAAAAGTTTTGTTGATGTTTGTGATAAAATGTTTTTCTTTATTTTTTAAAAAAGGTTAATTAAGCGCCATTAAATAATCTCTCATTATTTGCATGCGAGGTAAAAGAATGATCGTAATACCCGCTACAGCTTCTTAGTATTACAGCGTGGCGTACGTAATATATGTATATCTCACATTGCAGTAAACATTTAGAACGGGTTAGAACTCGCGCAATTACGGGTTGAACATAAAAAAGGCCAAAAAAAAAAAAAAAACTATTTAAAATTTTCAAATTTTTTGCGCCAATCGTTCATGGGCCCCCTACCAGCAACCCGTGTGCCAAATTTCGTAGCTCTGCGCCTTGTGGTTTCCGTGGTTACACACATGGATTTTAATAGGGCAGATTGTGCATTTCTGAAACAAACTTCTATAACAAACCGTAAAACATCTGTAAACAGGGGAGAGGAAGATAGTGTGGACAGACTTTACATACATAGTAAATTAACATACCTACATAAACTTAATCAACATGAATATCAACCATTCATTAAATGCATTCTGATGATGCCCAAATTTTCAGGGTCCTAAGTATCTTTAAGGGGGTGGTTAGACTTTAGAATTTGTTAAAATCAATCAAAAAATCAAATTCTCGTTTTTGTCATATTAATTTTCTGTACTTAATTCTGAACAATATGCAAACTACTGTATGAGTTTAGGTTGATATTTTCCATAGTTAAAAGCTTTTTAAAAGATTAAAGATAAGTTGTAAAATTTATTTTAAATGTTTTTTTTTTTTTTTTTTTTTTTTTTTTCAAAGCGTGTTTTAGGTAGCTTTCAATACAAAAAAGTATAAAGCTACCTATTGCAGCCGTTCGGAGGAAAGCAATTCCGGAAAATTTCGATATATATTCACCGATCATGACCCCCAGACCCCAAAACCACCCTCCGTTCAAATGTTGATTATATATATATATATATATATATATATATATATATATATATAATATATAACCATAAATGAAACATTACCATAACACCAACTTAAACTATGAAATAATGATTAAGTATGTAATAATTAGTTGTCAATGAAAGTATTCCCCAACACACTGAATATGGATACCAAAAACTTATTTAAAATAATAAGAAATTAAATTAAAAATTGAATAAATGGAATTGAATGAATGAAATGAAATTTGTCGAATTTAGACAGAATTATCAAGTACCAAATGCCTAAATACCACAAATAAAATGAAATGAATGGTTTCAGTAACATTGCTAAAGAATATGATTTTGGGACTACCTACTCATAAACATTGAATCAAACCTGTGAAAAAATAAAAAATAAATACAATATTAAAAAGGAAAGAAGCCATACCTATAATTTACAGATAAAACATGAAATAGAGTCAGAAAGTCTGTAATCCATTTGGATTAAAATATATACCTGTGCACCACATGAACCACACATGAACACAACCAAAACGAGAGAATGAATTGCAAAAAATCATTACATGTTGCCAAATTTAGATTTAGAAAATGATTTACTATGTTGCCAGAAAAGATTTTAGAATAATATGAATATTATTGTAAAGCAACAGGAACATTGGTGCTAAAATGGTAGAAAGTGAATATACGCTGAATAAAAAGAGTATTGGATGAAAGTTAATATTTAAAAATAAAACCATACACTATCTAAAGATGATAGCAATTAGTTAAATAATAAATAAATGAAATTAATTAATAAATAGAATATCCAATTACATTAAAGTAATGGATGTATTAATGAATAATTCTATGTTAAAAATAAGATGTGAGATGGAAAAATTAATAATTAAAGCAACATAAAAATATATGTACCATAAAATGACATAGCAACTATTAAATAGCTGTGCCAAAAATGCAACATCACATAAATTAAATTAAAATAAAATACTAAATATTTGAATTAAGATACAAAGGATTTAAAATTAATATTAATTAAATATTGAAATTAATTTGTAACATATAATGTTTCTTTATACAAAGTAAAAAAATTATATATACTTAATATAAGTGGTAAGGGTAGAACGTTTAATAAAAATTAAAACATATATTATATTAACACTTTAGAAAAGTATACATTATATTAGAAGTTAATATGATATTGTCCCCCATAGGCATTAATCCAAATGCATTAGATCAAAAACATTCTTAATATTAATGAAAATATATTCATTTAAATTAATTAAATAATGAATATGTAAATATAACTTAATTAATATACATATAAAAATATCACATCACAGTCCATTATAAAATGTGTAATATCAAACGTATGTGTAAATCAAATTGCCCCATTTTTTAAAAAATATAAATTAACCATGCGTTTTATCCCATACAACTCCGCCACACACCTCCTCAATCCAACATCTACCCACCCAACCGTCCTATTATAATTTGTTATTTATTTTTTTTTTTAATTACTATTTTCTAAGATTATATGATTTTTTTATACATTTTTTAACGCATGTGTTAATTTGGTTGCAAAGATCATTTAAAAACTAAATATATATTAAAGAATAAATGAATTTTTTTGGAAAACCATGTTGTAATGCATCATAGATAAGTTTTTTAATATTGTTGTTTAATTAGTTGAGAATAACATAAACTTTTTATTTTATAAATATGATTAAGGAGTATATTACGATATACAGAATTATGAAGACATGATTTAAAATTAGTAAATGAATTAACTTTAAATTTAAATTCTTTACGTTTATCAAATAGATCAATTATTGTTTTGTTATCTTTAAGTGTAATTTTAAGATCTAAAAAGTTAATAGTATTGTTAGAAAGGAGGTTTTCCGTTAATTCTAAATTAGTAGGATAATCAACTAGAAATATAGAAATATTAGTGTGATCAGTGGCAATTAAAATTATGTCATCAATATAACGATATAAATGTATATTACTGTTAATAAAAGTACGTTCATAATGATACAAGTATAAGTCTGAAAGTATACTAGATGTACATCCCCCTTGTGGTATACCGACTTTCTGTAAATATAACGTGTTATCATGCATTATATAATTATTATATATAATGGAATTTGTTAAAGTTTTAAAATAAGCTGTATCTATATGAATTGGTAAATTAAGTGAATGATTATACTTATTAAATAATGCATTTATAATATTATGTAGATCTAATAAATCTATATTATTAAATAGATCTTTGAAATCATATGTCATTATATTGTTAACACATTTAAGATTTTTCAAAATATTGACGAGTTGATAGCTATTTTTTATACAATGTGTATTATCAGTGGATGTTGTCAGTGTATAAATTTGATTGAGAATTTTTAATAGATGTTTATTGGCTATATTATTATATGTATTGCATCCTATAGTTACAGTCCTAAATTTAATTGGATTTTTATGAAATTTGGGTATAAGAACTAAATAAAGATAATTAAAGTTAGTAGAAGAAATATTTAATAATTTATAATAACTGTGAATTTTACGATTGTTTACAATTACATTTTCATTAGTTTTTTAAAAGAATTGTTAGTAGAAATACAGGATGTAAGTAGTTGGTGATGATAAGCTTTACATATGATTGCATAATTATTAGGAGATTTGTCAATATATGTTATTACATAGTTTTTTTGTAATTTAGTAATTTGCTGGAACAAATGTTTTGTGTTAATTTTAACCATATGCGATAAATTATGTTTTAAAGACAAACTTAATTTTTCAATAACTAGTATTTTCCATTGATTAAAATATTCAATAGGTTTACTATATGAGATTGAAATTTTATAAATAAAAATATCTATATCGTATGTAAACTGTTTTATAATAGAATTTACATTAAATTTAGAAGGAAGTCTATATTGGTACCCATTAGTTTTTGTAGTTTAAAATCATTCACAATATTAAGATTACCAGTGATTATATGTCCATGATCATTATTAATGATTTTTTTTAGAGTGTGGTCATTGCATTTACACGGAAAAGTACTAGCATCAGAAGTATTTTTTTAAAATTCATTATAGTTAAAAATCTTTCTTCCGATTGTATTAGGATATTTGAAATTGGAAGATTTATTAATAGGAAAATAACAGTTTTTATCATTAATTATAGAATTAATATTAATTTTTTTAAAGATTTGATTTGAAAAAGTTATAATCATTTGAGTATTAGTGTTTTGAATTTTTTGTTTTTTATGTAAATTAATGTTGAAAAGATTAGCTCTTGTCATAATTAGATCATAAAAAATATCAGAGAAATGATTTGAGTAAGATTTACTATGAAATACAATATATATATATATATATATATATATATATGACCTATGTCATACGATAACGCTCGTATTTTTAAATTAATTTGGATGAAACTAATTGTGTGTATTAAGCTCACTAATGCCTCGACCGAGTTCGTTGGCCAGCTTGGTCCGCCATCTTGTTTCAAGGTTGCGGCCAGTAAAAATTTTAAAATTAAAATGAATACACAAAAAAGTTAAAAATTCAAATTTATTTTTTAATTAGGTGTTAGGCCTTGATACAAGGATTCCAGAGCATTTTTTGTTTTATCTCTATTTTTTTTTATTTTTTGAGACCGGCGACCAGGCCCCTACCTGCCAGGTTTCCCTAGCTTAAACGGGTTTAGTGCCTGGTACCGGGGCGCGTAGCGCCACTGAAGAGATGCCGCGTAGCGGCTGGCCGTTGCTGACAGGACGGCTATGTGGAGGACTTAGTTTTGTTTCCATTTTGTTTTGCTGCTAATTGATGTTATTCTTTTTATATGGACCTGTCATCGTTATGCGAGTTGGTCTCGTAATTTAGAGCCTTGATCAGGTGACGAGACCTTCACCGGATTAGGCACCCCCAGAGGTATTATTCACAGGGAACTTGGAGGACTTTACACCCACGACGGATTTTACATGCACCAGGCGCCATTAGCGTACATGATTAAAAAAAAAAAAAAAAAAAAAAAAAAAAACCTGCAAGGGAGTTTTATCTCTATCTTAAAAAATGGCTGAGATAGAGCAGTTTGAAATTCTAGGGTGGCTGGCATTTTGAAACA
Organism: Maratus michaelseni; assembly: GCA_963931845.1. NCBI lineage: Eukaryota > Metazoa > Arthropoda > Arachnida > Araneae > Salticidae > Maratus > Maratus michaelseni. The sequence continues at coordinate 30,680,624 of OZ007588.1, read as the reverse complement.
AGACAGCACATTACAAAAAACCAACGATTAATTTACGAATTTTAGTGAACGCGATTTCTCGCAAATTACTTTCTTTCATTGTTGTAATTATTTTCCCAATCATACGCATAACACTATATATTCACATCCGTTAGCGCAAAATTCTCGCCAAACTTGGCGACAATTGGCGAAATATCGCCAAATTTGGGGACCAAAATAAGTCTTCTTAAATGAAGCCAACTTGGCTATAGCTCAATAATTTGGCGAATTTCTTATTCAAATTCAGTATTAACGAATCTTTTGTAAACGGTTTCTTTGCATTTTAGCTTACTGTTTTTCGAGTAACATTAGCTAAAATTTTAAACGAAGATATAGAAAAGCTACCTTTTCCTCCCGGTACAGTGCCGGAAGGACCTTTTTTTTCTCCTTTTCCGCCATGCGTCTCAGTTTTAGCTTAAATTGTAAAAAAAATCTATAGTAAAAACTCTTACTTACACATTTATAAGAAATTTGTGTATCCCACTTCAAATTTCGCCTAAATTTAGATTTTTAAAATTGTTTTACCATGAAAGTTTAAACTTTTTATAGAAATTCTATATATTTCACTAATTATTTCTTAAAAAATAAACTTTTTAACGAACCTACAAATAAATACACAAATTTATTTAAAATGTACTTATAAATAATAGCAATAGTAAACTAAGAGGAAAAACTAAAAAACAGAACTCAAGAAACATTTCATTAAATAATACAGTGGACGCTTGTTAATTCGAATTCGGTTAATTCGAACTTTCGGTTAATTCGAACTAATCCAAAAGTCCCTAAAAACTTGTATTGGAATTAATGTTAAAATATCTCATTCATTCGAACTAGTTTTTATCACTTCGGTTGATTCGAACTAAAAATTTGACAAATTTTTTTTTCTCGTTTAACGTAGAAAAAAGCACGCTGTATTTATTATTTTGTGCGTCAAAATCTATTCTATTCTGTTCTATGTCTATTTCTTTTCCAAGTGCGCCACCCACGGTAGTTAGAAACTTAAACTAAAAAGATTATAACGTACTCCCCCCCCCCCCGCGCCAAGCGGAATCCACCCGCGTGAGTAGAAACAGAGCGGGCGGGAAAAAGAAGCACGAGGGGGAGGGGGGGGGAAGCGCTATCATTTTTTATTTCTTATCGATTTTTTTAGAATTTCAGAAAAAAAAAGAACAGTCTTTACTACAGTTTCTAGGGGGCTGCGTCAGTTATGAATACAGTGCAGACAAGTTAATGTAGTTTTTATTCCTCAGTGTGTGGTGTGACCGTGTAAAAATTTAGAATGTCTACACGTGGAAAGTACAAAACCCTAACTTTGGAGACAAAGGTAGAAATTTTAAAGAAAGTAGAGAGTGGCGAATGTAAAACAAAGTTAGCAGCAGTCTATGGAATTAAAAAAAAAAATACCTTGTCAACTTATTTGAAAAACAAGGAATCAATTTTAGATTCATGGGAAAAATCTAAATTTGCTAGAGGAAGGAAACGCATGAGAAATGCGTCCCAAGAAAATCTAGTAAAAGCTCTACTGCTATGGTTCCAGGATGCTAGATCTCGAAACTTTCCAATAAATGGACCCCTACTGCAGACAAAGCCTGATGAATTGGCAAGTTGAATGGGTATTGAAGATTTTAAATGCAGTGATGGATGGCTTTCTCGATTTAAGTCGAGGCACAATATTTCTTATCAAACTATATGTGGCCAAAGCTCTGATGTAAACGAAGACGTATGCACTAATTTCGGTAGGAAAACTGCCAGGGCTTTTATCTACTTACCTGCCGAAAAATATTTTTAATGTGGACGAAACTGCACTTTTTTATAAACTCTTGCCAAACAAGACATTACATTTTACATTGGTAACTTGCGTAGGAGGTAAAAGCAGAGGTAAAAGAGAGGATTACAGCTTTAGTTTGTGCTAATATGGATGGGAGCGAAAAGCTTAAATTATTAGTGATCGGAAAGTCCCAGAATCCACGGTGTTTTAAAGGAATTAAAACACTGCCAGTTGATTATGTATCCAATACGAAAGCATGGATGACACTAGACATCTTCAGTAGCTGGTTAAAAGGAATAGATAAGCAGTTTTCAAGACAAAGGCGTAAAATTCTCTTATTTGTGGATAACGCAAGCTGCCACAATAACCTCCCAGAACTGAGTTCCATACAGGTTGAATATTTGCTGCTAAACACAACTGCGAAGCTACAACCAATGGATCAAGGAATCATCCAGAATCTTAAAACAAATTATCGTAAGAGACTCTTAAAACAAATCATTTTTTCTTTAGATTGTGGTGAAAATTACGACATTACTCTGCTGACAGCTATAAATGATCTATACGCCGCATGGGACGCTGTTAAAGAAAGCACAATTAGTAATTGCTTTCGTCATGCTAAATTCATGCACGCCGAAAAGAACAATCATGAAGAATGTGGCGATATTGATACCGATTTTCCTGTATTCAAAAAAATTAAATGTGATAACGTTACTTTTTCTGATTATGTAAGGGTAGATGAAGACGTAGAAGTCTGTGGAAAACTGAGCGACGATGACATAATAAAGACTATCCGAGAAGATGAAAAAGCAGAGACCTTATCGGATTCAGAAGAGAATGCAGAGACTGGTAACCGTCCTAATGACCAAGCCATAATGGACTCTATAAAAACTCTGAAAGCATTTATTCAGATGGAACCTTCCTCTGAAAATGAATTGAAATGTTTACTTCAAATCGAGAAACTGGCTGAAAAATGTAGGCATAATAAACAAAACCAAACATTCATTTTACAGTTTTTCCCAAAAGTGTAATTCATATTTTTAATTAAAGTTTTCTTTCTACTGCGTACCTACTGCTTCATTTTATGATTAAGATAAGTCTTTATTGCTTTTTAATGTGTTTAATTTTAAATAGCATAGTATAATATATTTTCTGGGGTTATACATACTAGGACATTTTTCTTCTTCAGTGATACACTTTTTAAGTTATATATTCTCTTAACATCGGATAATTCGAACTTATTTCTGAGAACTTTTGAGTTCGAATTAACGAGCGTCCCCTGTAATAATAAAAAAAAACCCCTAAAAATTTATTTTTTTAAATACATACATATTTTTTTCAATATATTTTTAGATAGTATTTACAATAAATATTTGTCAATGTATACCCATAAATAATTTAATAACTCTACGGATTTAATTTAAAGATATATATATTTTTTTTTGTTAAGTCCCCCATTCTCTTAAATTTCTGCTCGCGGCTTACAGTTAATGAAACTCACCTGATGAGAGTGGAAGTGCACTCTTGAAGATCTGCGTCGGCAAAGACTATGCAAGCGTTCTTGCCACCCATCTGGAAAGAAACAAGAAATACAACTTTATTATTATTTTTTTTAACACGATTTTAATCCAAAATTTAATATGATTAAAAAAAAAAAAAGACCCCCGATTTCTCCCCTGAACCTTTACCCTGATGAAACATGACCCTGAAAGTGAATATAATGCAGTAATAATACGCAAAATAAAATAAAATAAAATAAAATAAAATAAATGGAAATCTTGGTCGTTCAAATGAAATTTACGATAAATCTGATTAGACCACTGAAAAAAAAAATGAAATACTCAAAAATGAGTAATTCGATGTACTATTCATTATCGAATTGAGTATGTTTGGATCAAAAATGAATCTATTCTTTCTCAATTTTGAAACGTCACATGTTATGAGACTCAAATGAAAACTCAAGTTTTGTACTTTTTAATGGTTTATTTCATTCATGGCGGAATAAAAGATGTTTATTAATAGGAAACCAATGCAATATACCCTGAAAATCAGGGAATAATATTACATTTTTATTCATCGGAAGGAACTATATTTTGTGCCGCCTTTATAATGCGTAATTACATAGCTTTGTTGTTAAGTGCTTTGCTTCAAATATTCATACGCGGTCGGTCCTGTCTGTGTGCTGACGCTGAGTGGCATGGATTTGTTTGTGAAAAGAAAATTAGAAGAATGTGTTTTTCAAGATTTCTCTGGCAACTTTGAAAGTAAGTACTCTCTGTTAAATATTCAATACATTTTTTTATGTAATCAGCTGTACCTTCTGTAAATATTAAATTAATGTAAATATTAAATTATGCATAGTATTAAAAAAAAATAAAAGTGCGTGAAAACAATGCTCTTGTCATAAAAGTATTTGATTTGAGTATCTTGATAATAATTTTGCTATTTTTCATAAATAAAGAATCAATTAAATGTTTCTTGTTAATAATTTTGCACGAGAAATAAATGTCAGTATTTTTACTTTAATCTGTAATAATCACTGTTCGGGGTAGAGCCCCCTTGATAAGAATTTTTATTTTTAAATTAACTTATTTTAATTTTTCAAGTGTTTTATTAAATGTATTTTAGCCCATGTGTTTGCCTAAATTTTGGTTTCCCACGTGTTACTAAATGGCTATCTTGGACGCCATATTATTTTAATTCATATTTTTATGACAAAAAGCATTATTTTCAAGCACTTTTAAATTATTTACTAAAATTATTTACAGAAGGTATACTGTTGATTACATAAAATAAGAAAAATATGTAAGCTGAAACTCCAACTCCCAGTTATTGACACCTAACCAGTAACTAACACTTGAGTAAAAATCTAACTCAAATAAGCATTTTGTTGTAAAATTTTACAAAGTAATGTTATCTAGTAATAAATTATGCACTTATTTTTATTTTGGAATCAATTTATTCACCACTAGAGGTTCAAGAAAATATTCAATGAGGAACTTCTGAGAATACAAAGAGGGCCATTTTGAAGCAACAAGCAACCATCTTATTTCTAAAATTAAGGAAGTGTTTTTTTATTCTATTTGTAATGCAACCATCCTAAGCTGTTTTCTTAAAGTTATACTTATAGAAATTAGTTTAAAGATGCATATGATACATTAGAGCCATGATTTAGTGTTTATAGTTATTTAATTTAGCTTGATGAGGGGGTGCCAGTTATTGGTTCCATGAATTTCATTTCACCAGTCTCTGGCACAGAGGCGTCAGTTGTTGGTTATATTAAAGAAAGTTTAAATATATTATTTGAACTGCTTAAAAATGGATAATAATAAATTAAACTTATCTTCTAGTAAACACTATTAAAAGTTAAGTTGTTTTACTTGTGTCTAACACCATATGTCAGTTACTGGTTCATAAATGTCAGTTATTGAATATCTGCATTAATAATTTAAAACCTGAAAAAAGACAAATGCATCTGTAGCAAAACATGCTTAAAATAGTATAAAAAGAAGAAGAAGAAGAAGAAGGGGGAAAAGAACAAGAAAGAACCGAAGAACAGTATTTTGTTTATATAATAAAGAATAAAGTTTTTTTTTAATCATTTTAATCTTTTGAAATACAGTGTCAGTTACTGGTTCACTTTGTATCAGTTATTGGTGTTTCAAAATAGGGATGGTGCCAGTTACTGGAGTTTTTGTCCCTATTTATGAATAAAAAATATTTTTAATAATAAAATGTATAATTTTTCAAAATTTTGCCAACAATAATTTTTTAATATATCTCTACCATCCTTTCAAAAGAAAAGGTAGGTATAAAATAGATTTAAATTTTTGTAATAGTGACTTGAAGAAGAAAGAATCCTTAATGTGTTTCACCTATTTCAATATTTAATAGAGAGCACACAGAGTTCGTATTTGAATACATCCATGGGATCAAAAATTAGTACATGTGTTTCTCAATTTTGAGGACATTGGATCGGAGCTATTTTGAGTATGTGACGTGTTCAAAATTGAGTACTTTTTACTCAATTTTAAAAACTCATTTTTTTGAGTGATCTGATCAAAGCGAAGTCCAGTCAGATGAATGATGAATACCATTTGAGCGAGGGTTTTCTACGTTGAGGCAGATGGTGAATACAAGCATCAAAGACATAGTACCACCTTTAAGGACATTCCAGAATGGCTTTTTTTAACTACTTTTCAGGAAAATCAGGAATTTCAGGACATGTACGACCCCTGAAAGTTATCCATGGATATACTTTAAACAAAAAAACATACATACATGCATACAAACAAATTGTATAGCGTCTTTTGTTTGAAATCGGTTAATAAAAAAAAAACCCATCCAAATGTGTTTATTCTCACCTCCAGAGAGACTTTCTTGGCACTGGTTCCTGCCACAGAGGCTATGTGCAGTCCCACTCTGTCCGAACCTGTGAAAGAAATCAGCCGGACCTGGGGGTGATGGATCAGAGCTTCCCCGGCATTGTCGCCACGACCGAAAACCATGTTGGCCACACCGTCTGGAATGCCTATAAAGAATATACCCTTTCACTTTAGAACAGAAGTATCTGGTTTAGCATTAATGAATGACCGCATTTAAAAAAAATTATATTTTCAAAATTATTACCCATCTTATAATAAGTGATCTATGGGAAAAAAAAAAAAAAAAAAAAAAAAAAAAAAAAAAAAAAAAGTTCAAGTATTGTCACAAGCCACTATTATTTTTTACACGAACATTCAATTACCCTATATATGCCATTTTAATAAAAGAACAAAACAAGCATGAGCATTTATTTTAAATAGCCCAACAGGTGGCACTGCTATGTTATTTTTTTTCATGATTTTCGGTGTAACTAAATCTCAAGAACTAATGCGCGGATTAATTTTTAAATCATTTTCAGCAGTGATTTACGCTTGTAATTCTTAAATAATAATCAGTGAATTTTTATCCTGCTTTTTTTCAAGCGTAAACCGACAGAGTGCAAAATGTCCCAAGCCGGGAATCGTACCCGGGTCCTCAGAATAGCGCTCTGAGGCCCCAGCATACGGCAACACAGTTAATTTTTAATTAATTTTCTGCTGTGAACTACGCTTGTAATCCTTGAATAATAACCAGTGAATTTTTATCCTGCTTTTTACAGGCGTAATTCACTGCAGAAAATTAATTAAAAATTAACTATATGTTGCCGTATGCTGGGCTTTGTATTTTCGTCTCACGTTTGCCGCAAAAATATGCATGCTCATGCAGGGCCTGTTTACCGATTAGTCCCGGGAAGCCCGTGCTTACCCAAAGAAATACAAAGGTGCCCCCAAATTTACTTTTCAGAATAACTTTTTACAAAAAAAAAAAAAAAAAAAAAAATCTATTAGGGTAAGAAATGCAATTTATCCGTACGAAATTTTTATCTAAGAAGCTCACTCTTTCTAAATTGTTGTTTACTCTAAATTTTGATGGTAAAATTTCAAATTGTTGCAGCATACCAAAAGTGGATTTAGTAAATAACAAAGCAATTGGTAGAGGGGGCCCCAGAGTAACGTCCGGCTTCCCCTAGTTTTATGTCTTAAGCGGGCGCTGTGCTCATGATGACATTTCCATCTTGTGCTGCGTTTGCAGATGGTCCGACATATATAAGAGTGATAAATGCCGAATTTGGATATCGTTCCTTCTGGCTGAGTGGTTAGAGGCTCAGATCGTTATTCTGAGGACCCGGTTTCGATTCCCAGCTGGGGACGTTGTTCAAACTGTAGATTTACGCTTGAAAAAATGCAGGATAAAAATTCACTTGTTTATTTATTCAAGGATTGCAGGCGTAATTCGCTGCTGGAAATGAATTAAAAATTACCTAAAAAAAATAGTTGAGTTTGGATTGGTTCTAATACAAAAAATAATTTTAAAGCAAATATTATAATTGTTTGTGTAACAAAAACCTTTTATTGTTGAAACAAAAAAAATTCTTAAAATTACACAAAACAATTGTTCTTTAAACAAAAGTTTTTGTTGCCGAAACTGAAAAGAACTCTTAAAGTAACAGATAATTACATTTATTTCGGTAACTATTCGGACTATTCGGTAAACAGGCCCTGCATGAGCATGCAAATTTTTGCGGCAAACATGAGACGAAAATACAAAGCCCAGCATATGGCAACCTATAGTTAATTTTTACTTCATTTTCTGCAGTGAATTCCGCCTGTAAAAAGCAGGATAAAAATTCACTGGTTATTATTCAAGGATTACAGGCATAGTTCACAGCAGAAAATTAATTAAAAATTAACTGTGTTGCCGTATGCTGGGGCCTCAGAGCGCTATTCTGAGGACCCGGGTACGATTCCCGGCTTGGGACATTTCGCACTCTGTCGGTTTACGCTTGAAAAAAAGCAGGATAAAAATTCATTGGTTATTATTTAAGAATTACAGGCGTAAATCACTGTTGAAAATGATTTAAAAATTAATCCGCGCATTAGTTCTTGAGATTTAGTTACACCGAAAATCATGAAAAAAATAACATAGCAGTGCCACCTGTTGGGCTATTGACACCAAAACGTAATCAGCTTCTATTTATGTCAAGGTCTAACTCAATCTGTATTTTGATGTAAATCAGTGCATTAGTTCTTGAGAAATCGCGAATCTATTGCAGAAATCGCGAAAATTGTAACATAGCAGTGCCACCTGTTGCGCGATTTATGCCAAAAACTAATCAGCGCCAATTTATATCAGAAAGTAACTGAATATAAAGTTTAATTAAATTCCGTGCATTAGTTCTTGAAATAAAGCGCCCTCAAAATTTTTGTCACTTACAGACAGACAGAGTCATAGACAGTCATTTTCTGAAAACAGTCAAATCGCGTTCAGGACCTTCTAAAATCCGTCGAAAAACAGAAGTTGAAAATTTTCATGATTCCAATACTTTCTTCTTGTAAAGATAGAAGAAAGTAATAAATGGGACAGTTGGATTTTTAAAACTACCTTCATCCTTCCCAATTAAAAAAGTTTTAATTATCCAAAAATTATGTTAATCCTTTAATTATACAGCTATACAAGTCAAATAAACCAAGTTACGTGAGAGATTTATGGCTACTGCACAACAATTTAAATTTTGTAAAAGCAAGAAAATTTTGCTGGAATTATAAATTACAAAATTATGGTAAAATTAAAAAACGGATTTTGTTAATTCAAGTAAAATTGATGAAATTTTGTTAAAATTTTGTAAGAGCGTCAACAATATATTTTTGTCAATGCAACAAAACCAACTTTCTTCTTTAACTAAAAATTTTGCTAAAACAAATAAAATGTACTCAACAAAACATGTTTTGTTGTTTTAATCAATTCCTTTTTCTGGGTGTTCCATCATGCAAATGTTTTGCGTTGTTAAATGATATGCGAAAATATCCACCAATCATGAGCCGCGATTTCGAAATATTTACTGCTTTCTTATCATTTTTCACCAGCGTAAATTTTGAAAAATACTTATTTTAAAATAGTGTAAAGAATCCATTTTTACTTGTATGTGCCGGTGCGTGAGAACGAGTGTTTGGTTTTGGTCTGAGAGTTCTTGCGTGAAAATTCTAAAAGAATGTTTCAAGCATATTTTCTCATATCGGCGTTACTTTGTAATAGTTGCAATCCGTAACTTCTTTTGTGAACTAAAGAAAACTTTAGAATTATAATTGATAGCATTGACCACACAGGATGACGAGATTTACTATGTTGGTGGCCTGTCTTGGTAAAAAATGAATCTCCGTGAGAAATCAAAGCAACTACTTTATATATCCCTTTTTTTAGAAAGGAACCAATAACGCCCTCGTTTGAAGATGATATCATGGTTTCATGATACAAGTGGCCCTGATAAGCACCTCCTCGGACCAAATCCCCTCCCACTGTGAAAACCACGAGCAAGAAAATTTTGGAATTAAGAGTGGAGATCGAAAAAAGAGTCTGAGAGGAGTCAGACCTATTCTAGAATACAGGGTACGCCAAGTATCTAGGTGACTGCGAGAGATACGCTAAGAGGCGCCAGATTTTTATTCTAAATTACAGGGTACACCAAGTGACTGCAAGAGATACTCGGAGAGGTGCCCAGACCGCTGTTCGTAATAAAGAGAGTGCCAAAGTACCCGTGTGACTGCATGAAAATCCGGCCGCGGGACAAATGATGACTTTTGAGATGATGACTATGTTCTGGATAAAATCCTACTGAACAAATCTGACTGTCCTATATAGTGGATTTTATGGACAGAGAAGTATAATCTGCCTTAATTTAAAATGTGTGATCAGCATGTCGATGAACTCACGAACTTTATTCTAAATTTTAAATTGTAATGCCATTTTTTTTATCCACAAAAAAATCTTTGTTTATGAAGTAAAGTGATCTTTCGAATGTAAATAAATATACTAGTGTGCAAAATTTAAGCAACAAACACAAAATGCTATTTTCTCAAACCGCGAGTACTCAAAAGAAAATTCTATAAAGAGCAAGTGTAGAAAATAGACAAATGTAGAATATAGACACTACCCTAACAGCACAGATAGTCGATGTGAAGTCTTCTTGACATCACAAATGGTCACAATTGTCACAGTCACTACAATGAATTGAAATGTGATATCTTTCATTCATCCCATTTCTACTCTGATTTGGTTACTCCACCGAGAAGTCACCATGGCTGCTGCTTTTTAACGAGTCATCAGGTGACTTTACAATGAAATCACCTTGTGACTCTCGTATGACTGTCATTTTGACACTCCATTGTAAAGTCATCATGATAGCTGTTCTGTGATGAATTCCAAAGTGACAAAAAATGAAATCATCTGGTGACTTTTCACAAAGTAGTGCAATGGTGACTTTACGGTACAGTGTCAATCACCTGAAAGTCACCATGCTACTTCATTGCGACATTATTTGATAACTCTTCACAATTCAAAGCTCACAATGACTTCAAAGTTGAGTCTTCAAATCACAGTCACGTGAGAATCACAAGGTGACTTCATTGTAATGACACCTGGTGACCCATCTCAAAGTAAAAGCCACAATTACATTTCAGTGATAACAATCATTTGAGAATAATAATGAAACGAGTGAAAAATCCCATATTTTGATTCATCGTAGTGAAACCACGTGTAACGTCAAGGAGACTTCACATCGACTAGCTGTGCTGTTAGGGTAGTGTCTATATTCTACATTTGCTGTTTATAGAATTTGCTTTTGAGTACTCACGTGTTCAGAAATTAGCATTTTGTGTTTGTTGCTTAAGTTTTGCACACTAGTGTATGTTCGAAGCTTAGTCCTTCCGCTACCAAATCATCAGTTCTCTGATTATCTTTGGAAGGGCGTTACAATACATTAAAAAATATATATACAATTTTCGTAAACAATTATTTTAATATTAATTGGAATACCATGAATTTAATTTTAAACAAACATTTTCACATTTGCATAGCAAACGCGAACTGATTTCTTTCTTTTTGTATCGTTCCTATCATTTTGTATTATAGCCCAGACCCAGAGTAAAGAGAAAGAATAGAGAGGCAGTAAACCGTAAACACGGCTTGCAATATGAAGCCGGTTTTCCCTCAAATCATTAGGCCCAAACAAGCCAAGCACGTGGAACAAGAGCTGACTTCATTGGATGGAGAGAGGCTGCACGTGGAACAAGGACTGGATTCATTGAACGAGAAGAGGTTTTCAAAGCAAGCCGCCAGTTGTTTGGGCCGACTTTAGGGTTGCATTTTCAGCGTCTCACCAAACGTAAACATTTCCCCTCTATTTTACTTTTTACTCTGTGGTATTATATATTCGTAAACCTTCTTGCTAGATCAAGAAACATTTCTCCTTTCTTAAGCAGTGTAGAGTGGTGAGTTTTTTTTTTCTTCAACTGCACCTTTAAATAAATTTTGGAAATGTAAATCTAATGCTATGTGCCGTTGTGTTTTCTCACCTGCTTCCTTCAGGACAGAGCAGAGCATCCAGGCCGTCAAAGAAGTGACCTCGCTGGGCTTGGCGACGACCGTATTACCGTGGACCAGGGCTGGAGCCAACTTGAAAGTGAGCAGATAGAGGGGCAGGTTCCAGGGGACGATGATGGCAGCCACGCCGCATGGGGAACGAGAAACATAGTGAAGGGCACCACGCTCTGGTTCGCTGATGCACCTAGAAACAAAATTAATTAGAAACAAAAATAAAATGAGTCTTATGTCTAGATTTTGGCATCCAATGTGCTTTTATCAAACGACATATTTATCTAAAAATAATTTACAGTAAAACCTATGAAAATGGAACCTGCCTATAACGGAATCCTGACTTAAACGGAAAGATTTTCTAGACCTAGTACACATCTGGACTCTTATTTTAATTTCAGACTGCATATTTATCAGCGTCTCAGGTGACACACTGGTAGAAGCATCATTTATGCAGTACGGTGCTGCAACATTTTATTGGAGGTTTTCTCATACACTTTCTGTTTGAGGGTAATACTCCCACAGGTAAAAGTTAAAAAGAGTGAGATCTGGTGAGCATGGAGGCCATTTTACGCAAAAACTTTATACAATGATTTTTTGCTTGTATGGTTCGACCCGTTGCTTCAACTGCGACGTGTATGATTCCAACATGACGGTGTTCCATCTCACCATCTTACAAACGAACATAGATACCTTGTCGAGGCATTTGGACAACAATCTATGGTGGTTGCGTGAACCTGTGAAAACGACCGATCCTTCAACACTAGGGACAGAGCCCGATTAACTTTTGAAGATAGGGAAAGCACAATATCATTACCACCTTTCATTCAGGAGAAGTATTTTAATTCTACATACATGGAAACATTTTAATGCTAAATTGCTAAAGATGTCAGCGCCTCCAAAATTTGATAGCTATGTTTATAGTTATTATATGTTCAGTTTAGGAGCGACTCGTAAAGGGAGGCTTAGCTTCATTCTTAAAACTAATTTAAAATAAACAAAAACTAACTTAAAATATTTGTAATGCAAATGAAATTTATAATGTTGGTATGAAACACTTCACCATTATATCACTTTAAAATTTTCTATGAAAAGCCCGTGACAATTAATAGAGGCTATAAATGGGTTAGCCGCCAGCATCGCCGTTTAAAAGTGAACGAATTCGCGACAGAGGTGAAAGAAGAAAAAGTATTATGCGTCAAATGAAATACTTTCAAAGATAAAATAAAAAATCTTTCAGTCTCATTTAGGACCCTATAAGTATATAGTCCCTGGAAGCAACTAAAACTGTCAGCCTTAGAAAATTACGGGCGTGAGAAATGACTTTATTGGACACTTTGTATATTAAAATGATACAGAAAAAAGTTTTATGATATCCACAGTATACTAGCTTCAAGTTGATGGACTCACGTGTCTTTTTCGCAGAGGACGGCGTTTGCGAAGTGTCGGAAATTGAGTATGGCCCTGGGGACGTCCACCGTCCTGGCCATCCACAGGGGCTTGCCTTGATCCCTGGACTCTGCTTCGGCAAATTCCTCTGAGCGGGACTCGAGCAGATCAGCCACCTTGTTCAGCAGCTTGGAACGGTACGCTGCATCCGTTGTCGACCATCTACAAAATGGACAAAATAGTAAGATGAAGTGGTATAAGAATGTACTCAGAGCAAATGTGTAAATCACATGGAGATTCCTAGCACAGTGGTAACACAACTGTTGTGTGTGGGACAACTTCATGAGTGATGGTCAGAGCGCCATTTATACATGCTCTGGACACAATTCAGGTTTCCGTGTGTTTTACGCATTTGCCGCTAGTACGCACTTACCCCACTTCCACTCAGTAACATAGAATTGATGATGGAATGTAGAACTTATAGAAGTAAAAATAAATAAATAAATAAATGTGCCTTATCAAAAGCGCAACATCCTATGTAACACATTGTAACAGCTGATGCTGTATAGCAACAGTTGATTAGTCTGCAAAATAGGAAAACAATTGGTTGAGAACAATCATTCAAAATATTGCAACATGGCATAAAAATTAAATGGAAAAGGATGTATGACTCCAGAAAAAAAAGTGTACACACTTTATTTGCAATAACTCTACAACGTCTTCAGAATGTCAGATGAAACTTGGCCTTACAAGGAAGGTCTCCTTACAGCGCATACTCAGAATATTAAAAAAAAAAAAAAAATGCTAATGAAACAATTTATGTACGTTACAAAGGATCAGTTAAATTTAGCTTCGAAATCCCAGTAGAAAATTTGTAAAAAAATAAAATACCTTTGAGTATTTGGCGCAAAAAGACGCGATTGGGCGAGCAACATTTTTTCTTCGTCAAATGCAAGCGATTTTAATGGATTTGGATATTGTTCGTTATATAATCGTTAAATTTCATTATGTATGCACAGAAATGTATATGATAGTTATAAAAGTGTATTTATTTAATTTAAACTTACTTAAACTAGTTCAGTATGAAGAGTTAGAAAAAAACTTTCCTTAAAGAGTATTTATCATAAAAGCGTATTTTTTTTTTAATTTCATTATGTCGCCAACTGACGATAAATGCCAAAAAACGAAATTTTCATTATTTTTTACGGACGCTATATCGAGGTTCCACAAAAGTTTTCTATAAACGTCTATATGAGAAGAATATTCTGTAATTTTTTCAAAATTTTCTGAGATGCGCTTATGGAGACCTTCTTTGTTAGATATAAAATCAGACTTACGTTTAAATAAGATCGAGTATACTTGTAAGGCTATGTTAAACACATATTATAAGTGGTACACATTTAAGCACAAAGTGGATCAAACATTCCATCTTCCATAAGCATAAAGACAATAAGAAAGAAAAATCATGCATCAAGCATAGATTATGAAACACTTTCCAACACATCCAGAATACCGTAACAAAAATTCAACGTTTAATAACGCGAAAGATGATGTCTAAGTAAACAATTTAGAAAACAAATAAAACACTTGAAAACCCAATTTCAGCAGTTACCTGGAAGAAAAATATCCGAATTCTTATGTGCAGCCCTGTATAGGATCTATACATTTTTATATGTACTATATAGTACGCAAAAAATTAGTTAAAAACGCGTAACAAAGTTAAAAATTTCCCTTCAGCAATTTTCGTCAATAAGTGGAAATGCACTGGGGATCTTTTGTGCAGCCCTGTATATAATCTTTCTATAGAAGTTATACATCGCAAGTAAAATGCAAAAAAATTAGTTAAATTTAAAAACGCGTACCACAACTGAAAACAGACTTCCAACCATTATTGTTCATAGACAGTACTGTAACCGAATTATTTTGTGTGTCTCTGTAGATGAACGATGAAAGCTATGCACACCATATACTCTAGCGTAAATATCTTGCAGTGTACCTCAGTGAGGTATATCAATTTCAATATGTTTAAAATTGTGAAACATTATTAAAATAAACCGCAAATGATTTTTTTCCCATAGATTGTAAAGTAATGGAATTCTTTTGAATTTCCCTGTAAAGGAACTATAAGTGCTATGCACAAAATGTTCTATAGTAAGCCTCTTGTAATACACCTCAGTGATATGTATCAATTTCAGTATGTTTGAAATAGTGTAACAACATTAAAATAAACCGCAAATGATTTTTCTCCCTAGACCGTATTGTAAAAGAATTTTTTTGAGTGTCCTTGTATAGGAATTATAAGTGCTATACACTTCATTTTCAACACTGAACATGCCATAGTAAACCTCAGTAACATACATCCATTGCATGACAATCCGAGTCTATTTACGCGAGTTAGAACACGGGCAGACAGACAGACAAACCGAATTCATATACACTTTTCAACTATATTGGAAAGTGTTAAAAATGACCGAGTAGTTCGGTTGAAAACGTTTTGAAATTTTAAAAGGACTTTAATGTGCTTTTAAATGTTTTATGTATGTTTTTACGCACCTTCAAGCAATAGATTTACATTTAGTTGTATTTTTAGGAATTTTAATTATTAAACAAGGCGAATTTGCAATTGAAATTTTAACTTTTTATTATTTTAAAAATGATTGAATTTATTTTAAGAGAACAATTTTTAACGACGAAAGTTTTCTATTTATACTGTTGTGAGGCGCACCCCTTATTTTCACTTACTCGGAGAAAGCTTCCTGTGCTACTCGAACTGCATCGTCGATGTCCGCCTTGTCGCTGTCAGGGACCAGGCAATGCACCGTGCCCCTGGAAGGATCCCTGCTCTCCAGGTAGTCGTTGCCCCTGGGAGCCACGAACCGGCCTCCGACAAAATTTTGCAGCTTTACCGGGAGGGCCGGCATGGCACTGGCGGAAAGCGTAAGAAACTGTTTATAATTGGTCTAAAGATTGCTAAAAAAGAAAAAAAAACTTTTTTATCTTAATAATAAAGAAAGGTACATTTAAAACAAGAAAGGAAGTGCAGTAAAACCTGTGAAAACGTAACCTGTCTGTAACGAAATCCTGTCTTATGCGGAAATTTTTCATGGTACTGGTGGAATGAATACCATGCAAATATTTCTGTTATAAAACGGAATTTTTGCCTATCTCTTTTGTCCCTCCCCCCTTTTTATTTTAGGCCACAGTATTTGTGCCAATAAAAACAACTACAAACATCCCCTTGTGATTTTGTTTTAACAGGTTTTATTGTATATATATACAAAAAAAAAAAAAAAATGATTTTGGTCCATGTAAGTCCATAAAGGTATTATCTCCAGGGCTGTGGAGTCGGAGTCGGAGTCAGACCTATTTTTGGGCAAAAGAGTCGGAGTCGGAGTCACTAAAAAAACAGGCCGACTCCGACTCCGACTCCAGCTTGTTTTTTAGACAGTTTGAAGCGAAATTAAACCAATTCTATGTAATTTTAAATTTATAAACTGAATTATATTTCGACTATATATACAAGGAAACCTAGGTTAAACAAGTCCAATATACTGTCCAGTGTACAGCATATATGAAAACTGTTTTTAATTGAAATCTGTAGTTTACATTTAGTACATAGTCCTTTCTCTCGTTTTTTGGGATTTCCAAAACCTGAGGTAATGCGAAAATTGGAAATTTCTGCTCTTTTTGGAGTCTACAGAATCTGAAATATCATTGTAATAGAAAAATTTTGCCCTTTCTTTTATTGTTTCCCTCAGATTCTTCATGTCTGTGGGACCAGGAGTAATGTTGAAATTCTAAATTTTCTCACCTTTTTTTTTCGTGTGCATAGCCCCCCCCCCCCCCCCCACAAATAAAAAGAAGTGAAATTGTAATTTTTTTTTTCCTGAGTCTGCAGTACTCAAAATAATGATGAAATAGTGGAATTTCTGTGATCTTTCTCATTTATTCAGGTCTTGCAGACCCGAAATAAAGGCAAAATTATAAAATTAATGCAGGAAATATAAAATTCATCTTTATTTTTCTTTCCTTACATCAGAATTTTTCGGGTCTAGAAAACACGCAATAACTCCAAAATTGCAACATTTTGAATTTTTTCTTCCAAGTCAGCGGGATCTGAAATAGTAGTAATATTTCCATTTTATATACTTCTTTGGATTTCAATATTTGGACTTTTCGGGTCTGCAGGACTCAAAATTGTACAATTAATAATGCTGAAAATATAAAATTTTTGCCCCCGTTTTTTACGAAGCCGTGAGAACAGAATTAATGCTAAAATAGCTAAATTGTCAGTTTTATTTTTTCTTGCATTCCCTTGCAATTTTTCGGGTTTTGGAGACCCCAAATGATGCTTAAATTGTAAAATTTTCACCTCCTATTTTTAGGGTCTGCAGGAATAGATATAAAACCAAAATTAAACATCCTTTCACCCATATTTTGGTATAATATATGTTTGATTTAGCATAGAATATTTTGGTTATAGTCTTAAAATGACATACAACATAATATACAATGTTGTTTGAATTCATCTGATAGATCTTTGTGTGTGTTCAAAGTAAATTTTGGAGATTTATTAGATTTCAACTGTTGTTTCTATCTAATAGCTTCAAATTTAACTTTTCGATTGCAACTTACATGCACATAAATATTTTACACGCAGTTTTTGCAGAGTTTTGACATAATTAAATTTTACAACATATAAAATTTAATGCATGTTGTGTTTTTGTGTGAGTTTGCATAGAGTATCTTAGAGGAAGGGGAGTGGGGGAGTGGACGGGTGATGTTCAAAATATTTTCAGTCTTGGCCAGAGCCGATTAATGTGAGCAAAATTCCACAGGCATTTTATAAGAGTATTTTTGCCTTATTAAAGAAAAAAATGTGCAATTAAAAAAGGTGAAACTTTTTATACTAAAATACTGTCGGAAGTTTGCCGCTGCAGTAAATGAGTCCCAGTCTTTCTCTTTATCACAGCTTACACCCACAATTCATCCAAAAAAAACGAAACGTGGAAAAAAATATATATCGGTTGATATGCACATCATATGCTTCAAGGTCAAACAGGAATGTAACAGCAGGTTGCAGCATTGTCAGTTGAGTTCTTTTTTTTTATATTCCGATTGCTTGATTGCTGCCACTTTTTTTAAATAGTAATATTTCCTTTATTTAATGACAAATTTAATAAAGCGACTATTACTATTTCAAAACAAATGACAGCAATGAAGCAATCTGAATAACAGGAATCAACAGGCAATACAAGTACTTTAGCCGTCCCGGAGTCGGAGTCAGAGTCGGAGTCGGAGTCGGCCATTTTTCCTACCGACTCCGCAGCCCTGATTATCTCATAAAAAAAAAAAAAAAAAAATGTTGTCGCTGTTATTGTTAAATTTTCCCTCCTTTTCCCTCGAAATATCGCTGTACGGCATCATGACTTCCAAAAGGTGAGTACCGATGTTATTTTTCCGGATGTGTCGCCAGTGTAGAATAACTTTAGAAGTCTGGTGTATGAAAATTGCCAAGCAATTATTGCTACAGTGTCCAGTGCACACTGCAGTTTCTTTGTTTGTTTTATTGATGGGCATATACACCAGACTTGTGTGCTTGATTCGAAGTCCGGTTACAAGTCTTCGTCAAAACACACTGCAGTATACGGTACTTAGAGTCGGGTTGTACCCGACCCGACCCTGAAATGGAAGTAAATTAATCCATATTTTAATTCAGTTATGGAAAAAAGTCTACAGTTATATCTCTAGTATGAATTTTATCTTTCATGTTGAAAAATAAACAAATCCGTGCACGTATCTATGTAACCTCAAAAACTCGGAAACCACAGGACGCAGGGCTACGAAATTTTGCACACGGGTTGCTGGTAGGGGGCTCGTGAACGATTGAGGCAAAAAATTCGAAATTTTTAAAAAGATTTTTGATACATTAAATATTAATTAAAATTCATCCACAAAGCGATCTCATCAAAAATACGCTTTTTTATCTTCGGTTGGTTGGTTGCATAAAATCTCCGCAGAAGTCATTACATAAATCAAGGTAGGGCTCATTGCAATTGCGAGTCGAGTGCAATCAACTTAATTATTAACCGTTGCCAAATGCTAAAAACTTAATTTTAAAGGATTTTATCGACGTAATGAACGATAATTAGCTGGGTTAAAGGGTTTTTTTTACATGACATATATTAGTATGATAGAGATTATTAATACAAGAAACTTTATTTAACAGATTATTTGTTAAATTTGAGGGGATGGGGAGGGATGGGGTTAAACGACTTTTTATTAAGTATCACATTTATTTTACTTGACCGCGCACCACCTGGCGGCGGCTTTTTCATTAATTGACCCTCCTTATTAATAAATCCAAATCTATTGCTCTGATTTCAACAGACCTAATTACATTTAACAAATTTAACATTTTTAGCTTCACCCGTAACGTTTAATCGCTGTTTTATATAGGTAATACCGCTATTTTAGAATAACAGTTTTCGTAAAAATAAAATTTATGTTCAAAAAACATATTATGTTCAATTTATGTTTCATAACAAGTTTTTATATTCATAAACTTTAGTTTGGTTGTACTGTTTTTTATTTTTTATTTTGGTTTTAGAATTAAATTCACGAACTCCCGTGCGTAGAACGGGTTAAACAGCTAGCTATTTATAGATAATACCGCTATTTCAGAATAACAGTTTTCGTAAAAATTAAATTAATGTTCCTAATGAATGTACAGAGCCCGTATTCAGTTGATGAATAACAACAGTCAAAGTTAGTGATTTGTTGTTGATCACTTGTGATCCGTGCGCGTATCTACCTACGTAACCTCAAAAACTCGGAAACCACAGGGCGCAGAGCTACGAAATTTGACACACGGGTTGCTGATAGGAGGTTCATGAACGATTGGGGCAAAAAATTCGAAAATTTTAAATAGATTTTTTTAAAGATGTTTTTGACGATTTTTTGCTTTTTCATGTTCAACCGTAATTGCGCGAGTTCTAATCAATTCTAAATGTTTACTGCAACGTGAGATATGCATATCAGGTACGCCACGGTGCAATACTAAGACGCTGTAGCCGGTATTACGATAATTCTTTTACCTCGCATGCAAATAATGAGAGATTATTTAATTGTGCTTCATTATTACCTTTTTTAAAAAATAAAGAAAACATTTTATCACAAACATCAACAATATTTTTTATTCTATTTATAACCCTTATTCCAAAGATATCGTTTTATCGTCAGCTGCCATAGCAACAGGATAAATTAAATTTCATTAAAAAAAAAATGCACAGTAGTAGAAAATATTTTTTTTAATCGAATAGTTGAACGACTCAACACTTTAACAGGGGAAATTTATTTCTTATTTAGATATTTTAAAGTTGTTTGTTGTCACTTTTATTTTTAATTTTGGTTTCAGAATTAAATTCATCAACTCCCGTGAGTAGAACGGGTTAAACAGCTAGTATACTCAATAAAGTGCGAAAATCTATAGTTTTTTTTTTTTTTTAATCTAAAAAAAATATTCTACTTAAAAAAAAAAAAAAAAAAAAAAAAAAAAAAAAAAAAAAATCGGGTTAACTGATGCGATCGGCAAGAGACAAATCCAACACAAAAACAACCCGAACACAAAACATTTAAAGTCAACCTGATCTGATCTGAACCGCGAGTCTGGTCGACTTCGGGTAAAATCCGGGTTACCGGAATCAATGCAGGGACTCTGTGTGGTACTATGACACCAAATGAAAACAAATAAACAAAACAAACATTAGAATTGCACCTATTTGTTTTATTCAGAGTCTAAATAGCTGAAAACAATTAAAACAAGAAATAAAAATCATTCGTCAAGTCTAGATTATGAAACACATTCAGAACACTAAAACAAAACTCCACCGTTTAATAAGGTGAAAGATGATATCTAAGTAAACAATTATGAAATTTTTATCGTCGATCATATCATTCCTTAACCTATATTCTCCAGTAAGAAATGTTTTATAGCATTAGTGTCGCAATTTAGCATATAGATTATGAATTTTTCTTCGAAGATGTAACTTCGATAGCTATTGGTGTGACGAAAAACATCTTATCTTAACGTCAAAGATTTTTATCATCCGTTGGTTTTGCAATCACACCACACGAAGTTCGTGAGTACTGACAAGGAAGGTGTCCTTAAAGCGCATACTTAGAATATTTTGAAAAAAAAAAAAAAAAATGCTACTCGTGTACGTTACAAAGCATAAGTCGAATTTAGCTGCGGAATCCCAGTAGAAAATCTGTAAAAAAATTAAAATACTTTCGAGTATTTGGCGCAAAAAGACGCTATTTTTGCGAGCAACACTTTTCTCTCACCAAATGTAAACGATTTTAATTAATTTGAAAATCCCTGGGTAAATGAGTGTTTAAATACGTAGTATTTTATGAATTTAAACAATTAAATAGTTTATTATGCTTTCTATTATAACCTTATATATATATATATATATATATATATATATATATATATACACATATAATATCTTCGAATTTCAAAAAACATATCAAGTTCTTCTTAAATCTCGAAAGAGATAATTAATGATAATGTGAAGACGGAATACCACATAGCTAATATTTAACTAGTGCAATCATAATATTACCATAGCTTATGCTTCAATGGTAATTGGCCAAAAATACTTAAAACATTAAGAAAATTTAAAAGAGAGAGTGAAAGATAAAAAATATATATATATATAATTTGGAGTTGCTATCATTTGAATAAAAATGGATTAAGAAATGAACAAGCGTATGCCTAATTATATTAATTTTTAAATAAATTATTGTAATCAGAGAGAGACTTTATGACCATTTTGCATTTTAAATTGCTCACTAAAAGCACCACAAAGCATTTTTATATGGAAAATATCAGTCATGTATTCAAATGAAGTTTTGAAATTTACTAAAAGCGATACTTTTGTATTAGCCGCATGCCAGCCAGCGGTTAACAGCCGAAGAAATCGCAAAAGTTTTTGCTGCTTATAATAAGTGCGATTCTGATTATTTCAGTGTTTAAGCGCGTAGTTTAGTTACATATCTGTTAAAGTTATGCTTTATTTATATTATTTTATTTATTTATTTTATGAAATGTTAATTTCGTTAGGGAAAATAAACCGGAAACAAGTACAACTATTTATAGCATTTTAAGAGGAAACGGGTTAATCTTCCTTAATCGAGCTGCCTGTTATAGAGATAGATTAAAAAAAAAAACATGCTTGAAATTAGCGGTTTGAAGGTCAGGCAGGACTATTTCATTAATACAATTTCGAAGTAAAGTTGTGTTAATGAAATATTCCTGCCGGATGCCTTCACTAACACTTTTGCATTTTACAATTACAATGCTTAGGTAAAAAAGAAATGAAGGGTGTTTCAGTCTGCTTGGGATATTCTGAATAATAATGTATCTATCTATATTATAAAGGACAAACGTGTCCGTCGCATATTTTCAATTTTTACACAGTTGTATAGAGAAAAAATTCTATTCTCAAATACAATTTGTTTGAAAACTGTATCGCAATTTACTCACTTATTATAACATTTAAATTAAATTTCAAGCATCTCTTTTTTTTTTTTTAAATTCTATCTATATCGCTTGCAGACGATTACAAAATATTAATCCGTTTGCACTTAAAACACTATAAAAAGTTCAGCATTAGTTTCCAGCTAATATTCCCTAATGAAAATGAAACTTCAGTAAGCAATCAATAAAATAGTATAAATAAAACACAAATTTAACTGACACGTAATTAAAATAAGCACTTAAAACCGCTGAAATTATCAGAATAAAAAAAACTGCTGCAGATAACGAAATTTTTAGCGATTTCTTCGGCTACTAACTTCTGACACGAGGCCAATAGAAAATTACCGCTTTTAATAAATTTCAAAATTTTATTTGAATATATAATTGACACATTTCATATAAAAATGCTCTTTGGTGTTGTCAAGGGGCAATCTAAAAAAAATTATTAAATGTAAAAAATCTATTAGAGTTTTCAAAAAAAAAAATGGTTTTTACATATATTCTCTATCCCGGGAAGCCCGGGTTAGATGCCCTAGTATATATAAAAACGTAATTAAAATAGTAAGAATTAACTAATTAATTAACAGTAAAAATAATTAAATAAATAATTAAAAACTACATAAATGTTCTAAAATAAAAATATCAATATTCATTTTATAGAATTTCCTCGGAAATCTATAGAATTCCAATCACTAAGGAAGTAAATGAAAATGGTAAGAAATGTTATAAAGTAAAAGACTATATAGGAGTATAAATTTAAGGAAGTTCAAAAATCGTTTGAAAGAACAAATTTCAGATATAACATTCAATAGAGCTAAGACTAAAACAAGAGGAATCAGTCACAGTACATTTTGATCAAGCTAAAATAATTAAAATGAATCCATAGAAATTTTATGTAAAAAATATAAAACATGCAGGACCATCGCTCAGACTTCTTATTAGGGGGAGAGAGGACCTTAAATTGCCAAGTCAAATTTCAGTATTTTCAAACTTATTGAGAAGCAAAAATAAATAGTTCTTGCCAATTTATCAAGTTTACCAACTACTTTTATAATTTTGCCAAGTTACCACAATTAGAAAATCTAATATAGATCTTATTTGTAAGAAGTTTAATAATATTCCCAATTATATCTATAGATTTGTAACTTTTGCCAAGTCTATCAGTAATAGAAAGTATATTATAGTTTTTATTAAAGCTTTAAATAAATTTGACAACTAAGTTTCTAAATTTGCCAAGTGTAACAGCATTTTTTGGGGAGCCCCTAGAGAAGGCCCTGAAAACATGCAATGATATATTATCCTACAATATTCCTAAATTATGGTATAGACTCTTAAGAATTGATCAAAAGATAAAATGTGATTATCACATTACCTCCCCTCCTTTATTTTGTTGGTTTGTTTCATTCTCCAGCAGTTAAACGATGTATTTCACTGGATTTTGTCACTGTGTATATTTGTGTTCGTTTTGTAACCTTGATGATGAACACCTGTTTGCTCGAAAGCGCTCGGTTTTATATGAAAAATATACAGTTTCGTATATAAAGTATAATATAATCTTTTAAACACCTCCAGTAAAGTTTTTTTTATAAAATTAATATATATGTTTTTAGAATATTTATGTAGTCTTAGTTATTTGTTTATATTATAAGATGAATCTCGATTCTGTGAGTATGTTTTATCCTATCTCAAGTTTTTTGCAAAAATAATTAAGATAACAAAAGTAGTGTAAAGTTGAAGCGATATAAAAAAATGTATATAATCGGTGTTACCTTATATACATATTTTGGTATTTTACTATTTGGTATTTTTTAATATAATGTAATATAAAACGTAATAATCTTCCTAAAGTAAAATATCTATAAACAGGTGTCGTCGCAGCATCCTTTAATTTTTATATACTTGCTACCACTAATTCCAAAATATTATCTTCGTGATAGATTTATTTATGCAACTGAAAGCTATCAAAGAAGATTATATTTTGAAAATAGTGGTGGCAAATACAATACAAAGATTCAAATCCGGAAATCCTTTATTAATCCGGAAGTCTTTAAAATTCGGACATTTTGCTAGCCGGCGATTTTTTAAAAATCGCAATGAAACGAAAAAAAATAAATAATAATAACCGCTAAAAATCGCTAAAATTTCACAAATCGCAGAGGACAAAATTTACTATATTAGGGTAAAAGTTTAAAACTGAATTCCTTTTAAAATTCCGTCAAAAAATCGCCGCAAAACATGAAAAAATGCATAAAAAATTCACGAAAAATTCAAAAATTGCTATACGAATTCTGGATAAACTTTAATGAAAAGAGCACAGCATTTATTATTTTAGGCTAAAATATTAAAATCGAATTTCTTTTACTATGGTAAAAAAATCGCCGCAAAAAAAAGTTTAAAAATCGGAGAGGTAAAATTTGGGCTTAAACATTATAATAGTAAGGCTTAAACCTTGTAACCCGATTTTTTTTACCAATGGCAAAAAATCGCCGCAGACTGAGAAAAATCGCTAAAAATTCAAAATTCAAGAAGGACAAAATTTACTACAGACTAATTTTCCGAAAATAAGTCGAAATTTTCCACGAACCCAAATAATTTCTTCTTGTAGAGATGGAAGAAAGTATGAAAATAAACAGCAATAATAATAATAGTTTTTATTAATAAATTAGAAATAATAATATAGAAATATCGTGAAAGGAAATAAAATTTCAAAATAAATTACGAATGATTTAAACAATATATATGCATAAGAAATATGCGAATTCAATTTTTAAAAAGAAAAACTTATATTTCTTAAAATATTGAAACGCATCTTGGTACAAACATCAGTAACATATATCAATTTAGTGGCAATAGAAGTATATTTACGAATGTTAGAGCGCAGCTAGACAAATAGAAGACCCCAAAATCATAAACATAATTTTTTATTTATATTCAGAAGTGTTAAACGTACTGTATGTATATTATTCAAATATCCATATATTTAAAACGAAAAGCGCATTCTGCCAAATCCACATGAAAATCGTCTCTTTGCGCATGCGTCAACGTGTTTTTGAAGGCCCCAACCCTCACCTGTTTAGCTTAGGGGGAGTGAAAAGTGTTGATTGAAAACGGATGAAGCCGTACCAGTGCATTGAAAGCATATGACCTTCTAATTTAGTTTGGCTATAAGGTTGAAAGCTAAAGCTTTTTTTTTTTTTATATAAAGAACTCATGTTTTAACAACTAAATATGCATATTTTTTTGCAATTTTTAAAGAGAGTTTTGATGCAGTTATATTTATAACCGATTGAAATGTCAGAGAGTTCGGAAGATGAGAACAATTTTTTTTTTTTTGCTATGCTAAAGGAGCCGACGCGAAAACAAACAAACAAACAAAAAAGCGAGAAGAAAACATTTCTTTTACAACTCGATAATAGCATTTTTTCACGAAATTTTTACACGGGCTGTAAAACCGTTTCATTGATCACCCATAAAGATTTCAAAGAGTTGGGACAAGAAGAACTTTTTATTTTAAAACTATGAAACGACCCTAGGTAAAAAAAACAAAACAAGAAAATGAGAGCTTTCATCACTCAATATCAATATTTTTTCGCGAATTTTCCCTTTTAAAATATAATTTAATACAAAATCGGGTTAAAGATATAAAATAATAAAAACTTTATGTTTTTTTTTTAATTTATTATCACGGGTCCGGGCAACGCCGGGCGGGGGTCAGCTAGTATTAATTTAAATATGGCCACTATTATACTAGTCTGAATGTGTCAATGATGAGCAAGAATATCTAGAATAGGAAATGCCGATATTTTATATATCCTTAAACATAAAAGAAAGCGGCGGCAGTTTTAAGCTTTAGCTGGAATATGTCACAGCACACTTTGCGGTACAATTATAAATAGCGTATTGTGCTGTCCTCTAAAAAAAGAAAACCCAGAGTGAAATGTTTCCTAAAAAAAAAAAAAACACTCTAGTACTACATCAAATATTTAACTAAAGTAAATTTTTTTGTTTTGTTCTGTTTTTCTGCACCATTTAGAATAATAAAAATAGTTAAAAATACGTAAAGAGTGCTTATTTATTTTTAAAATAATATAAACTAACAACTGCAGAATTCTGGCAAAACATGAGCTTCATTTTTACAGATTTTCTTGTTACAATAAAATTTTAGTATAACTACATAAATTTTTAATTGTTTTTATATTAAACCATTAATAGGTAATAAAATGCACCATTTTCAGCTGTGGGTTTTTTTTTGGAGTAACATGGGTTAAAATTTTTTAGAAAAGTGTTTTTTTCCAAATTCTCGCTTAATTGGCTGCCATTTTGTAATAAAGTGCTAAAATGAAAAAGGCTCAACATTAAAATCTTAGTCAGAACAAGCTGTAAAAATTTAGCCATGTTTAATTTTTAAAATTCTTCATTATACTTTGTATGGAGAAAATTTCAAAAAATGGGGTTTTTTTAGAGGACAGTATAATATATTTTCAAACCACCCAACAAAAAGAAAAAAATCATTACCTTGTTCTTAACTATTTCCAAAAAACTCGCTACACCGCAATGCTCGCAATCTTAGATCTCTGTCATATAAGATAAAGTCAGAAAAGAATATTTTGTTAGCATCTTATAGCCGGGCAGTCACTTTTTCCCCATTTTTATTTATTTTTTTCAAGCATATTTCAAATGTTTGCGACCATTGGTCGATTGCTGAGAATCTGTATTGCGATAATCAACCAGAGATAAAGAACAAATCTTATCAGCTTTTAAAATTGTTTTTTTTTTTTTTTACCCTACAAATTTCGTAAACATCAAAAATTACACTCTCTTATTTCTTTTTTTTTTTTCTTTTCTTTCTTTCTTTTTATTTCACTTCTTTTTTTAACCGACTTCTAAAGAAAACGAAGGTTATTCAATTCGCTAATATGGATACTGATGAATGCAAGAAGTCCATTCAAATCAAGGCTGAAAACTTTCCGGGTACAGTCGACGCCCTTTAATTCGAACTCACGTCAGAGGACTAGAAAAAAGTTCGATTTATCCGAAGTTCTAATGATCAGATTCTAAAAAGGAAAATTACCTTTATGCTCATTAAAATAAAAAATACATGCTTATCTAATACAAAATACTTATCCAGCGTTATATAATTCGAATTGTTTAAATATATTTAATTATAAAATCACATTGCACTTTAAAATTATATTTATTACAAGCATGTTAATCTTAAATGCCAAAATTATATGACTTATATCGCATATAGATTCAGAACAACCAAAGTAAAACTGAAAACCTAGAACAGATATCCTTGATGTTAGAAAATTCAGACATCTTTCCCCTGTTATTATTACAGTCTTCTGTTATAGAATTTAGACGCTAATCTGAAACCAAGAATTTCCAGATCATAAAATAATTTTAGGATTGTATTATTTTTTCTTACCAGTTACAGGAGAAATTGGATCGTTTATATAATTAAAAAATAAAAAATAAAAAAGCGATTCTCAATTCTCTAGAAGGATCAGTGTTTTTTTTTTTTCCTTTTCAGTTATTATTATTTATTATTTTTTTTTGTTTGAATTAACGATATGATAGAAATGAATTCGAATTAACAAACTAGTTTTAACATAAGCTATAATAAAGTAAAGTTTCGGGACTTTTGATTAGTTCGAATTAACCTAAAATTCGAATAAACTGAGTTCGAATTATCGCAAGTCCACTGTATTAGGTATAACATAACCAAATAGAAATGGACTACAGGATATCTATGACTCCGACTTTTATATTGATAATGGGTAAAAATTGATCTTTTACAATAAAATAAAGTGATTAAGAGATTTTGACAGTAAAATTGCTATAATTTAAGTTACATAAAGTGGGACTTATCATCAGTCCAGAATCTCTCCAGGACTGATACCAATCCTGATACTATAAAGGTCTTGTACCCATGGGATACATCGACAAGAAAGTCATTTTAAATATTCAAGGCAATAGTTATAAAAATACTTTGTTTGTTTAAAGACATCTGTAATTACTGTTATATCTTGGGGAAAATTATAACGATTTATTTTAAACAAATTTTCTTTACAATTTTATTTCCCATCTTTTTAGCCAAATGAAGTGCAATCTAGAAGTCGTAAAATAAAAACTTACGTAGATATACCCATCATTCAAATATTCACTGTGATGATTTTTCGTATATTTCCTGAATGTTAATTTATAAAAAATAGCTCTGAAATTTCAGGAAATGCTCAGCTATTTAAACGGATCCTTCATAATATAGTCTAAATGCAAACTTCCACGGTATTTCTGAGATTAATTTCAGAGTTGTTAACTAATTTATAAAGCGCCTATTTCGGGAATTCTCTCTCTAACAAGGAAACACCAGACGTTGGAATCACCGATTTGCCTGATTACAATTCCGTTTAGTAGAAGACCAAAGATAGAAAATAGTCTCGAAGCAATTAGCCGCCAACTTGCCAAATAGTCCAGGGGAAATGTACCAAAAAAAAAAAGGCGTTACCTTGCAAAAGGTCGGGTAGAAGATTTTTTTTTCTGACTTGTATATAATGAGGCCAGCATGGAAAAACCGAATTATCCAACAAAATTTCTTAAGGGAGAATTTTCTGTGGCCAAAAAACAACAAATTTTTAGGACTTTTTTTGTTGTTTTTTAAATATCTCGAGACTCGTTGTCGTAGCATATTATTTGTTAATTACAATGTTAAAGAAGACAAAATTCTCTACAACTTTCATATTTACAGCTTTTTAATACACTCAATAGAAAACGCAGTACTACATTTAAAAAATAAGACAATTTTTTCGGTTTCCTTAAAAACCGTGAAAACCGTAGTTTTTTCCCGATGATTCAAATGTTCTCCTCGGATTTAATCATGGATGTCAACTTATACATATTGATAGTAGTAAATTATATGTTATTTGCACGCCCTCTTTCTTAAGTGCAGTACAGCCTTTCAAAAATGAGGCTATTTTTCCAACTTACAAACCCTCTCGATATAGATAGAGTGGGTATTGGAAAGATGGGACGGGTGACAAATAACTGCAGGGAAAAAGAAAAAATACCTCTAGAGCAGGTGTTGGTACAAACTATGGTACGCGAAGCTCTGGCTACTGGTACGCAGAAGTCCGATACTGGTACGTGGAATAAAATACAGAATGCAGCCTATTATTATGGAATCAAAAATACAGAATGCAGCATATTGTTATGGAATCAAAACCGGCTTGCCTATTGCTTGGAAATTTTTTAAAAAAATGCGATTTTGGATCTGCAAACGCTTTTTTTTTTGTTTGTTTGTTAAGAAAAATGTTTGTTATTGCAGACTTGCTGAAATTCACACACACCGCTTATGATACCATCAGTTTTCCAGAATTAAAAACCTAATTATTAGAATTATATGGATAAAAATTGACTTTTTTAATAAAGACCGAATTATAAAATTAATGAATGAAGTATTTTTAATTAGCAGAAGAACTTTTTCTTATAAATTGAATTATTTGAAGGTAAAGTCTGGATGGTTTGAAGTAGGAGTAGCTTGTGTGAGTAGGAGCAGTTAAAACAAAATAAAATTCCAAATGTAATTTATAACACATTGTTCTCTTTGTACTGGAAGAGCTTCTAGGAGATGTTGAAATAAAAGTTTTATTTCACAAATTAATTCCTTCTGTTGATTGAAATATTTTTCTTCTCTTGAACAAAATGTGCATAATTTCTTTCTATTTCATGAAAATTAGTTTTTAACAGAGTAGGGTTATTTAAAATGGTGATCTGAAATCAAACAAAAACTGTGGTCATATACAGTGCGGATTTGAGGTAAAGCTACATATAGGTACATAATAAAAAGGTAAAGCTACATAGGTACATATAGATACATAAATGTACATATGTTTTGAGGTAGTATATACGTAAATGTATAAAGAAACTTGCAAGTGCTAATGAGCGATATTATTGTCGCATTTATTATTAATACGGTTGTACCGAGCCTATGTTAAATGCGCTAACTGAGCTTTGGATAAGAAATTCGTTTCTCATTTGAGACACCCTGCTACTGTATCTCACGATAAAGGAAAGAAGTGAACTTATTCAGCTCTCCTGTGATGGATTACTGGAGTCCACATTCAAAAGAATGAATGTAACAGATTTTTCGTTGGCGAGAATGTGAGAGTACCGTCTGATATCGTCAATGTCTGCTTGTGTTTAGCACAACATATCTCTGTGAATGTACTTTCCCCCTCTTCGTTACATCAAAAACAAATACAGGAATAAACTAAACATCGAATCTGACTTATGACTAAAACTACATAATATTGAGCCAGACGTGAGGAAGCTGTGCTTGATAAAACAAGTCCACCTCTTTCATTAGCGATAGAAACAAATTAGTGTAATCAGCCTGTAACAGTATATGAATCAGCGTGCGCCAATATGTCATTACGTATTGTGGCTTTTTTCCTATACTAAAACACTTTTTTTTATATTATATACATTATTAAAATTTAATGGTGATACTACTTTTTACTTGAATGTTATTATGATGCAGTCTATCTTAGTACCAATTTAGTAATGTAATCATTAATTTGTATATACAATAAAACCTGTTATGACGGAAACACGAAAGACCGAGGATATATTTCGTTTTAGACAGGTTCCTTTTTATAGGTTTTTCTATATTAGCTTTACGTTTGTTACCTGGTGGTACGCGGAATTATGAACTTCGATTTAGTGGTACGCCGGTCTAAAAGTTTGGGAACCCCTGCTGTAGAGGTAGACGATATATCTTCTAGACGATATAGTCCTGATATATCTTCTATTCAGGATAACTGAATGCTAATAATCCTACAACAGTCCCATCAAAGAGACAAAAATATTGTTAAATATCCCGTAGAAATTATTATTATTAAAATACATTTTCTCATTTAGCTTATGCAGTCATATAGCGTACCTTACTTTATTGTGTAGGAAAAGTGGACTTGAATGAGATAGGGGATGAATGTAACAACAAAAATGTTTATATGATCTACAATCATAAATAACTTGGTATTTCATTTGATAAATGGTAGCACTGGAGATCATTCAATAGATCAATGATCAATTCAATGATCAATCATTCAATAGTTTCAAAACAGTACTTATTACAGAAGATTAGAATATTCCACAAAGTGTATTTTTCAACAACCAAAGTCAGTTTCTCTGTTTGAGCTTTAAGGCATTTAATAGATAAAATCATAAAATTTTATTTATTTTTGCACGCTAAAATATTATAATCTCTTGTTATATTTATATAATAAAAGTGGAAAAATATTAACAATATTTACTGAAACTAATATTTTGAACATTTTTATGAATATAGTGATCTTAAATATTTTATTGATAGAATTTTTAAATTTTACAATAGATATAAATGCATAATATTAGTTAATGAAATAATCGGTTGTCATTTTTATTGTAGATATTTTATAAAAGGTAAAAGTATTTGTTACATAAGATCTATTTATTTTTTGAGTCCCTCCTTTTATATGCAACTACAATTCAATGTTTGCTATACTTAAAACAGTAAAACATTAAAACATATGTCATCAATAATTGGTAAATAAAATATACCATTGTACTATAGAATAAAATGTTTATGGAATAAAATGAACAATATGTATGCATTATAAAAATAATTATTGAAATTAAACAAGATTTTTTTTTTGAAACTGTCGTGCCAATAAGTTACTAAATGCTGAAATATTCTTTTAAACAATACTTTAAATAAACAATTGTATATACTTAAAGTTACTGTCTAAATATGAAAATTGTCTCAGTCATCCACACTCTCCCCTACTTGCTAAATTATATAGATTTATTGAATATAACATATGTCTGTTGTGATGAAAATGAAGAGGAGGGTATGCAAATAATAGATAATTTTCTGCTGTCAATATGTAGAAGTTGACATACATCATTATGCCCGTTGGGAACATTGAATCATCGGGACAAAACTACGTTTTCCACGGTTTTTAAGGAAATCGAAAAAAATGTCTTATTTTTGAAATGTCGTACAGCGCTTGCTATTGAGCGTATTAAAAAGTTGTAAATATGAAAGTTGTAGAGAATTTTGTCTTCTTTAACAGTGTAACTAACAAATAATACGCTACGACAATAAGTCTCAAAATATTTAAAAAACAACAAAAAAAGTCCCAAAAATTTGTTGTTTTTTGGCCACAGAAAATTCTCCCTTAAGAAATTTTGTTGGATAATTCGGTTTTTCCATGCTGGCCTCATCATATACAAGTTGGAAAAATATAATCTTCTACCCGACCTTTTGCAAGGTAACATGTACATTTCCCCTGGACTAAAAATAAAAATGAATTTAAAAAATCTTGTAAATTCTGTTACATCTACTTAAAATGTTTTGTCGCATTCACGGGGGAATCACCGATTTGCCTGATCTATGGTGAAAGCAGTTTACTTAATTCTGGATGGTATAGGCTCAAAACCGGAGTTTTATTTTTATTTCAGATTTTAATTTTCTATTTTTATTTATTTAAAAATGCTTCATCCGTACAGTTGCTTTATTATTTTTCATGAATAAATGGAATGCTTCTTGATAGAACCAAATTTTGATAGTAATAACACAGCAGTGCATTTTCGACGCTATTTTTGAAAATATACCTCAAATTAAAACAAATATATTTTTAAGTTCATTATTACGAGATCTTTCGCACGATAGACAAAAAGAAAACTTTCTTTTCAAGTAACATAATTAGCCCCCCCCCCCCCTAAATATTCCCTAAACATATTGGTGAATGGCTCATAATCTGAAAATAGGCGGGTAAAAAGGCTTTATAACTTTTCCAAGTTTGAACTTTCTACGTCCCATAGTTCACGAGAAAAAGGGCTGTGAAAGGCGGACACACAGACACAGGAGAGATCTTATAATGGTTCCGATTTTACTTTTTAAGTACGGAACCAGTGCCTGATTTACGGCAGCGCACGGGCCCAGGGCCCCCAAAATGCTACTGAAGATTTTTCTCTTATTGGCCAAAACAGTTTTAACTGCCAAAAAACAAAATTAAAATGGAAAAAAACTGTTTGTCAAAGATTGTCTATGATTTGTCAAAGTAACTTCATTTTTTCCTGATTGTCTTTTAACAATTTATGTGCAGGAATGTGCAGAACGCCGTTTTGGGGATCGCCATATTATTACATTTTTATTTATTTTACCTGTAAGGCCCTCATAGTTAATATGGACAGAGCCATGTGGTTCTGCTAGTTGTATAAATTTATTTATTTATTTATTTTATTATTTATTTTTTTCAGTTAAAGATTGTATTTGAAAGAAAAAGTTATTTGATTAATAATACTAATATTTTAAATAATTATAGCTTTTACTGCGGTAAATTTATTATGAGTTGTTGCATACTTTATCATTCCAGATATATGAACTTGCCTAGAGAAGAGCAATCAGCACCACACAGTTTATTATAAAATTCAATTAAAAATTCATAATTATCAAATAATTATTTAAAAATAAATTAATGATTATAAAATTTAATTATTTTAATTGATATTTTAAATAAATTATTAAAGTCAATAGTGGTTATCTTAGTAACTACTGCTTTCGATATTATATATTTTTTATTCAAGGCCTCTGTAAGCATCGGTGCAAGGGAGGCCCCCTAACGAATCTGCGCCCAGGACCCCCCAAATTTGTAAATCGGTCCCTGTTCGGAACACTAAAAAAGAAAAAGAAAAGAAAAACGGCGCTTTTCAAAAGGTGCCTCGTGAGTTTGCTGTCATTCAACGGTTCAACCTTCAGATCTTCGGTTTATTTTGCTCTTTTATAATTTGCATTTCTGTGTTTTGAAGCGGCAGCCATAATCAGGCGATTCCTATTGCGAAAGAATCGAACTGTATGGCATTTCTCGCAAGCTGAAGGAGGGGGGGGGGGGAAGAAACCGGATAACTGCGGTAGATTGAAGATAAGATACGCAAAAAGGATGCTCTTGAGGCCTGTGAGAAAATGAACTGTTTTGCAAGAGCAAAGCAATGTTATTTTCCGTTCGGTGTTGTTCACAAAGTTTTCGTTTTCCTAGGCTCAAAAACTGTTTTTTTTTTTTTTTGCTTCCAGCTAGAGTCGGACACAGTGTTGAATTCAGTGGGTGGCCCAGGAGGGACCGCCCCCCCCCCCCCCCTTGGAGCATAATCAAAAGAATTGAGAAAGAGGAAGTCCAGGAGGCTTCATTATATTCGCCTGGTATAGATTTGAAATTTCATGGTTTTAATAGGCAACTTCACTCACGCGAAAACACCCGCTCTCTAATGTTAATCCTTTGAAGGTAATGTTATACGATATCTCGTTCGCATTTCAATATTTTTAAATGTTTTTTTTTTTTTTTTTTTTTTTTTTTCGCTCATTGGATACTGGGGATGATCTCTACAAAGGACGTTTTTTACTTTTTCGATTTTGTTTACAATTTTTTTTTATTATTATTAAGATGGTTTCATTTTTAGAACCGGTTTCAAAAGTGAAAGTATCCCCATAAAAAAAAAAAAAAAAAAAAAAAAATGCAATTAAAATCGAAAAATTAAAAAAGGGCCTGCATAAAGATTGACCTCAGCTACCCAATGCAAAAAAAAAAAAAAAAAAAAAAAAATTACAAATATTGAAATACGGACGATATATCATACAATATTTCCCCCATAGGATTAACAATAGCGAGCGGGTTTTTTCGCGTGATTGAGTGATCACGTGAAGAGTGATTGAAGCCTCTCAATGTTAAAAAATCCCCCCCGGAATTCTACAATGCACACCTTCAACCCCTCCGGAGAAAATTGTCTGAATTCAACACTCTACCGAAGCCTGTGCAGAATATGCCGAAATCTCTGCTTAAAGTCGACCCGAACCCTACACACGTCAACCCGAAACCGAAATATTCAGACCCGAACCCAACGCCAAATAAAATTAATTATATTTAAATACAATTATGAAAATGTTGTCTACAATTAGATATCTAATATCGATTTTATCTTTTTTTAATAAAAATGAACAAATATACACCCATTAATATTCAAATGTATAGTTTTTTTTTTTTTTTCATTTGAAATATACTCATGGATTTCCTTTAAAAAAATCGGTGCAATCTGAACCCGACACGAAAGAGAAAAAACTCAACATGATCAGCAACGAAACAAACAAAAAAAAAAAAAAAAAAAAAAAAAAAAGCGCCAACTCAACCCGAATTGCAGGTCGGGTCGGGTAAAATCCGACCCGAAGCAGGACTCTACTTCCAGCGATGCATACATACATACGTACATACATACAGAACGGGCGGACACATTAGCTCTCAGGCTTTGATAGCCTGTGAGCTAAAAATGACAACAATATGCGGAAGATTTTTTGTGGGAAATTGGCACTCAAGACTATAAATAATACGATTATAATTCAAAAATGGTCCGACAAAGCCCGACACACTTTTAAAAAGCTTTCGATATGTTTAAAATTAGAGCCAAAAACGCTCTAAAAATAACCCTTTTACGATTTATTTTTTATTTTTTATTATGATATTAAAAACTAAACTATTTAAATTAGCACATAGACATAGTTTAACACTAACCTCTGACCTTTCTTAAACATGTAAGTCCTGTTTAATTTCAGTTCATCAATTCATTCAGCCACAAAAAAATTATATTTAAACATAACAACAATGCCAAAAAGCAGCAAAAAACCACGTCTTCTCACAAAGAAACTTTCTCTTCAACTGATGCCAGGAGCCACCTGATATAACTCAGGTTCTTGAAATAGACATAGATCGACGCGCCAATTAGTTAGCTATTAAAAAATATAATTACAATTGTTGACGAAATTTTAATTTTTGCATTTTTGGCCCAGGTTTTTGGGTCAAATACTCCACTGTGGATCGTCCATTTAAAAAATACAGTCAATTGATAAGTATATACTAAAGTTTTAGCATTTTGATCACACTTATAGGTTGTAAAAACAGAAACGGAGAAAAATTAAATTAAAACTGCAACTCTGAGTCATTTTTAAAAAATCGGGTGCAGTGTAACAGTCCTTTTTTTTTGCATATTTTTAGGCAGATTTCGTAACAAATACTACCTATTACATTCTCCCCTAAGTTGGAATTTTTGAAACATTTTTGCAGATCTACGCCGATTATGACTCCCAGAACACAAAACCACCCCCAGTTCAGAACTTTATCTGTCTATCAATCTATGTCACTTTTTTATGGGCACGATAACTTCGATAATTCTGCACAAATCTCTTCCAAACTGATACCATAAAATCAAGGGGAATAAAATCTTGGTCAAGTTCGTTAATGGGCAAAATCGAACCAAACGGGGGGGGGGGGGGGTCTTTTAGTGAAAACAGAAAACAGAAAAAACCCATAACTTCTTAATTATGATACGTATCGAATCCGTTTAAAGTTATTATTACTTCTAGGAAAAGGGCCGAAAATTTGTGTATGACAGATTTTTGATAACATTAAAAATGGCCCCAAAGGAGTGGGGAGGGGAAGGGGGGGTAGTTTTAGAAGAAAAAAATTTATAACTTCGTCCATTCACAAGATATCAAATCCGCTTAAATTTATTATAAATCCTCTTAATATTATCTAAAAGTTTTATATTGACAAGTTTTTTGTAGGACCAACCCTTATAGCAAAAAAAAAAAAAAAAAAAAAAAAAAAAATAATAATAATAATAAATCTCTGCCGGCTCCGCCTGCAAACAAGTTAGATTTCGAAGTGGGCGGTCCCAACTGCGGCATCATGCCAAAAAGGTAATTTCTTTCGCAATTCCCAACAAACAGGCGCCCCACGGTCTGCGTCTTCGAAATCTACCTGTGCCTGTAGGCCGAGCCGTCAAGGATTTTTTACTACCGGATCTTTACGGCACTTCGTGAGACTACATACTAAGAATGTCTAAATTCATTTTAAGCAAAAAGTTGAAAAATTGATATTTTTTTCGTTTTTTGCAAAAAAAAAAAAAAAAAAAAAAAAAAAAAAAAAAAAAACCAAATTCCCTTAACCGTACATACACGATCGTAAGGGTTCAAATTTATTGAACTTTGTGACTTTCTTTCAAGTCATGCAGTCCTAAAGGGTTGCGATACTTAGAAATGCAATATACAGGGTGCGTCAGGAAAATGTATACACACTTTGAATGATTATAACTCCAGTTTTTATTCGCATTATAATTAAAATGAAATTGCAAAATAATCTACATAAAGCGTATCACTCTTCCTCCTACCGCGCAGATATGCAAAATTATGACCGTTCTTGCTGATAGCGGTGTGGGCTATTCATTCACAAACTTCAACAAACATTTCATTGGGTGTTGTGGCACATTCTTGCTCATATGCTGTTCAGGAACGTTGTCTATAGGAACATTCATTCGTTTCAAACTTATATCGCATCCGATGAATTGTAAGTCGCCTAGGTGGATATACCAGAAACTCCCTGCGATATTGTGTTTCTACTTCGGCTGCATTTTCACACTTACAATAGTATTTTAAAATAAATTTTCTTTCTTCAAAAAGTTAATCTGGGTCCACCCATTCTTTCCAATTAATTTACACTTTGAAAAGAAAGAAAAATTAGAAAGTTATGACCCGTTAAACAGTGCACGTATAAATGTTTCTGACGTACCCTGTATAAAACGGTAGCTTTGTAAGACTGGTTAAGCATATAAAAATTAATTTACCTTGCTTTAAATTTTTTTTTTTTTCAGCACCGAAAATTTCTCCCTATCCGTCTTTAAAAGGGTATAGAATTATCGCGACATGGTTACGAGGAAAATAAATGTTCGGCTTCTCAAATCTTGGAAACTTTCTGTTATTGACTCGATTCTTTTGAAATTGAAATATTCAAAAATATTTTTGACATAATTTCAGATCCAGCCCTCCATTTAGAGGGCGGTTAGGTCTCTTTTTGGGGGAGGGGGAAGGTCACATGTCTTCATCACAAGTTTTTATAAGTCCAAATTAGCTATTTTCTGACATAACCTGAATTCATTTTCATTCGTAAACGCAAGAATTTTGCAGTATATTCGTAAATCAGGGTTGCTACAGGTCAGAAATTCTTCAGAGGAAATACCAGTAATTTCTTATTAAAAAAACTCGCCTTATTGGATCGTGAGATTAGGCGAAAATTTCTATAAGAAAATACTGCTATTTTCTCTGAAAATTTTCCTGAACCGTAGTAACCCTGGGTAAATTCATAAAATTTGTAGGTTCTATGTTCGATTCAAATGCCAAGAAATCTGAGTTTCCATTTTTTTATTTAATCTTACAGAAAATGTTCTAAAAGCTCACATTTTAAGCCAACTTTTGGGGTTCAACAGTCATGGAAATGTCGTCTTGAGGTTGCAAGTGGATACAATTCAAGATGTGCGACATTTATAGAAAAATAAAAAACGTTGTTTGATTCTTTGATGCTTAAACAATAACTGCAAATTTTGATGCATTTCTGTATAGAAATAACTCTGTGAATGTATCAATCTAAGATTAGCATTTTTAACGAAGAAAAAAGTATGTATCAAAATACATTTTATATTAAAAATATATATATATATTTTATAGGAATATTCTTCGTTTAGGTCATGGCTCCCATGATCTCCGCGCTTGTTCAGATCTCGCCCTTCCCACCAACAGATTTTCGAACACATGAAAAAACAAGAACGAAAAATCATACGATAAGCATAGATTATGAAACATTTTCCAACACATTCAGAATAAAAAGAAAAAAAAAAACTTTCCCGTAGAAGATGTCTAAGTATAAACAGTTTGGAAAACTTACGACACATTTAAAACCCAATGTCAGGAATTACCGTCAGCAGTCGGAAAAGCATGAGATTTCTTTAGTACAGTCCTGTATAAGAACTACATATTTGCATATATACTAAATAGTATCTATTTATGATTTAGTTCAGTTAGAAAATTCATATATAGCAATTTTCGCCAGTCGATAGAATTGCACTCAAAATCTTTTGTATAGCCCTGTACATTATTTAAACACTTTTGTACGTACCACATATTAAGCTAAAATTTAATTCAGGTAAAAACGCATAAGACAACTTAAAATTAAATTAAAGCGATAATTATTATTGTTAGACAGTTCTGTAACCGAATTCTTTTGAGTGTCCATTTAATTCTATGCACACCTTATTCTATAATAAGCATCTTTGCACCTCAGTGATACATATCAATTTTTAAATGTTTGAAATAATGTAACATTATTAAATTACACCGCAAACGATTTTTCATAAACCGGAATTCTTTTGAGTGTCCCTGTTAATGAACTATGAATATTACACACTTCATTTTCAATACCGAACAAGCCATAGTAAACATCAATATCATACATCAATTGCAGGGCAATCTTACCATATTTACACGAGTTAGAGCACGGACAGACGAACCGAATTCATAAACACTTTTCAACGATGTTGGAAAGTGTTCTAACCAGTTCTAAATGTTTACTGCAATGTGAGATATACATATATGACGTACGCGACACTGCAATACTAAGAAGCTGCAGCGGGTATTACGATAATTCTTTAATCTCGCATGCAAATAATTAGAGATTATTTAATTGCGCTTAATTATTAGCTTTTAAAAAAAAAATAAAGAAAAACATTTTATTACAAAAACATCAACAAAACTTTTCATTCCCTTATTCCAAAGTTATCGTTTTATCGTCTGCTGCCATAGCAACATGATAAATTAAATTTCATTAAGAAAAATGCACAGTAGTAGAAAAATATTTTTCTACATATTACATAGGTACATTTGGTTGTACTGATTTTTATTTTTTATTTTGGTTTTAGAATTCAATTCATAAACTCCCGTGCGTAGAACGGGTTAAACAGCTAGTTAAATTTATTTTTTAGAGATCAATTCTTAACGACGAAAGTTTTATACTGTTTTTTCACTTACTCGGAGAAAGCTTCCTGCACTGCTGGAAAGTGTTAAAAAACTCTGTAATCCCCAAGAACGATTTATACATTTTCTAAAATAATGACGAGAAACTTAGTCAATTCTTACTTGACTTACTTATTTTTTTTAATTTATTTTGCTGCATATGAACAAGGCCTATTCAGAACTGGTGAGGACAATCGAACGATAATGTTGCTAAATATGATGCTCGGCAGATACTGAGGCCGATCCGTTGATTTTTTGACCTTGTGAAACAATCCTTAAATTAAAATGACTTCCTTTTTCTCTAGACATAGTTATAATGCACATGTAACAAAGTAGACAGAACCGCACTGTCATGACGCATAGGCACTTCATCTTTCTTTTCATCCAAATTTTACAAGTCATGTATTGTAAAATGTTATAAATTATAACACATTGTAATAATATGCTTCTTTTAATTGTTAAAATTGTTTAATTGTCAAAATAAACAAGTTGGGAATTGCACGTCAAACGTGACAAATGTACTGTTATTATTTCACTGAAAAAATGAATTATATCGTCTGTTGTTAGGATAGGATTCATTTCCGTCATAAAATTAGTACATTTTAAGTTGGCAACATTTTATCTTTTGTTGACATTCACTGAAAATTCCAATGGGAAACTTAAGCCTAGCTTTGAAATTTTCAGAAATTGAAATCCAAATTTTGACTTTTTTTTCCATTTAGTATCTATTTTTCCGGAAACATCTTATCTAAAAAACTGTCGGTAGATGATAGGATTGCTATAATGAAACAATTTTAGCATGCAAATTCGGTTTTTAAATTCAGTCATACGGAAATAATAGAACTCCATCTAAAATAGGGCGTTATCACCATGGCATAACCTAGAATCATTACCCATCATCATATTATTGAATTAATGACGTATGAAAGGATTTAATAGAATGAATAACGTGACTATAATTTGGTCATAGAGGTTATAAAATGTCATATACGTCATATATGACTATAACGTCATACATGTCAAATAACTTGACGATACATCTCAGTCGCTTGAC
This sequence comes from Maratus michaelseni, assembly GCA_963931845.1. Lineage (NCBI taxonomy): Eukaryota > Metazoa > Arthropoda > Arachnida > Araneae > Salticidae > Maratus > Maratus michaelseni. The sequence goes on along the minus strand of OZ007588.1, from coordinate 30,638,974 downwards.
GATGAATCCTCGGAAGCTGCTATAACCAGGAAGTACCGTATTTCAAAATATTCAAATTACAATAAAAAAATTTATTAATACCTTTTTTAAGTTTTGATTCAATTTTCATAAAATTTGAAAAGAGGCAACAAAATTTTGCAACGATTCTATATATTAAATTTCAAACCATTCGGTTGGGTAGTTTTTCCGTTGTTATATGCGGACAGACGGACGGACCAGACAACGACTATAGGTGCTATGTATTTATACTTACGATTGAACATCGCAGATTCTTTTTTAAATGATTTACGATACAATTAAACAATTATATTCAAAGGAAAACTGAAATTTTGTGTTTGATATGTAGACACTGTTGAAGTTTGGAAAGAATGTAAGATTTAAAGATGCTACATCACGAAATATTAAGAAAACTCACAAAAATCTGGATAAACGTCCAAAAGATAAACTGTCAGAATTGAAATTGATGCTTCTTAAAAGAGAATCAAAGTGGTTTTATCAAGACTAATTGAAGTTAATACATGTGCTTTGACAAACTAAGTATTGTTTTTAAATATCCCGCGAGTCGAAATCCTTCACTACGAAATTGAAGAAATGATGGCTAGAAAAGTTAAAGAAATTTGAAAATACTAAATTTGAAACATAATTATCATTGCTAGAAAGATTTATATATAGCCGTTTGGATTTATTAAAGCCCAATATGTGCTTAAAAACTTATAGTGTTTATAAACTTATATTCGTGCGCAACTTGCTTACTCATCGTCAATCTTAGAAAATATCTTGGAAATATGGGTTGTGAAGATAGACCGATCTACCTTCTTATAAAGATATTTGATGGCTTTCCATCATAAAGTTTTAACTGTTAATTAATTTCGAACTGTTAAGCAAGGTTAAAATTTTCATTTTAAATCGATAAATTATGAATTTGTATTATTAAAAGATCACCAATCGACAAAGTATTTTAAGTTTTTATTGTAAATTTACAAAGCATCTGAGTAAACTTTAACTTCAAAGCAAATTTCATTAACATGTCTTATTATTTGAAAGTATTAGCGTTTTCAACTAGAATTCATTAATTTGACAAACAGAAAATCATCGGAAAGAATTTTTTTAATGTATTAAAAAACGAATAAATTTTTTTTTGAATTTCAAGAAATATGAAAGTCAGTTTAATCTGTTTACTTCACTTCAAATGATTGATATTGAAACTATTGTTCAGAATTTTTTAAGACAGTTCATCAAAATTTACTGCGATTTCATATTAGAAAAAAATATATGGTTATGGGGTTTCCAAATTTCTGTAATTATTCATCAATCGACCAATTTTTTAAGTGTGCAACCTTTTGTCATTTTTCAAATCAAACAAATATAATTTGAATAAAAAAATGTATTTAATAAATGAAATCAAATAAATAATACATAGATACAAGACATATTTTATTAAATAAATTTTCTTATTTAATAATCGTCTGGAAAAATCTTATTTCTTTTTTCTTTCTTTCTTTTTTTTTCTTCTTAATCGAAAACTCGAGAGATTGACAGCTATGTCTTTGCTAGATCAAGATTAACAAATCAACGCGTACAATAATTTTTTAAACAAATCAGTTTAGAAAATTCAATTAAATTAAAAAAAAATTTTATAATAAAAAATAATTTTGAGTATTTTTTTGAAAAATAGGAAAACTATGGAAAAAACTATGTATAATAATAATCTTGGAACTTTGCGTGAGTATTTCTTTAAAATGGCAGTGTTTTGTACGAACAAATTTTATTCTGAGTAATGGTAATAATGTTATCTATGTTTTTTTGTTTTTTTATGTGGCCCGCGGGTTTGTATATAAATGCTTAATTTGAACCGCGGCGGTAAACGAGTGTTTGACATGTCTGTGCTGTAAACAAACTATAAACGATACACACTTCATATGAGTTGTAATTTTCTAACTGGACGAAAAGTGTCCGGGCCAGGATTCGAACCTAGGATCTCTTGGCTGAAGCTGCCATGCTCTACCAACGGAGCCATCCCGGTCGAATCTGGAGGACCTAATTCATCCAGTTAACCTTATTGATCATAGCATCTGGTCTGATATCTGAATCAGCTCAGCAGAATAAATCGCAGGTAATTTGGAACTCCAGTGTATGTGTAATTTTCTAATTGGACGAAAAATGACATTTTTCGTCCAGTTAGAAAATTACAACTCATATGATTTCTTTATCAATTTGAATAATTGTGTTAAAATTAATCTAGTGATACACACTTCACTTTTTATAACCTAACATGCCATATAACCTCAAAAACATATATCTAATGCATGACAATCGGAGTACATTCACACGAGTTAGAGCACAGACAGACAGACAGACAGACGGCAGACGGACAAACCGAATTCATAAACACTCTACAACTTTGTTGAAAAGTGTTAAATAATAATAATAATGCCCGAAGACGGGAACACCAACGTCTAGGGCGATAACACCATAATATTAATGCAACTTTAAATGGCCGGTGGGATGTTAGTAGAAAGCCTACGAAGGAACGTCAACCTCTCCCACCATCTCGTAGGGCACTCTTTTTTGGGGGCGAAAGAGGCTCTCACAGGCTTAGGCCAGATAGACCTGTGATACGGAGAAAACCCTTCAGCAAACCAAACATCCGATGCCGACCTAATCTCCCCCTCCCATGAGGCTTCGACGATTAGGTTGCTCGACATTAAATGGGATAAAGTGTCCAGTGTTCCGTCCAATGTTCTTCCACCATATCATCGGTGAAAAGAGTGAAATTCTTTCTCGCACTTTGCAGAGCTCTATTCCATTTTTTTGTTATCCATCTTTTAATTCTGCTACCGATATTTTTATTCTTTTTAGATGTGTTTTTACCTGGAGCATTATCCGCCTTTTGTTTTTCTGCTGCACACTGATTCAAAGCCTGAAGGTCGTTCGAACCATTTACGTTTTTCAATTCTTCGAGTCGAGATCCTTCAGCTCCGCAGACTCTCTTTTCCTCCGAAACTAAGAGTGTTGAATTTGCTTTAGCACATTTCGAAGAAACAAAAGAATTTAAAGGATTCTCGTCAGTTGTATTGACACATCCTTCCAAACACGAATTTACGACTTCTGCTTCATTGTCACTGCGTTTTTCTGTTAGAGTTGTTTCTTTCGAACAAACCTTGATCGTCAGAAAAGGATGCTCCAGGATTTGACGAGCAGACGGTCGCTGTTTCGGATTCCACTGCATCATGGATAAGACGAAATCATAAGCCAGTTGAACGTCCTCGTCTGACACAAGAACTGCAGGCAGGGAGCGCCTCAGAATGCCATAGAATGTTTCTTCCTCTAAAGATTTTTTCAAAAAAAATTCGACGTTTGTTTTCCATGTATCATAGTCACATACTTTTCTGAAGTGGAAGTCTGGCCAATTTCCGGTCAAAACATTCACTGACATCAAGGCATAAGTCCATACGTCAAATGCTGTACCATCTACTAGATGTTTTTTAGTTGCGTTAAAACATTCTGGCGGTCTATATACATGCGGCGCAACAAGCCTTGTGCATGGCTGTGTTTTCAAATTTATTCCAGAAAAATCACATAGTACAGCTGTATCTTCGGCAGTTATCAGGACATTGTCAGATTTGATGTCCAAATGCACGAAGCCGGCATCGTGTAAATACTGTAATCCATCGGCGGTGTTTCGCAGCCATCTACGAATTCTGTTGAACCCGTTTAGGTCAGAAAGTAATTTTGGGCTTCTCATCATTTTATGCAGAGAGATAGGGTGCTTCGGTGTAATAAACAATTTCATTTCTTTCAAATCAATTACATCAAATAGTGGAAGGATGTTGGGATGTTTTAAGATAGGCCAGATCACTTCTTCCATCCTCCAAGAGTGTGTGTTCTTCACTATTTTTATGGCAACGGCTTCGTTTCTAGGTGATACAGCTGAGAGTACATCACCAAATGATCCGCTGTCGAGAGGAACAACATATGTAAATTTCTTTTTCTCCAAATACTTCATAACGGTGGTGCGAGAAGATGAGCCACCGGATATAAATTCATTTTGGACGAGGTACTTGTTGACGATGTTGGGAGAGGATGAATCTCCTGATTCCATGATCAAATCAGTATGTAAATTCAAATCGAAATTTACCCTAATCGGTTTGAATGGATCTTAATAAAAGAATTCGAAGATAAAATTCACTTTTGCAGTAAGATAGATGCAATAAAATCGCTTTTAAATCACAAGAGAGATTTTTAGACGCTACTAGTAGCAAGATCTTTTGAGAAAGATAAGAAACTTTTTCTTATTGTTAGCACATAGATTATTTTATTAGCCATTGTTATCCCTGTTTTAACTTTTTATGTTTAAGTATGGTATTGTTGGATTAGTTTGAATAATGAAAATTTTTATGCATAACAATACTGATTGTTGTTATTGTTCATCCAATTATTTTGATAAATTCCAATAATAAATTATACACGCGTTACCTCTCATTATTGTCGCAAACAATCGTGTATTGTTACGTCACATGTTGATAGAGTTTAAAAAAATTATCCTCTTTGAATATTGCTTTTTAAAAATATCAGAAATCGGCCAATAAAGTTGTAATTTTCAATGGGTGAATGTACATTCGGTCCAAAATAAATAATGTAAAATCCCGTACATTTATATCGCTAAATTGTCGCAGGGAAAAATGCAATAATAATTAATTGAATTAACACTACTACTTTCAATTAAAATAAAAGCTAATCCTTTAAATTTTCGTAAATTATGCTTAATTGCAAGTAATTTAGCTGATTAGTTTTAATTTAGAAAAATATTTTTTATTCACTTTTAGTACACCTTTGCTTTTGTAACGGGTAAAGTAAACATACATTTCACCTGAACATCTTAAAAAAAAAAAAAAAAAAAAAAAAATTAATTAGCTCTTATGTTTGTGAAGTTGTAATTTATTAATCCATTTTAGTGAGCTGCTTCTGGATATTAAAGCCACCAACAATCTCAATTTTACAAGTTGTTTCCTTCAATATTGTTATTTTTTTATCCTATATTATTTTTTAAATTAATTTAATATTTCTTTTAATTTTTTTTTTCTCAAATTCTTTATTATTGCACAAAAGTTCAAAAGATCTTTAAAATTGCTGAAGAATTCAAAATGCATTTCGTTGAAGCTCGTTGTTGTTGATAATGAACCATCAAAAAAGTCATTCTAATCCTTTTTACTTTCTTCTATGTTTACAAGAAAAAAGTATTGGATTCATGAAAATTTTCGATTTCCGGTTTTCGACGGATTTATACGTTTCAGAAGGTCCTGAATACGATTTGACTGTTTTTAGAAAATGTCTGTCCGTGACTTTGTCAGTCTGTCTATCGATATGTGATCAAAATTTTGTGGACTCTATCTCAAGAAATAATGCATCAAATTAAAAAAAAAACTTTATATTCAGTTAGTCCCTGATATAAATGGGTGCTGATTAGATTTTCGTGAAAATCGTCTTATAGGTGGCGCTGCTATGCTGCATTTTTCGCGATTTCCGCAATAGCTTTATCTCGAAAAACTACTGCACTTATTTTCATCAAACTATACAGATTCAGTTAGACATCGACATAAATAGACGCTGATTACGTTTTGGTGTATATATTCCAAGAGGTGGCGCTGCTATACCCCTTTTTTCATGATTTTTACGATAACTATATCTCAAGAACTAATGCACGGATTTTCATCCAACTTCAGATTCAGTTAGACGTTGACATAAGTTGTTGTTGATTAGGTTTTCGTATAAATCTCCCAACAGGTGGCGCTGCTATGCTAGATTTTTCAGGATTTACACGATTTCAGCAAGAGTCCTATCTCAAGAACTAATGCACGGAATTTAATAAAACTTTAGATTCAGTTAGACCTTGATATAAATGGGTACTAATTATTTTTAATGTATGCGAAACATGCATGAGACAGAAGAAAGTTTTGGGATTGGTATTTAAAAGTTTTGGGATTTATATCAAACTTTTAAAAGTAGTTGGTTTATCGTCGAAAAAGATTCGCCTCTTTCGGACTCTACTTATTATACCTGTGGGTGACGGGGTTTGGAAATAAACACGAAAGGAAAAATAAAATAATCTATGGTTACGAGTAGGAAAATAAACATCGTCAAAGGGTGCGTCATGAAAGAATGTGGTCATTAAATTTTACTGCAAATAAGGAGAAAGTGGCTCAGAAGCGTACCAAGACGTGCAGAAAGTTTACGGTAATGAATGGTACGCTCAGATATTGCCCGTTATTTCTGAAAAATTAAAGAGGGTACAGAATCTCTGGCGGATGAGCAACGCATAGAACGTCTAGTCAGCAGGGCTTTACAAATGCGGTCGCCAGGTCCCCACTGGCGACCAAGTTATTTAATTTGGAAGGGAAAGGGTTGTACTAAAATATACCTAAGAAATCAGAACAAACGGTATTTTTTCTTTCGCCCACCCCTATCCGTGCGGGGCAAACAGTGATCTTCCTCGCCATTCTTTTCCGCTCTAGCCAACTAGCATGTCACATAATTAGAATGTCGGAGGGGGGGGGGGGGTCTCAATAAAACAGTAAAAAATAGTGTCAATCCAGCCTCTGTGGCACCTAAAATTGGATGCAATGCTAAAAAATGCTCAAGAGTGTTTGTAAGTTTCAAATCAGATTTTTGTGTTCAGAATTAAAACTGATTTACCTATGACATTCTTTTTAAAGAAAAATTACATATAGATAAGTAATTCATTTGAAGTAAATCTATAAAACTGTATTATATTGTATTTATAACTAAAACAAACATTATATTACTTCTAAATTATGTACTATTCAAAACTATGTAACTAATAATACTAAACATATTATTTTTTCTCAATTAATTCATTAAAAATTGTTGTGCTTTTTTTCAAATCAATGTCAGGGGAAGGGGTAGGGGTAAATATTTTTTACTGGCTATCAGATTTTATCAAATTTGTAAACGCCTGCTAGTGAGCAAAGCTTAGACTGGTCCAACGGCCAGGTGTCCAGTATGCCCTCATCCAGGGAAACATTCTGATTGGTGTACTAAATTTCGAGGATTTGATTAGAGATAATCATCGATTAATAGACAGACAGCACAAGAGAGGGATTTTATTATCACAAAGAAATGGGATATGCATCAAAGGAATTTGCAGGATCAGAAACCAAAGCGGGCATGTGATCCCCGTAGACACGGCTTCCCTAGGCGTTATTTTTTTTCATCGCTTTTTGGATCAAGTCTTTTAGGTTTTAACCTCAGATCAAATATTTTGCGTATTTTTTTCCAGTAACTTTTAGTACCCAGAGCGGTCGGCCGACCGTTCTTCCTTTTAATGCCCATATAATTGAAACCATCCTTTTTTGGAAAACAACTTGAGAAAGGATATTATAAGGCAAAAACGTTTCGTGTGGATTTTGTTGGTGATTGTAAAACATGTTTCTCTCTTTCGAATAATAGAATTTTGATGACAGATCTGGATTGCAATCCTACAAGCTGCAGTATTCCGCGGTCAGCACTTTTTTCGTTCAAAAATTTACTATAAATTTCAGATAGTAATATTTGCTTTATTTAATGATATAATTAAATATCTGTTCGGAAATTCTGTTATGTATTTGAAAAAAAAAAAAAAATGTGGAGTGTTTATACTTGAAATAATAAACTCTAGATGGCAGCACCATAAAAATAATTGTAAGTCCTCTGTCCACTAGCGAAACCTATATTCGTATGTTTGTTTTACTGCATTAGCCGCTGAAAGTAGTTGCAGTTGTTGTTATGTAATGTGAATGCTGTGATATTATGTTTTGTTATTTGTGTATTAAACCTCTAGTTACTATGAATCACTCGTGCATCTCATTTAAGTAGTTAATTATATTAATTAATTAATTATTCAATATAGAATAACTTTATTTATTCATGGAAAAATCTACCATTGGCCAAAACGATGATTACTATTCAAAAATTAAGGTAGGTTTTTTAACAAAAACCCGTTGGCCACAAGATCTTGCAGCTTCTCTCAATTATGTAAACTTAAATATTTCCCTTGATCTCTAACTATGATAAGAATTTTGAAAACCGTGGGTGGTAAAGGTGTGCTGAGAAAAGTAAATTTACTCAAATATTCTGGTGATTTAAGGTTATTAAAGAGATTATCTTTGGTGGATTTTTTCTGTAGAAACCTTTTTTTATAGTACAATATCAATTCAGCATTTAAGGATGCATACAATCATTTTTTAAGGATACAAACTACCCCTTTCTCTCCTGCCTCTCCTTGTACCAAATGTTGCGAGCGTAATAGTATTTTCACAACCAATTATTATTTTCTAATTCAAATACCCCAATATTTCATCTTTCAAATACTCCTATGCTATGTGGTACTGTTGTGAAAGAACAAAACAAGCATGAGCTTTAGTTTTAAAAATTTCTATTTCCATACAGTAAGTACATTTTTGTTTGAGGTATAAATATTTTTGAACGAAGTTTGCATAGTGAATTGTGTGTGTGTGATGAGGCAGACACCTGCAGATACCACATTTTAAAATACTACTTTGCTAAAGAAAAAAAAGCCGCAGTAAATATACAGCTTTTGTTGTCAGATTATATCTGAAATTACTTCTATTACGTTAATAGATGACTTGGTAACTAATTCATATTAAATTAAAGATATGTATTTTTTAAAAAAGAGCAGGTTTCTGAAACTAAAGAAACAAAATTATAAGCAATTTTAATCGGTAATTCTGGAAGCATCGTTAATTTTTTCCTAAAATATCAACAAATTAGTTGAAGTTTCTAATTAATATATAATCAATTATTTGAATGTTTTATTATTATTATTTAACGCAGTTTTGCTAGTAAACATAACTGTTGGTCAAATGGTACCTCAGATCTTTAGTTCAGTTGACTCAGGCACAATATGAGCTTCTGGTTCAACTAACAGACAAATGTTTGGCCAATGTAGGCGAGACAGCCAAGCTCAATCGTTGACCAACGAAGCTAGAAAACAATAGTCTAATGGCAGTGTTGAATTCAGACACTTTTCTCCGGGAGGGATTTCTGTTATCGCATATTTTACTATTAAAATCATAAAATCTCAAATCTTCCGGCGCCACCTCCGGAACTCAACACTCCCTAATGGTATCCCAGCAATTCTGTGTTGCTTGAGCAGATGCTCTTGAATGAAAAAGGAAAGAGTCAAGTTATATCTCATAACAAGATGGTTCTTAAAAACGCATAAATATCGTCAGATTAAAAAAATAATAATAATCTGATATATCTTACAACCATGGATATATCAAATTAGATTAATATATTAATTTACAATTCTGGAAGAAAAAAAAAATAATCATTCCTACTAATTTCGCTAAAAATCATTGCAAAAAACCCATATGTACCAATCAACTGCGGAAATAATGTCGACTAATTAGTAATATGCATACATTATGTTTCGGGAATCAACTACGTATTAAAACTTATACTAACTTTGAATTTTCAAACAATAGCATCCATTTTTGAAAGCCTATGAGTTCCTTGGATCTGAACATCCCGGGAAAAGGTCCAGTTAGGAGAATATAATTACCGTATAAAAGGTAGGAGAATATAAATACCGTATATTAAATCTTCATATTGTTAGAAGAATTTAATTTATATCTTCATAAAAATCACCCGATTGAATTTTTATTAATTTTTAAAACAAATATACATTGAGTAGACGCAACCCTATATTCCAGACTTCTTTTCTACTCAAAAACATTTTTTTAAATTATGAAAATTATGAATAAATTCACATTAAAAATTATAATGTATAACCTACATTAAATTTTCCTTAAAACAAACCACAATCATCGAAAACATCGCTGTGTAATTTTACAGTTTACTTGAATAATTAGTTTTCGAGATATAGATATATACTAATTTTACCTTTCGGCAGTCTAAGGAGACCGTTTTCTGCTTTCAAAGGATTCACAGGGGAAAAAAAATAGTGGATCCTTACCAGAAACATCTTGTAGGATTTACTTTTTATGAAAGTTTATTATAAATTTAAAATTTATGTATGAGTTTACTGGTAAGTTTGAGCATTAGGTTCGTGCATTTTATAATATCGTAGACAATCCCCCGAAGAAATTTATGAATAGAGTTTAATAGAAATATAATAAATTATAACACCTTGTAATAATATATTCATTTTAAATGCTAAAAGGTGTAAATTAACAACAATATACAGTAAAATAACTTTTATTAGATTGTTGACGTGTTTCGGCTTACTCCGAGCCATTTTCAAAGACAAATGAGAATATTCTATAATTGCACGGTCTTTGAAGTAATTATTTGAAATGCTATCATTTAATTTTCATGTACTTCACAGAAATTACGCACATTATCTTTTATTTTTACTTGGTTGTTTATTTTCATATTTGTAACCATGGTGTCACTCGAGCCACAATTTCCGTCAGTTAAAAGGTGCTGCATCGTTACATATGGTATTTTTACGTGTTACTATCTCTATGGTTTCTCTTATTATGGATGGATAGTATAGACTGGAGGGAAAAATTATTTTACTCTCGTTGAAATTTATTTGGATGGTTTCTTCTTGATATAATCTTGCCAGGGCTGTAGTTTTTTTTTAAAAAATAATATCAGCTATATGCTCTTTTTAGGGTTTCGTGAGATGAACGAAACCCTATTACCCCCGCTCCGTTGTCTGTCCGTCACAGAGCCATTCTCAAAAAGTATGTAACTTACAGAGTTTGAAACTTAGTGTATAAATCTGAATAGCAGCTGTGAAGAGCTCAAAATATTAAAATTTGGAAAATTCGTATTATTTTAATAAATAGAGATAAAAAACCAAAATTCTAACAGCCTTTTCCTATTAAATTGAAACATTTTTCGTTATAGCAGATGCCAAAGATTTAAAATCCACCATGAAATTCTTTCTACAATAATTAATTTTCTATCAGACGATTTTCATGTGAAAAATGAAAATGAAATAAAAAGTTTCACCCATTGAAAAAAAGATAAATATGAAGTAAAATTGATTGACGTCATAGTCGTAATAAAACGGAAAATGTCTAAGATTTCTTAATAATACAAGGAGTATGAGTTTTGTATGCACACAAAGCAGATTAATATCACGTCATTAGAGAATTAAAAAGAAAATCTGACGTCATATAAGGAAGTTTAACTAATTTTTCAAATTTTTGAGAATAATACAAAGCTAGTATCAATATAAATAATAGAGAATAGTAAATATATGAGTTTTAGAAACATATTGAATCGTGATAAAAATCCGATTATGGAAATATTCGCATATTTTAACATTTTGAAGGTGTACAATTTGTTTAATTTTGAAATTATTTTTTTTAATATTGCATTTAGTCCGTATGACGGATATTATTATGACAGAATATAATAGCGGGCTTGGACCGCTATCCGGCTGGTTTAGATATTCGAAAAAAGGAAAAAATAGACCGGTAAATTTTTACTTTATAAAAAACATGACTTTTTTTTTTGTTGTTGTTGCTAAATGAAATTTGTTTGAATTTATTAAAGAAAGGATAAAGCGTTTTGAAAGGAATATTAAACGAAACCCTTTGAGCGATCTTCGATCACACTTACCCACTTGTTTTTTTTTTTTTTTTTTTTTTTTTACTTTACTGTTTACAAAATGTTTATTTTATGCCTTTTCGCAATTAAAAGAAGTTTAAGTCATGTATTATAAAATATACAAAATTCTTGGTGTGTTTATTTATTAGCATTTTATATTGTATTCGAAGTAAAATTTTAAATCGAAATAAGAACATGTGTGATTTTTAAACCTGAAAACAATTCCTGCCAGAACTTTTCTTCCAGACACAAGGGGGCATAACAGTTTTATCTGCTCCAGGGCGCTGAATATTTAGCTACGCCACTGTTTACAATACATTCATTTGGTCGGGGCTTCGACTGTGGAAAATTCACCATTTTGATCGACGCTTGCTAGAAAGCGAGAACGAGTGAAATTACTTTTAAAAATATATAATTTTTGCTGTTTGTTTTTTAAAAATATAAGGCAACAGGGGGGAAAAAAACGTTATTTAAACCAAGTTCAATTAACACATTACATTGTTTGTTATGTAATTTGCAACTTTGTTTGTTAATAAAGGGGGGGGGGGTCTTGATTTAAACTATCAATTGAGGATTTCTAAATTGTTTTCTCAACGTATAATCGTAATATAATTGTAACATTTTTTGTTAATAAAGGGGCCTTTGATTTTAACTATCAATTCAGGATTTCTAAATTGTTTTCTCAACATATAATCATAATTTTATTAATATTAAATTATTATTATTATATGTTGGGAAAACAATTTAGAAACCCTGAATTGATAGTTTAAATCAATTAATAATTTAATTGATATTAAATTATTAATTGATAAAAGCGTATTGTAAAATATATATTACTATAAATTGTATACTGCTGTAATCATAAAGAGTATTGGACTACTTATCATCTAAGTCCAGTTAACCCAGTTTAATTTATTAATTTATAATTAATTAAGCTTTAAAAACATTAAAAGGTTGTATTACCATCAGAAACGCACCTTTGTACACAATTTTTACAATCCTAGCCTATCAGGAAAAATTGATTACAAAATTCCATCTTTATATAGATGAACCAAGTTAAATGAAAGAGCGAATTCCACCTCTCTTATAGTAAACTTTTAACCTTTTGAAGGCGATAGTATATCTATATAACTTAATTTTAATCAAGATTTGTACCAGAATTTTTGAATAAAATTTTGCTTTAATAACTTACGTGATGTTTTTTTAAACTGCCTGTATTTATTTTCAGCGCCTGATATGAAATACTACACCCTTATCAGAAATGTACAAATAAATAAAAGTGTAAAATTTAAGATCTTTGTCTTTATATCTTAAAAATGTATAAGCAACAAATCTAGAGAAAATGAGATTCATAAACTGCTTTCTTCTGGAAGGGGTAAACAATTTCCACTTTATGTTCTGATTTTTGTTACCGTATAACTTTTCAACTATATTTATATATCAAAAGGTACTAAAATACTAATAATCCCATTTTAAGTCTGAAACTTAAATTAAATTAGAAATTTTTAGAATCTTATTTAATTTTATCCTGTAAATTAATTTTCTCGGCCTAACAATTTAAACTAGTCGTTGGAGGCCACCGTAATACTTACCTGTCATGGATATGCATAATATAAAATATGAAAATAAATCATGGATAAACTATTTTTAAAATGCATTGCAATTCGAATAAAATCGTGGCTGGATGACGTCCTAAACGTTAAAGGCTCTATTACTGAATTGCGTAAAAGAAACATCCTTATAACTCTAAAAATGATAATCCTATTAACTAACGGTTTACTGCGTCGGATGAAGCGTCTCATTTCCAATTAAAATAGATCTTTGAATTGAATTTGGAATGAAATACAGTATCATGAAAAATCGAAGAGAGTGAAAAATAGGATTACAAATATCTCGGCAACTCATTTTCCGATCAACTTCATTCGTTAAGCAAAATTTATGTTTTTTTATTGTCTTTTATAGTCACTCAGTAAAATAAACAATTTCGAAAATTTTTATATACCTTTTATCAGAACGAATATTTCGAGATTCCGACAAAAATTGTTCCGGATCATCGAGGTCACTGAAATTAGCTTCCGGTTACTGAAATTGGCTTCTTTTCATTATTACATACCAAGCACATACAAATTTCAAGTCTCTATCTCAATTGGTTCGGGAGATAGTGCGTTTACAGACACAGACAAGACCGAAGGCAATTTTTTTTTCTTCTAAAAATATGTTTTTCGGAATCTTTAGGGTCTAAAACGTGTAAATCTGTCATTACAAGACTTACCCTATACTACGTATAGTAAAAGGGAATTGCTAAAATTTTACAAAAATATCAATTCTTCGATTTTTTTAATACCAAAACTATCCATATAAAGCAAAGTTCACAAAATATATAAATAATGAAATTAGTATTTGAATGAAATACGTATATTGTAACCTATAAAAATTTACTTTAAATATGCGAATACAAAATTTCAATTCATTCTGCCAAATAGTTTTTGAGTTATGTTTAAAAAAGAAATCTGCCTTGCAGCTTGTTTTGCAATTGATAAAAAATTAACACTAGGAGTTAGAAACTTTATATCTGCATAATTGTAACTAATAAAATAAGGCTTTTAAATACCTTAAGGTGAAAACAAAAAAATCTTCCTCGTTGAACAACGGTAAACTTTGACACATTTTTTAACTGTAACAGCATAATGATTTGCAATAGTTTTTTTTTGATAAATGAATTACATCTTGAGTGATTGTTGTCTCAGGACGGCAGTTTTTTCCTTTTCCACCACTATCATGTCGTAAAATTCGGTTCAAAACGCCAACTTTGACAGTATTTTCTGAACAATCTTCTGTCTTTACCAAAAAAATAATGCATTTGTGAACAAAAACGAATTAAGACTAGTCGTTGGGTGCCACTGTAATGCTTACCCATCATTGATATGCATAATATAAAATATGAAAATAAAACATGTCTAAACTACTTATAAAATGCATTGCAATTCCAAAATAAAATCGTGGCTCGATGATGTCCTAAACTTTAAATATGCTGTATTACTGAATTGCGTAAAAGAAACATCCTTATAACTCCAAAAATGTTAATCATATTGACTAACGGTTTACTTCGTCAGATTAAGCATCTCATTTCCAATTAAAATAGATCTTTGAATTGAAATTGGAATGAAATACAGAGTCAGGAAAAATCGAAGAGCGAGGAAAATAGGATTCCAAATATCTCGACAACTCATTATCCGATCAACTTCATGCAAAATTTGTTTTTTAATATAGTCATTCCTTAAAATAAGCAATTTCGAAAACTTTTATATACCTTTTATCAGAACGACTATTTCGAGAGTCCGAAAAAAAGAGTTCCGGATCATCGAGGTTATTGAAATTCAATAGGCTTCTTCCCATTATTACATACTAAGTACATACCAAATTGCAAATCTCTATCTCAATTTTTTCGGGAGATAGAGCGTTTACAGACACACAGACAGACGGAAGGCAATTTTCGTTTTTCTAAAAATATGTTTTACTTACCCATCATACGTAGTATAGGGTAAGTCTTGCAATCGTTTTGAAAATCGAAAAAAATTTTTTGACGGATTTACACGTTTCAGACACTGGATATTCCCAGGGCTCCCACTCAACTTTTGCAGTTAAAAATGGAAAAAAGGGACCAAAAGGGACCATTTTTTTTTTCAAAAAAGGACCACATATTTGTTAAGAAGGGACCTATTCCGGCAAATCACAAATAAAATAAACACACAACACCCTCCTCCCTCCCTTATTTGTTACTTATTTATAAATGTTCAAAGTATAATTTGTTATATTTGCTCCGATTCAAATTCACTTAATTCTGAAATTCATTATCTGAAAGATCAGAGATTACAAACTTCTATTATTAATACAACTTTATTTGAATTACAATGGTCAGTCAGTAAGTTAGTTGCACTGTTTAAGAAAACATGATCGAAATTTTACAATAACTTTATTTGTATCCTAAAGTTTCATGTAAAATCTACTTTTCAACATCCATTATTTAAACATTTATCGAGACATGACACAAGTTTTTTAATGGCTTCTGCAAAGAAATCCTGTCCAATATCCAGCAATAATTTTATGCACACTTACATGAGAAATATTAATTTCATTTGAGATTTCGTCTATTGTTATGCGTCTGTTTGCAAAGATGCATTCACGAGAGCAGCGATCTCATAATTTTATGCAGGTGATGGTCTTCCGTTGCGCTCAGCGTCGTCAATATCTGTACGTCCATTCTAAAATGTGTTGCACTGCTTCGCGATAACTTTATGTGGCAGCATTTTCACTATACACTTCATGAAACTGATGATAAATTTCAATGCAGTTACACCTTTTCGCCCACAAAAAATGAATCACTGCATTCATTTCCCATTTGGATGCCACTTGCAGCTGCCGAGATATGTTTACAACTGATTATCAGATAAACTGAAACTGCTGTGTGAAAGCCGAAAATCATATTTACACAAAATGAAAAACGGCAATTTTCATATCCTTATGATGGAACAAAAAATTTGAAAGTTTTGTAACCTACTGATGATGTCTGTGTGCTGATTTTAGCAGGACTGATTGAATTCCACGAATTTTCCCATGATCATTTGAAGAAATTCATGTTTCTTTTGCAATCCTTTGACGAAATTTGCATTTTTTTTTGCAATCCTTTGACGAAATTTGTGATGTTTTCGCGATCTTTTGACGTAATTTACGGTGCTTTCATGAACCTTTGACAAAATTCGCGGTTTCTTCACGAACTTTTGACGAAATTCACAATGTTTCCGCAATCTTGTCACGAAATTCACAATCTTTTGACGAAATTAGTGTTCTTTTTCGCGATTTTTTGAAGAAATTCGTGATATTTTCGACGTACTTCGCGTTATTTTCGCGATCTTTCGACGTGATTCGCGATCTTTCGACGTGATTCGCGATCTTTTGACGTAATTCGCATTATTTTCGCGATCTTTTGACGTAATTCGCGTTATTCTCGCGATCTTTTGACGTAATGCGTGTTATTCTCGCGATCTTTTGACGTAATTCGCGTTATTCTCGCGATCTTTTGACGTAATTCGCGTTATGTTCGCGATCTTTTGACGTAATCCGCGTTATGTTCGCGATCTTTTGACGTAATTCGCGTTATGTTCGCGATCTTTTGACGTAATCCGCGTTATGTTCGCGATCTTTTGACGTAATTCGCGTTATGTTCGCGATCTTTTGACGTAATTCGCGTTATGTTCGCGATCTTTTGACGTAATTCGCGTTATGTTCGCGATCTTTTGACGTAATTCGCGTTATTCTCGCGATCTTTTGACGTAATTCGCGGTTTCTTCACGATCTTTTGACGAAATTCACAATGTTTCCGCAATCTTGTCACGAAATTCACAATCTTTTGACGAAATTAGTGTTCTTTTTCGCGATTTTTTGAAGAAATTCGTGATATTTTCGACGTACTTCGCGTTATTTTCGCGATCTTTCGACATGATTCACGATCTTTTGACGTAATTCGCATTATTTTCGCGATCTTTTGACGTAATTCGCGTTATTCTCGCGATCTTTTGACGTAATTCGCGTTATGTTCGCGATCTTTTGACGTAATTCGCGTTATGTTCGCGATCTTTTGACGTAATTTGCGTTATTCTCGCGATCTTTTGACGTAATTCGCGTTATTCTCGCGATCTTTTGACGTAATTCGCGTTATTCTCGCGATCTTTTGACGTAATTCGCGTTATTCTTGCGATCTTCTGACGTAATTCGCGTTATTTTCGCAATCTTTTGACGTAATTCGCGTTATTTTTGCGATCTTTTGACGTAATTCGCGTTATTTTCGCGATCTTTGGACGTAATTCGCGTTATTTTCGCGATCTTTTGACAAAATTCATGGTTTTTTAGCGATATTTTGACGAAATTAGTATTTTTTCGCGATCTTTTGACGGAATTTGCGGTTTTCGCGATCTGTTGTTGACGAAAATCCCATTGTTTTCGCGATTCTTTGACGAAATTTGCGTTTTTTCGCGATCTTTTGACGTAATCCGTGTTATTTTCTGAATCCTTTGCCGAAATTTGCGGTTTTTTATCGATCTTTTGAAGAAATTAGTGTGTTTTTTTGCGATCTTTTGAGAAAATTTGTGTTTTTTTACTTTCTTTTGACGAAATTCGTGGTTTTTTCGCGATCCTTTGACGAAATTCGTGCTTTTTCGCGATTCTTTGATGAAATTAATGACGTTTTCCCGATCCTCGAAACGCGCGATTTTTCCGCGAGGCATGGCTAAATACCGAATATCAATAAAATTTAAAATAAAGGTCGTTTAACAGTATCGAAAAACGGACTTAAGGGACCTAATGATGAAAAAACGGACCAAAACGGACTTGAAGCAAAAAAACGGACCTCTAGTGGGAGCCCTGTATTCCGAAAAACATATTTTTAGAAAAAAAATTTTGCCGTCCGTCTGTGTGTGTGTCTGTAAACGCTCTATCTCCCGAAAAAATTGAGATAGAGACTTGCAATTTGGTATGTACTTAGTATGTAATAATGGGAAGAAGCCTATTGAATTTCAATAACCTCGATGATCCGGAACTCTTTTTTTCGGACTCTCGAAATAGTCGTTCTGATAAAAGGTATATAAAAGTTTTCGAAATTGCTTATTTTAAGGAATGACTATAAAAGACAATAAAAAAACATAAATTTTGCATGAAGTTGATCGGATAATGAGTTGTCGAGATATTTGGAATCCTATTTTCCACAGTCTTCGATTTTTCATGACCCTGTATTTCATCCAAATTTCACTTCAAAGATATATTTTAATTGGAAATTTGACGCCTAATCAGATGCAATAAACCGCTAGTTAATAGGATTATTATTTTTGGAGTTATAAGGAAAAACCTCTTTCAAGCAATTCAGTAATCGAGCCTTTAAAGTTTGTGACGTCAACAAGCCACGATTTTACTTGAATTGCAATGCATTTTATAAGTAGTTTACACATTTTTATTTTAATATTTTACATTATGCATATCCATGATGGGTAAGTATTACGGTGGCCCCCAACGACTAGTTTTGGAATTTCCAGTGTCTGAAACGTGTAAATCTATCAATTTTTTTTTTTTCGATTTTTAAAACGATTACAAGACCTACCCTAATACTACGTATGATGGGTACGTAAAAGGGGATTGTACCCTGAAGAATGCCAAAATTTTACAAAAATATCAATTCTTAGATTTTTTAATACCAAAACTATCTATATAAAGCGAAGTTCACATAATATATAAATAATGAAATTAGTATTTGACCAAAATATGTATTGTTACCTATACAAACTTTAAAAGAGATAGATTTATAGAAACTTTAAATATGCAAATACAAAATTTCAATTCATTCTGCCAAATAGTTTTTGAGTTAAAAAAAAAAAAAAAAAAAAAATCTGTCTTGCAATTGATAAAAAATTAACACCAGGAGTTAAGATAAGAAACTTTATATCTGTATTAAAAAAACTGCATTAAATTGAACATTGTAACTGATAAAATGAGGCTTTTAAATACCTTAAGGTGAAAATAAAAATAAAGAATCCTCCTCGTTGAAGAACGCTAAACTTTCTGACACATTTTTAAACGTAAAATCATGATGATTTGTAGTTTTTTTTTTTTTTTTGTAATAGTTTTCTTTTATAGTCACTCCTTAAAATATACAATTTCAAAAAATTTTATTTATCTTTTATCAGAACGACTATTTCGAGAGTCCGAAAAAAATAGTTCCGGATCATCGAGGTTACTGAAATTCAATAAGCTTCTTCCCATTATTACATACTAAGTACATACCCAATTTCAAGTCTCTATCTCAATTTGTTCGGGAGATAGAGCGTTTACAGACACACATACAAACAAACAGACTGCAATTTTTTTTTTCCAAAAATTGTGTTTTTCGGAATCTCCAGTGTCTGAAACGTGTAAATCCGTCAATTTTTTTTTTTCGATTTTCAAAACGATTGCAAGACTTACCCTATACTACGTATGATGGGTAAGTAAAATGTGTCAGAAAGTAGCCAGTTTACATTTGGGAAGTCTTAAAAGATCTAGTTAGTAAATGTGCAAAAAATAGTCTTAATCTCTTTAAAATAGTTTCTTTGAAACATGAAACAAAGCATCCAATTCTCCCTATACATATACACACGTACTCCTTAAGATAAATCAACAGACTTCTTAATTAAAATATTACATTTTATTGAAACATTATTTACATTCAGGATGCGGCAAGTGAACAAATTTAAGTATCAAATCATATCTGGAAACGTCCACTAATAGAAGCAACAATAACAAAGATAAAAGGGGCTTCTTTTTATTTACATACAAAAAGAAAAAAATATATTTAATCAAACATATGAGCTGATGATTTTGAATGTGGTTCAAGTCCATTTTATGTTATTGCTAGATATATTTTATGGTTTTCATTTGAATGGGTTTAAACAAATTCGTAAGCTGTATTAGACTTATTTTATATTTTTTTGTGTAAATTTAATCAAGGATGTGCTTAGGAAGAAATTAAGTCCTTTGAAAAATCCTTCACATTTTTTTTTTTTTCATTTCATTTTTCTTTTTACAAAAATTTTCACCTCAAAACAGGAAACTTCACACAAAACTTTTCACCATAAAACCCTTCAAAGTTGTTTGTCTTAAAAATAGACCTTTCACAAAACTTTTTCCTTGCCAAACTGAACCTTTCATGAATTTAAGTATTTAAAAAGTAAAATCTGACAGTCACTTTTACACATTTAAAGAAAATGTGTATTTTACAAATACTTATCTTCTTAATAAATTTTTTAAAAAATCAAGTTTTTATTATTTTATATCTTTAACCCAATTTTGTATGAAATTATATTTTAAAATGAAAAATTTGCGAAAAAAATATTGATGTTTAGTGATAAAAGCACTCATTTTCTTGTTCTTTTTGTCCGAACTCTTTGAAATCTTTATTGCTTATAAATAAAACGGTTTTACAGCCCGTATAAAAATTTCATGAAAAAATATTGTCATCTAGTTGTAACAGATTTGCTTTCTTCTCGCTTTTTTTTTTTTGTTGTTGTTGTTGTCGTTTGTTTGTTTTCACATCGGCTCCTTTAACATAGCAATAAAAAAATAGTTTTCATCATCCGAACTCTTTGAAATTTCAATCGGTTATAAATATAACTGTATCCAAGCTCTCTTTAAAATTTTGCGAAAAAATATGCATATTTAGTAGTGAAAACATGAGTTCTTAAAAAAAAAAAAAAAAAAAAAAAGGTCTTTCAATGCAATGGCCATATTACGCCATCCGTTTTCAATCCCCCTGGACTAAACAGGTTTCCCGTTTCTGAGGGGCCTTAAAAAAAAAAAAGAAAAAAAAAGTTCAAGCATGCGCAAAGAGACTATTTTCATGTGGATTTGACAGAATGCGCTTTTTGCTTTAAATATATAGATGATTGGTTGAAAATGTTGATTTTCTTTGAATGGAGTACAATCATTATAACAATGAATTGAATATTTTATTTGTTTATTTTTTTTATTTCACTACTTCATTCTTCTTTAGAAAAGTTACAGTGAAACAATAAATAAATTTAATTTTATACAAAAAAGGTGGAAAAAATATTTAGTAATCAGTTGTATGCCTATATATATATTTCTTAATTGAGATAGTGAAGATTTTTAAAGTATTCACGATGAAATTATGAAGGTGCTTGTTTAATAATACATATGCAACTTAAAAAATAATTCTATTCAAAGTGGATGCCTCCCTTTCAAAACCAACGCATTTGAAATAGTGCTGATCCAAATAAATGACTAGTGATTAATTTATACTAACATTAAAATATATTCATTGTGAATTGATCAAGGCCTACATTTTATGTTAATTTGTAAACTAATTTTAGATGGACTTGTCCCATTTTGAAAATCAATGGCTCATATATAACAATGTCCCTACAACAATAAAATAATAATAAATAAATTATGCATTGCAAATTTTAATTAAAATAAATAATACAAGTATACAATTAAAAAAAATATATATATATGTTCCATATATTTTCTCATTGAGTTATGTGGAATTATGAATAGCATAGAATTTAAACAGATCAGATATAACAATTTATTCAAATTATTTTAATATCTTCCAAACATTTTCTGGTCCAAACATCAGTCAGCTGTCATAGATATAATGCCTCTCACCTTGTAAAATAAACTTGTTTACCAATGATTATAAAGATATGATATTGAGATTTTAAAATACCAAAATGAAAACATTTTCGTTATAAGAAGTGACAAAACAATTTAAGAATTCTGTCTCGTAGACAAAACTTGAATAATGGCTTAAGGGGCCGCTTCACGGAAACTTCCCGATCGCGAAATCTCATGTTAGCCTATGGGAAAACTTTGAAGTGTGATTACTCATTACCTATTATAATTATTAAAATATTGTTTTCACCATTTGAAAGTAGACGTCAGATGCCGAACTTGTGCGTTTTTAAAAATTGTCTCCTTAAATTGTAACTATTTAAAATTTCCTTATAAACTTTTAAATTTCCACTCAATGAAATTTTATCATCTTCTTAGAGATACTTAAAATTTAAGGAGACAATTTTTAAAAACGCACAACGTTGGTATCCAACATCTACTTTCTGATGGTGAAAACCGTATTTTAATAATTATAATAGGTAATGAGTAATCGCGCTTCGGATTTTTCCCATAGGCTAACAGGGGATTTCGCGATCGGGAAGTTTCAGTGAAGCGGCCCCTTAACTCAAAGACAAGGATAAAATGCATATTTATTTCAACGAAATGAGAATCAATCATTTTATTTGTTCTGACATTAACACATATTTTCAGCAATGTATCCATTAATAACAGATTAATGTGAAAACTTGAGAAAAATTGCTGGTATTTTACAGTAGGCTCCCAATTATCCAACATCCTCATCCATTGAACTTAAGACTCCTTATAAGGGGTGCTGACGCATATCCATCTTGTTGCCCAAAATAACCGCCATATTGTAACCTTCACATAATAGTTGAAAAAAAAAGCCTATTATGCTAGTAAACACAGTCATTAAATATTGTGACCCCAAATTTTGATCTTTATTAGGAACCATAATTACAGGAAAAATGTTTCCCTCTTTATGGAATGGCGAAACACACACACACACACACACACACACACACACACACACACACAATACAGCCACATCCCTTTAATCTGCAACACATAATTTGGATGTAAACAATGAAATTCATAATTAAGATTTTGAAGAAATTGGGCACAGCATTTTTTTTAGGAGGGGGGGGGGGGGATTAAATCAATAGAATTTTTTTTTTTAACCCTTGCTTCTTTCTAGACCACAAATTAAAGAATATTTAAATTAATATTTTAAATAATAAATATATTAACTTTTTATCAAAACAGTGTTTCATTTCTTAACATTAAATTACAATTTTGCATAATTTTCAAAAAATAAACCTAAAGTACTGAAACAAACAACAATAAAGGTAAAACTGGGAAATTTCATCAATAGTCAGTGGCCACTTTTTTATTTAAAAGTGCTAAATATCAAACTTTTGTTTAAATCTCTATTAGTACTAATCTAAAATTGAATATCCCAAATAAATGCGTTAATATTAAAATATTGCAATGCAACCAACAAGAATGGAATCATCGATGGCATAAAAGAAAAATTTACTCTCTCCTAGTAGGAAAAGTGGCTGTCGGTAAATAAATTTTTTATATCCACTTTTTTAATTTAGTGACCCTGTGGTTGGTGGTGTGATTTTGCCCTTTAAATAACAATTACATCAATGTTTCAGAAAATTAAAATTACTCTGTGATGAATGCACATTTGGATTTGTATATTTAAATATATAAACATATGCTTATTTTATTGCTATGTATTATTTGATTATGCATATATATTATTTAATTATGCTTATATATTATTCACATTTATGAAATTGATAACCTTTTTTTAACATCAAAGATGTGTTTTATTGTAAAACTTATTTGAAATCATTACAGTCAACTCTAAAATTCACACTTCAATTGAGTAAGATTCAGAAAAAAAAGATTATTTTTTTATTTCTAAGTTGTGTAATTTACGCTGATGAAACATTAGTTTTTTTAAAAATCAACTTGAAACGAAAAAACTCTGCTAACTAACACTAACATTAGAAAATAGTAGAAGACAAAATTTACTATAGTGGGCTAAAACATTGTAACCAGAATTCTGTCCTGAATGACAAAAAATCGCCACGGGACACAAAAAAACACTAAATAATCGCATTAAAAATCACAAAGAACAAAATTGACTATATTAGGGTAAAAATTTGAAACTGAATTTTTTTTTACGAATGTCAAAAAATTGCAGCAGAATGCGAAAAAACTCTATAAATTGCATGAAAAAATTCAAAAGTTGCTGTATGATTTCCAAATAAACTTTATTAAAAAGAGGTCAATATTTACTATTATTGGAATAAAAGATTAAAACTGGATTCCTTTTACTAATGTGAAAAAAAAATCAGTGCAAAATTCAGAATTTTCTTTTTTAATTGCATAAAAAATTAAATAACAAAAGTCTTTTTAATTGTGATTTTTTTTAAAAAAAGTATCCTTTTATTAGAATATCTGTTTTAGTATTATCTTTTCTCGCAAATACTTTCATGACATAAGCATAATTTTTGAATGGATTTAATTCAGAACTTGGTGTGCATCAAAAATATAGGTAATATGGATACTGACTGTTCTGATAATCAGGAGTCTACTGTATTTGAAAACGGAAAATATATTTTCTTATAGAAACGTACAACTGAAAAATTGAACAGCTTTCAGCCAACCCCATTTTGAATAACTGATCATAGAACAAGATTAATAAAGACCATTGTATTTTTTCTAGTATTAAAGTACACAATTATTATAAAAGATAAAAAAAAATCAATTTCCAGAATAAATAACAAATAGGAAAATAAATATCATTTCATGAATCTGGTATCAGATAAAAAGAGTTTTAATAATTTAAATGATAAGCCCTCAAAGTGGATGATATTAAACCTTCAGGGATCAATTGAAAGTGAAAATAATAATTAATTAAAAACCACTAATATAACATGTTCATTTGTAATTTACCAACAAAACATTTTTTTAAAAAATATAATGACTTATTTCATGAACACCCTTTACATGAATTCATGCTTAAATATCCATTTTCAAAATTAATAAGGCGGGTTCACGGTAATTAACATACATGAACCATTTATTGTGAACCTTGTATACTAAAGATTGTCTCATTTATATGAAAATTAAAGCACAAGTATATAAATTTGTAAGGAAAAATATTCACTACTTAAAATAAAAATCCATACATAAAAATAGTACAGTAGAACCTCCATAACAGACATTCGGCCGAATAACAAACATCTCTATTTAGAAGACATTTTTTGATCCCCAACAACTATGTATTTGTACATTTTTACCACTGAATAGCACACAAAAAGTCTGTACTCGCAGCATTCATTATTTAAAGGTTTTCCTATATTAAGGAGAGGTTTACTTCTTTGGGTGAAAATTTCGATTATTATATTTTTGCTTCCCCCAATTGCAGAGTTAGAAATTAGCGGTCGTAAGTCATCAAATGCAACTAAATAATTGCATTTCAAGACCACAAAATTATGCCTAGTCGTTAAATTTGATGCCTAGCTTTCTTTCATTTTAATTTTTGTTTAACAAACACTCTGATTCATACTTTAGCATAAGTTCTCCCCCACCTCCCCACACCACATGCATTTCAAGAGCACCTGTTTTCGATAGAAGTGTGTCTTAGTCTCCCTTGCACCTGTTAATCACCTCTAAGGTGACTGCAGCTTAACCCTTTGAAGGGCGGTAGGATATAATATCCCACTTAATTTTAATTTCCAAACGCCACAATGACACTGGAATTTTGGAATCAAATTTTGCTTTTATAATATACATGAAGAAAAGCTTTTATTTATTTGGAAATAAATTTACTGTTAAATCCTGGCGTGATTCAATGATTTCCACATTTTAGAAACATAAATAAGTTGCCCCTGAAAAGGTTAATCAATGACTGATAAAAGTAACCCTGGAGACTACAACCCTAAAATTCTTGCACATTTTGTTAAAAAAAATGGTAATGGACTCTATTTATTCTCTGTTTGGGTTCGTAGGTAAGATTTCAGAAATGTTTCCCCAAAACACGTGACTCAACATCACAAAAATAGGGTCCGTTACTGCTCTATGGCATGCAACCTTGTGTTACAAAACAAGTCATTGCATAATTAAGGCCTACAATATTGGAAATGTTTCCCCAAAGATAAAGTTTTTAATTTGTACACCCCCTTCCCTGCCCTTAACACATAAAAATAGAAACAATGTTATTGTTAACATGGTTGCAAAAATAAATGAGAAAATATGATATAACATAAAATTGAAACCATGAGATGTAGTTTGGCACCTAGAAAAAAAAATGGTAGGTGTCATTCGAGTTCAGTTCCCAATTCCTAACCCTGCCCATGTGTGTAGATTGTTGTCCTAAAGCAGTTTCTTAATATTCCAATTTCTTACAATCATTTTTGCGTGTTGAATGTAACACTACTGTAAAACTCTAAACTTGTTTTTTTCAAAACCATGTTTTTCAAACTGAATGACCATTTTTCTTGAGAACTATTCGATTGATTTCCTACACTTGATTAAATAAGAGAGACTGCTCAGAGGAGAAACCACATCTGTAGAGCATAGATGTCCTTCCTGGTCCCCTTTATTAAGGTCATAACAGCAAAAAAAAAATACATTGTTCAGCTGGAGCTGAACTTGCTGCTAAATGTGTCAAAGGGTGAGATGGAAAATAAATGAGTTTGATAATGAAAATAAACTATGATCAAAGACCAGATTGCCAGGGAAGAACCCCAAAAAACAGAAAGCTAATCATTTTTGCTGGAACTTATGCTACCAAAAAGTATAATTTTAATTGATTAATTATTTTTTCAAGCCTATAAAAGGTTAGAAAAAAAAGGGGGAAAAATGACCTTTTTTTGTTTCAAATAACCGCCATTTTGTCAAAAATAAACTTTTTAAGCTAAGTGTTGGTATAAGCTCCAGAGAATTGAATGCCCTTTCATAATTGGGTGACTAAATTTTTTTCACATGCTTGTGATCGGAGAAAAACAGTTGCCTGATTGGAAGTTCATGGCACGAATCTGTGCAGGTACTCCTCATTATACAAAGTGTATTATTATTATTATTATTATTACACATAAAAATTTAAATATATAAGTAAAATGTCAATAAATATAATGCAAAACTCCAAAAGTAATAGCTCTTTTGAAAATAAATAAATAAAAATAATGCATTATAAAAATCATGCCAAAGAAGTAAAAGCTTTCTTTAAGATATTAGAAGGTCCTCAAACCAAGCAGATAAAAGTAACATTAATTGAGAAAAGTAACTGTTTTGAATAAAGAAGTAATCCACCAAATTAGCATAATTGAGATGGGGGGAGGGGGACTCCATCAAAGTTTATGCAAAATTTCAACTTAAAAAAAAAAATAATAAACTGAAAAAGTCTTTACTTGTCTTTGCATTGTTAGGGCACATTTTACACAAATTACATTTAGAACACAGCCAAATCAGTCATTAATACAAGCTATTTCAGTATAAGAAGCAAAATTAGTGATCTAGACCAGAGCTGCCAAATTTACACCCTCTGAATACCACTACTTTTGAACAGCAATATTTGCCTTATTTAATTGCAGAAATTCTGCAATTAAATGAGATGAAGATTTATTATTTGGAATTATGGTATTCTTCTTGCGCCAGGTTGGACAGCCCTGGTCTCGACTACCGTAATTTCTGGTGTATAATCTGCGGATCAAACAACCATGTTTCAATCCAGAAATTTAATTTTTGTAAAATGTAACTTCTTAGATCACGGTAAATAATTAATATTTGACATCAGTCATTAAATAAATTTTCTGGATCTAAACATGATTGTTTGATCCACAGATTATAGGCCGGAAATTACGGTAGCTTTAACTAAAAAAAAAATTATAATATTTAAATATTGTTTAAAAGCATTGAATAAAAGAAAATGAAACAAAAAATAATAGCTGAACAACTTCAATATAGTCATTTTATCTTCAAATGCAATTTAGTAACAAAATAAATGCACAACACTATACCCATAAAAGTACAAACTTTACATTAAAAATGAAATGACATTTTAAAATAACTACAGAAAAAAACAAAGAACTGAGAGGCAAATCACTGAAATTAAAAGTAGACTATATATCAAAATTGAGCTGGGAAGAAAAAAAAAAAGATAAAATTCAGGTAGAGGCCAGCAGCAGGTCACGATATCAGATTTTAACCAAACCTGACGGGTTTAACGCTAATTTTTTTTTTTTTTTTTTTTTTTTTTTTTTTTTTTTTTTTTTATGCAGGTCTGGTTTGGGTTAGATTTTGACCCTTTTGTGTCGGATTGACCAGACTTTTAAAAAATAGTCAAATGATGAAAAAATATATATATATATCTATTTGAATATTAATGAGCGTACTGTGTGGCTCAGATTAGAAAAAAACCCGAGTAGGTTTCCTGTTTTGAAGGTTCCAAAACTTGTAGGAAGAAAACTTCGTCTGTAGGAGCAGAAAAACAAAAGACTATGATAATTCTCGGAATGACCGACTGAACGGGAGAAAATTGGTAAGAAAAGAAAATGATGGACTTCCCTAAAATGAAGTCAACCAACCAGTTACCCTGGCAACTGAACTGAGCCGAGATCGGTTCCAGAGTCTTTCTTATATCTTTTTTCTACCTTTCTTATCTCAACCACACAGTATATGTGTTCATTTTTATACAAAAATTATAAAATTGATGTTAGATATATAGTTGTTGACTATTTTTCCATAATTGTATTTAAATATCGATTAATTTACTTTCACTTATGGTTCGGGTCCACTATAAGCAGAAATTTTGGGTTCGAGTCGGGTACAACCCGACCTGTAATATAGTTTTTTTTTTTGGAGGGGAGTCTTCCTATCAACATTTATGAATGGTGGTGAATAAAAAGTTTTGGAAGTCAAGAAAATAATCTTTAACACAGCATTTATTTTAACATGCTGTTATGCAATTCACACATTGAAAGAATTTATGTTAACAATTTAGAAGGTTTCAACCAAATGTTATGCACCTTTAATAACTGGGTTTCATTCAGTTTCTGCAGTCTTAATTTCACAGTCATTGTATTGCTCATCTCAGTGTATTTTTGTTAAAAAAAAAAAAAAGGAAGAAATTTTTTAGGCAGGAGGATTCTACCTGCAATAATCTCTTGGACAAAGTTTCAAAATTTAGGGCGTGAGTCCCACCAGGAATTTCAGGGCCTGAAATATTAAGGGTGTTGGTTATTAAGATTTCAAATTCCCCACACTAACATTAAACCTATGGGCATAAAATGCATTCTTATTTTTAAAATATCTCATAAGGAAATTAATATTTTTAACTTCTTTTTTTCTGTGTACTCTTCTTAAATGATATCTTTTCTTTTTTAGTCATCAAAATATGTCTAAAACATATACTTTATTTTAGTTGAAAGGTTAAAATCTTACTCTTTCATACAAAAAAAAATATTAAACTAAGCATATATATTTTAGAAATATTTTGTCAACTAAAGAAAGAGACATCCTTTAAGAAGAGTACACAGAAAAAAGAAGTTAAAAATATTAATTTCCTGTGGAGATATTTAAAAAATACAAATGCATTCTATGGCCATAGGTTTAATATCAGTGAGGGGAACTTGAGAACTGACTGACCAACGCCCTCAAGATTTCAACGGGAAAATAAATTATACAAATTAATAATTAGAGTCCTTTAAACTATAAAAGTATGTAAACAACTCAACTTGGAAATTCACATATTTTCCAGAAATAATACACAAGTATGAAGTCCACACTCACTTAAAAAATTAAGCATTAAAAATTGCTAGAGACAAAATTTGATCATGAACAATACTCAACACAAAATACAGCCCATGCATAAGACACACAATCATGAGAAACTAAGTTTAAGCATTTGTTTCACAAATTATGTAAAATGTGCTAATAAGCAAAATTGTTTAGCTTATTATTGCTAATAATTTTATACAGTAGTATACATACAGAATAAAAAATAAAACATTTCAGTTTTGATTTGATACATCGTGCTGAACAGTTTATCAAATACATGATCATAAGGTATAGGCCTTTTTCTTTATATAGTTATATACACACAGAGTATAGAAAACCTATAATTTATCTCTAACTGCACAAAAACAAACATGGTACAAAAAAAAAAAAAAAAATCAAATCAACGGCTCATTTATTATGCGAAGCTCTGTGCTTTTTCATACTTTTAAGATTTTTAAATCGTTTCGCACACACTTTACATTCATAAGGCCATTTCTGCGAGTGAAGCTTCATGTGCTTCTTCAGCCTTCCAGCGTGAACAAACTGCTTCTTGCACGTCTTGCACTGGAAAGGCAAGTTGCCAGAATGTGTTTGCATGTGGTTGCGCAAGGTACCTAGGTGGATAAACCCTTTCTGGCATTCGACGCAGAAATGATTGAATTTTTCTTTTTGATCTTCCGTTTCTTCTTCCTTAACGTTGTCATGCAAGTGTTGCAGCAAATGGCTCTCCAGTTCCTCGGCAACTACGAAAGTCAGCTTGCAAAACTTACAAACATGCTCCTCCTGTTTGGGCGGAAGGACATGCATTTCCAGGTGGATTTTCAGACTCGATTTGGTGTTGAACGTGGTCTCGCAATACTGGCACACGTACACCGCCTGGCGATTTTGGCAGTGAACAACATGTTTGTCGAAAGTGTTTTTTGTACTGCATGTTCTATCACAGATAGGACACTTAAGGTTCTCGCTGTTCTCATGACCTTCAACATGGTTCATATAGCTACCGTGCTTCATGAATATTTTACCACACGTCTCACAGGTGAAGGGTGGAGAGGGTTTGGGATTAGGAATATTAGGATTGGGTATCGGAACTTCATTCTCATTCTCAGTATTTTCACTTTTCACCTCATTTTCGTGGAGCCGCCTGTGCTTCAAGTAATTCCCCGCGTGAGTGAAGGTCTTGCCGCAATAATCGCAAATATGGGGGTGTTGGTCTGTCTGTGTCATGTTCCTGATCTGGATGCGGCATATCTTGAGGAAAGTGGTATTGCAGGACTTGCAGACGCCGGGCAGTTTCCCCGAGTGAGTGAATTCCCGCACCTGAAGGCTGTTGATATGAAGGAAGCCTTTCTGGCACGCCTCACAGTTCGGAGATATGATGTCATTTGAGCGCTTGTGTCGTTTTATCTGAAGCGTGTAAATGTCTTGCATCCCAGCATCATTCATAATTATCCTGCAATGAAAGTAAAAAGAAGTCATTCTTACTGCAACAAATCATTTAAAATTTTTGTTATCAAGGTTTTAAGATACTTTTCCCTTATACCAACACTATTGTCGCCAAGCAAAGTGCTTGACACAAAATGAAACATTTGAAAATAAATAAATAAATAAAATTAATAAACCATTGTTGATATAAAAGTAAATTAAAATAATATTACATTTGAAAAGTACAGACTTTCACAAACTATTTTATTAAATCTATACAAATATATGCTTAAAATTAAAAAACAAATAAATAATATACAATAAATAATAAAACTCAAAACTCATTTTAAACTGCAACGATGGAATTGTAAATATCTCTTAGCATTGCAGTAAACATTTCATTTTTGAATGAAAAAGTTCTGGTTTATTGAACAAAAACTTTTTTATGTATATTTTTGAATGAAGGAGTTCTGGTTTATTGAGCAAAAACTTTTTTATGTAGAATTCTAAGGTCCTGAAACAATTTTATAGCAGCTTAAAATCTATCTCAGTATCAGTATAAATGTAAGTTATAATTTAATAAAAAATGTTTTCAATTCAAAAATTGCAAATTAATATGTGTTACAAGGTTACGATTAAATAATAATTAAAAAAAAAAAAAGATTCACATTCACTAAATCGCAAATCACAATGTTTGGCATAGTTTGTAATAAAAATCTTTTGCACGGTTCAGGGTTGAAATAATTGGCTCATTAGTGCACATTTTGGCATGGTGTTCATATAACGGGAAAGTACCGGTTTAAATACATTTGAATTGGACTTGAAGGCTAATCTACAATAAGAAAAGCACTGGCAATTTTGGTACTTTAATGTCAGCTGGGCGCAAATCTCAGCAATTTTTTCCTCACTTTTATTCATTGTGTGTGTTAAATTAGAAACAATGATTTGATGTTGAAATAAAATGTTTCGGTTTATGGTATTATTATTTTTTTAATTATTATTTTGTATTTAAAATGAAATGAATGAAAAGCATGTAATTTAAATGAATGTTATGCATTTCAAATGAAATGAGTGAAAGGTTTATATTTTTATCAAAAAGAATGCAATACAAATGATGGCAATGTGAACAATATTTACTGTTAGCGCGATTTATCATCTGCACCCAGCTAACATAAAAGAATTGCAATTTCTTTTTTCATTATTTTGTCTAGTAGAGTATTTATAAACAATAATAATCTATTGTTTGATTAGCATAGAAAGAAAATAAAGTTGTTAAAAAAAACACTTATTTAATTCTGAAAAATGTCAATATTAATTAGAGATGAAGCATTCTTTTTTAAGCATCATCTTTTACAAATTTTGTGGAATATCTTCTGAATTGAAGTCTCCCACGTATGAGACTGCACAAAAAACACTAGGGTCATTCCATGTCAAATCAACCGAAAATTTTCAATATTCAACCTGACTATTTCAGATTTTAACGAAACCTCCAGGAATCATTCTTCCTGATGATACAAATGAGAATATACTTTTATAATTTTTTTATTTCAGTAAATTTTCAAACAACTAATTTAAATTTCAAAAAATCATTTTTTGGCTTGCATAAATGTTTTAAATTTTGAATTTCTCAAGTTCTATCAGGCGTGGAGAGTTGTTTAATCCCTCATTTTAAAGAGAATTCCATAAGGTTTAATTTGATATGCAAGTTGACTATGCTTGGATACAAAAAATAATTTAAAAATTTTAATTTTTTTAAAAATTTGTCATTCAATTTGGCAAAGCGATAAATGAGTTTTTTTTGCTACCGGTTTGTTTTTTACGTTTTTTCCCCCACGGCTTCTGTGGTCGGTTCTGGCACGGGCAGAATGCATAGTTCTGGAAATTGAGCTGGTTTTTGAGGGAATTAGATTGGATTGGTTGGCTGACAGATTAGAATATTCTAGAATAGGGTTCTATTGTCTGTGGGTTGGTTTGTTTTGTGTCGGATTTGTTGAATTACATTTAATTAAATTAAATTTGTAAAAGTAGAAAAATCCAGAGGAAAAAATTGCTAAACGTTTGTAAAAATAGAAATATCTGGAGGAAATATTGCTAAAAGTTTGAAAAATATGGAGGAAAATATTGCTAAAAGTTTTTAAAAATAGAAAACTACGGAGCAAAATATTGCTAAAAGTTTGTAAAAATAGAAAACTACGGAGGAAAATATTTCTAAAAGTTTGTAAAAATTGAAAAATCATGAAGAAAAACTTGCTAAAACTTTGTAAATAGTCATAAAACGAAATAAAATCGATGTTTACTTTGTGAAAAAGCTTGCCGTAAGCAGTGTGTAAGTATCTGCTTGCCTGGTGAAACCTTGCGTTCTGATTGGGTAGAATTGGAGGTTGCAAATTTTTCGGTTGGCACACGTAAAAAAAAAAAAAAAAAAAAAAAAAAAAAATCGCCAAATTGAGTGTTTTGCTTGTTCTAGGATTTTGCCGAATCCAGTTGTCAAACAACGATTTACAAATGTACTTGTCCCGATTGTACCAATAAACTTCCAAGCCCTGGAGCCATAATTTTAATACTTGCAGAGCTAAAATGATGTTACTTTGACACATCAAATTAAATCTTTATGTTTTATGAATGAAAATTAAACTTTTTTTTAAAAAATAAAGTCATTTTTATTCATAGTTTCTGAAATATGAATACCAAAGAAAGTATGAAAGAATGAAAGTACCAAAAGCTTTAAGATTGCTGAATAACTTTAAGATTTAACACCAGTCAATTTTTTATTTATTCCAGTCCAGGCAATCGAGTTACTTTTTTAATTTTCATGAATGAAAAGAACTATTTCCTGCTAACCATGCCATCATTTTTGACATGGATGATTTTGGGGTGAATATTGATCCGGCGATTTTCAGTGGACTGTATTATTACGTTGTGATTTTCGTTAATGAAACTTCATGTTGAAACACACAATTTATTTACAAAATAAAGATGAAATGACAGGCAGCGGTGGGTTCGCTGCGCTTACGTCCAAGGCTGATCACAGAACTGGCGGGATCTCTTCCCGCTCATCATTACAGTTTTCATGCGCTCTGTTGCGCCCTCTATTAAACTAATTTATAGACATGGAGGAAACATTCCCCCGGCGATTGAAATCAAACTTTCAATATAAAGTCAATATATAAATTTGCAAAAATTATCACACAAAGGAAAATTATAAAGTTACACACAAAATAAATACAACATTAAATGCACTATCACACTAGATTAAATACTGAATTATTGTACCGTACAGTTATACTTAAAGGAAGAAAGGAAATTTGTTACTCAACTGGTAAAATGCATACGTCTCTGACATTTCGCTTCAAAATTCGTCCGTCTGGCAGACGTAAATTTATAATTCTGATTATGTTATCTCTTCCTTTAAAAACCTCAATTATTCTACCAACCAACCATTTGGTAGAAGGTAAATTTTCCTGCTTCAACAGTACCAAAGTTCCTTTCTGTACATCATCTTTTTTGAATTTCCATTTATTCCTCTCTTGGAGATTATTCAAATAATCTCGTTTCCAGAGTTTCCAAATTCTCTGACTAAATTTTTGTATTTTCTGCCATTTACCTAGTCTGTTCTCATTGATATTATCTAATTGTGGTTCTGCGATCGAAGTGATAGCTCTTCCAATCAGAAAATGAGAAGGGGTTAAAGTCTCGAAATTTTCAAATTCTGAGGATAACGGGGTGAGTGGCCGCGAGTTAAAAACACCTTCAATTTCGGCTAGTATCGTCAAGAATTCCTCTAAAGTTAAATTTTGATTCCCTATTACCCGTTTCAAATGAAACTTGAAGGATTTTACACCCGCTTCCCATATTCCGCCAAAGTTTGGGGATTTGGGGGGAATAAACTCCCACTCGATTCCTTCATGGGTTAAAAAATTATACAATTCCTCATCTGGAGAGCTAATCAATTTTTGTAATTTTTTCAATTCAATGTCCGCTCCAATGAATGTTTTTGCATTGTCAGACATAATTTTCGAACATTTGCCTCTTCTGCCAAAGAAACGTTTTAAACTAGCTATAAAGGCCTGAGTTGTCAAATCTGATACAAAGTCCAGGTGTATTGCCTTCGTACATAAACATACATATACCACAACATATACCTTGTTTAATACACCCTTTCTTTGGTGTTTAAATTTTACAAAAAATGGGCCACAGTAATCTATGCCTGTTACGGCAAAGGCAAAATTTGGAGTTATACGTTCCCTTGGCAGGTCGGCCATTAATTGTGAATTAATTACAGGTTTGTTTTTGAAACAAGTGATACATTTATGAACAATTCTACGGCAGTTATTTCTGCCATTCAGTGGCCAGAATTTTTGCCTAACCTGGAAAAGCAAGGCTTGTGGGCCCAAGTGCAAATATTTTAAGTGAAAATATTTCAATACAATATCGGTTAATTTATGCCTTTCAGGCAAAATTATTGGAAATTTGGCGTTAAACGGTATATCTGCTTGGCATAAACGTCCACCTACTCTAATTAAACCATCATCATCCAAAAATACATTTAGCGATGAAAGTCTGCTCTTACCTTTAATAGGCTTACCCTTTTCAAGACAAGCGATTTCTTCACCAAACTTACCCCTTTGCGCTGACCTTATTAGAAAGATTTCGGCTTCTTTTACCTCAGTCACACTTAATGGACCGCTTTTCTTTTCACGCGCGTGAGAGCAATTACATATGAACCTAAAAATAAAACTAATTATACGAATTAATTTAACAAGGTTATTAGATAAAGAAAAAATATGTTCCATCATAGGAACTTCAGGTGAGAGTGTCAACGTTGTAAAGTCTCTGTTTTCTATGTTATCACAGTTTTTTTTTAGTTCGTTTATATATATGTCCTTGTTAGGAATCACTAAAGTCTTGTCGTTGTTACACAGATCTAAGTCTTTCAAAAACTCTGGTCCAGTCCACCATTTTGAATTCTGAACGAGAAGGTCACACTTAATACCTCTTGTTAGCAAATCTGCAGGATTCTCTGACCCTGCACAATGAAACCATCGTGATGGGTCGGTGAGTGTTTGTATTTCTCGTACTCTATTGGACACAAACGATTTCCACCTATTTGCGGAGCCTTTGATCCAGTACAAGACAATTTGCGAATCTGTCCACAAATACACAGAAGATGGTCCCTTGCGATCTAGTACCTTTTTCACTTCACAGGTTAAACGTGCAGCAACTAATGCTGCTAGAAGTTCAAGTCGCGGAAGTGACACTTTTTTCAATGGTGCCACTCTGGATTTAGATGTAATCAGATTTATAGACGATTCATTTAGTGAATTGATTTCTAAGTAAACGGAAGCACCGTATGCTTTTGGACTGGCATCGGCAAAGGTATGCAACGTTAGGGTATAATTGGAGTCATCGGGAAACTGAAAAATGTTCCTTTGAATTTTTAGATTTCTCAACTGGGGAAGTTCGGAACTCCACTGTTCCCACGTCTCTCTAATATCGGAAGGCAATTCTTCATCCCAAGACAACTTTCTACTCCATAGTTCTTGTAATAAACATTTTATTCTTATTATGTACGGAGAAATTAGACCCAGAGGGTCAAATATTCTACCTGCAACTTGTAATACAAAACGTTTTGTATTTTTTGAGTTACGCAAAAATTCGAGCAAATTATCAATATCTATCAAAAGTATATCTTGCTTGGGTTGCCACGATATTCCCAAAACTTTATGTATTGTAGTATCCTCAAAAGGTTGTGGCATAGTACTAAATCCACGATTACCCCATATTTCCATTAAGAGTTTGTTATTTGAAATCCACTTCCGTAAATTCATGCTAGCTTCCTTCATTATTTTATGAGATTGTTCCGAAATGTTCACCGCATCTTCGACTGTGTCTGTCCCGGTTATCAAATCATCCACATAAATACAATTGTGGAGTACTTCTGACGTTATCGGATATTCCGTTTCAAATTTGTTAAGATGATGCTTAATTGTAGCAGATAGCAAAAATGGGCTTGAGTTCAAGCCAAATGTTAGGCGTAAAAATCTGTAGACGATAACATTAAATGCGTCATTGTCGACAGGATTCTTATCTATAAACAAGAATCTCAGAACATCCCTGTCCTTGTCGTTTATGGCAATTTGTAGAAAAGCCTTCTCTATATCTGCTAGAAAGGCAATTTTGTTTAGTCTGAAAAAAATCAATAAGTGAAAAATATTAGGGTTTAAATTAGTTCCTGCGTCAAGGCAGTCGTTCAAAGACAATTGTCCTGCTTCATGGGAACTTGCGTCAAAAACTATTCGACATTTAGTATAAACACTATCTTCTCTAAATACTGTATGGTGCGGTAAGTAAAAAACTGGTTTATCTGAAGGGTTTTCTAAATTGGGTACACTTTCAATTATGTTCATCTCTAAATACTCATTCAAAATATTGCAATATTGTTCGTATAACTTTGTATCACGTTTCATTTTTTTTTTATAAGACCTGTGAGTCGCACTTCGGCGGTTTTATAATTATTTTCTAAATGGTTCCAATCTCTTGTCCAAGGGAGACTGATTTCATATCTGTTATTTTCAAAACGCACAGTTTCATGAAATTGTTCTACAATTTTCTCGTTTTTAACACTGTTTGGGTCATCTTTTATGCCCATCTGCTCCAATTCCCAAAACGCCCTTAAATATGGCAATTCCTCTTCATTTTGCAATAAATGGCACTGAAATTCTCTGTCATTTTTATCATGCAATGTCCCAGCTACAATCCATCCAAAACAAGAATTCTGTAAAATGACGGAACTATCCGGTAATTTTATCTGGCCGGACAATAGTAATTCATAAAATATATCTACTCCTAATAAGATGTCAACTCTATGAGGTTCAAAGAATTTCGGGTTCGCATATGCTATATTCTCAGGCAAATGGAGACTAGAAATTTCGATCGGACTTGAAGGGGTTAAATCAGTAATTTTGGGAACGACAAACATATTCACTGATTTCTGAAAATCTTTGTTTTTATTAGATATTTCCGTTTTTATTCCATTTTTAATTTTACAGATTGATCCATTTAAGCCGCTAATTAAAGAGTTTAGATTATATTTTTTCAATCCCAAAATATCTAAAGCTGAATAAGTAACTAAAGAAATTGTGCTTGCTGAATCTAAAATAGCTAGGAACGGAAAAAAATAATCATTATTTCCCTTAATATAAACTATCGCAGTCGATAATAACCCATTATAAAAAACACCAGATGGAAAATACGCTTCGCCTTTTTTCTGACAGCTCAACGTTAAAGAAGTTGACCTAGTTTCTCCACAAGTTGAAAGTTCCGAATTTACGCGTCTTTCGTTTTTTTCTGATTGAGTTTGGCTTTTATTCGACTGATTAATTTGATTACTGTCATTTTGTTTATATTTCGAAAAATTAGCTCCACATAATGTAGTATGATGATTCAAAAAACATGACTTGCATTTATTATTTAATTTCGGGCAACGAGAAACTACATGTTTATTTAAACAATTAAAACAAAGCATTAATTTCCGCACAAAATTTAATCTATCCTGAACCGATAAATCTTGGTAATCTTTACATTTGAAAATTAAATGAGATTGATTACACATGGGACATACAATTCGATCATTTTGCAAAACGAAACTTTTTTGTTTATGAACGAATTCCGTTTTGGGCCTTGAAGCTGAGACATTTCTCTGTATATTTTCTAACGCTTGAATTCTTTTTAGTAGAAAATCAATGAAAACATCCCATTGTGGCAATTCGTTACAGTTTAAAGTCATTTCAAAAGCCTTTCTCGACTCGTCATCAATGCGTTGCAACACAAAATGCATTAAAATTGCTTCAGACAAATTATTTTTTTCTAATCCTAATTGCTTAAGTGCTCTTAAATGACTAAGTAAATTGTCTACCAAATTACGGATTTCTTTAGAGTTTTCAATTTTTATTTTGTTCATATTTAGCAGTTCTGCTACATGTCCGTTAACAATCAATCTTTTGTTTTCAAACCTTTTCTTTAAGGCTTCGAATAAGGACTCATAAGAATCATCGATATTCTGAAGAAGTTTCACTGGGCCTGTCAAGGCTGACTGCAGGTAATACAATTTTTGTGAATCATTTAACTGGTCGTTATTGTCAATTAGAGTGGTGAACTGTGACTTAAAATTCATCCACTCTGTATAACGACCTGAAAATTGTGGTAGAGTTATTTGTGGCAATTTTATATTTGAATCACTAGATATTATTCTATCGTGAGTAGCATTTTGAACAATATTAGAACTACAGGGTTTTATTAGATCGAGAAGACTCACCTCTATAGATTCCAGTTGCCCATCAATATCCGTTAAAGAATTTTCGAATTCTTCCAACTGATCTTCAGGTATTATGGCGTACGCTTCGTTTCTCAGCTCATCGTTTTTTTTCTTTAAATTCTGTATTGAATTCATCTTGATTTCCAGTTCTTTTTCGCTCATTTTTTATTTCAACGCATTAGCGATTCTTGTTATTTGTCCTCGAATGTTTCCTCGTTTTCTGTTTAGCACCACAGCTCCAGAAATTGTAGTTGCCATTTTTAGCTACGTGAGTAGGTATCACGCTTCTTTTTTGTATCCAAAAGTCCTGATTCGAACAATGTTCAATTAAATATGAGCACTGCGGCTCCTCGGACCATAAATGATCCGGCGATTTTCAGTGGACTGTATTATTACGTTGTGATTTTCGTTAATGAAACTTCATGTTGAAACACACAATTTATTTACAAAATAAAGATGAAATGACAGGCAGCGGTGGGTTCGCTGCGCTTACGTCCAAGGCTGATCACAGAACTGGCGGGATCTCTTCCCGCTCATCATTACAGTTTTCATGCGCTCTGTTGCGCCCTCTATTAAACTAATTTATAGACATGGAGGAAACAAATATTATTGACATTTGCTATCCATTTTCTTTTCAAAAGTTTTTTTTTAACCTTAATTTAAATTAAAAATTCTTTATTTTAGCTGTGTGCAGATGATAAACTGCCAAGTATTATTCCACCATCATTTGTTTATGGTTCATTTAATTTAAAATACATATATTTAAAATAACACTCATTCCGCATGAAATACAAAAGAAAAAAAAAATACATAACTATTTTATTTCAACATCAAAGATATCCATTTTATTTTCAACGTCATGACGTCATATTCTTCTGCTTTCCGTATTTATTCTTATTCATGCACCTTGTATTATTATTAAATACTTGAAAATCCCCTTTTTAATCTAATATGAAGTTATATTCAGGGTCGTACTGGCCCACCGGGCAACGAGGCAAATGCCCGCTGCGCCCTCGTCATTTTTTTTTTTTTTTTTGGAAGCACGCTTAAAGTTGTACATTCTGAAAGGCATAACATTTCAAAGATTTTCATATGGCAAATTAAAAAGTAATACTTTTTATTTTTAAAAGTATCGCATAATCAAACAGTGTGGGATCAAAGACAATTAGATAACCCAATTTCGAGATAACATAAATTATCGACAATCAGATGTGCTATTGTTACACATATTATCCTGGAACATCGTGTTTTTGTAATCCTGGCGCCCTTGGTCAGATTTTTTTCAACGCCTCTGCAAAAATAGCTTTCAAAAAACTAATATCGTGTTCGTGTTTTTGTTACTATGGCGCCCATGATACAGATTTTTTTCAGCGCCTCTGTAAAAATAACTTAAAAAAACTAATATCGTGTTCGTGTTTTTGTTATTATGGCGCCCTTGGTCAGACTTTTTCAGCGCCTTTGTAAAAAAAACTTTAAAAAAACTAACATTGTGTTTTTGGTGCGTGTTTTTGTTACTATGGCGCCCATGATACAGATTTTTTCCAGCGCCTCTGTAAAAAAAACCTTTCAAAAAACTAATATCGTATTTATGTTTTTGTTATTATGACGCTCTTAGTCAGACTTTTTCAGCGTATTTCTAAAAATAACTTTTAAAAAAATTTACTTTTCTGTCAAATATTTAGTGCCCTGGTTGATCAAATATTTCTGCTTTTTGTGAAAGTACAAACGACGAAAAAAGAATGGAATGCAATTTAAGAGAAGACATTTTCATTTTAATTAGTCCCATTTTCAGAGGCGGCTTTGGTAATCATGTAGCCCCTAGTCTGATTTTTTCAGCGCCTCTGTAAAAAACTAATATCGTGTTTTTGTAATCCTAGCGGCCTTGGTCAGTATTTTTCAGCGCCTCTGTAAAAATAGCTATTTAAAAATTAATTTCGTGTTTTTGTAATTATGGTGCCCTTGGTCAGATTTTTTTCGGTGTCTCTTTAAAAATAAGTTTGAAAAAACTAATATCGTGTTCGTGTTTTTGTAATTATAGCGCCCTTGGTCAGATTTTTTTCAGCGCCTCTGTAAAAATAACTTTCAAAAAATTAATATATATTTTTTAAATCATGGCGCCCTTGGTCAGATTTTTTTCAGCGCCTCTGTAAAAATAACTTTCAAAAAACTAACACAGTGTTTTGTAATCCTGGCTCCCTTGGTCAGATTTGTTTTCAGCGCCTCTGTAAAAATAACTTTCAAAAAACTAATATCGTGTTTTTGTAATCCTGGCACCCTTGGTTAGATTTTTCCAGGGCCTGTTTAAAAATAACTCTAAAAAAACTAATATCGTGTATTTGTAATCATAGCGCCCTATGTCACATTTTTTTCAGCGCCACTGTAAAAATGACTTTCAACAAATTAATATAGTGTTTTTGTAATTACGGCACCCTTGGTCAGATTTTTCAGCCTCTGAGTAAAAATAACTTTCAAAAAATTAATATTGTGTTTTTGTAATCATGGCGCCGTGCCGTTGGTCAGATTTTTCCAGCTCCTGTATAAAAATAACTGTAAAAAACTATTATCGTGTTTTTGGAATAGCTCTCCCCCCCCCTACCCACCCACTTACACTCCTCGCAGAGTTTAATTCAGACACTTTTCTCCGGGAGGTACTTCTGTGGCTCCGGGGGGGGGGGGGGGGGGGGATTTTAGAGTTCAGGGGTGGATATTGTACTTTCTGACCATTCAAATCACAAAATCTCACATTTTCCGCAAGGGACATTTTATTGCTTGGAGGGGGGGGGGGGGGATGTCCCCCTGGGTCACCACCTGAATTCAACACTGCACACACATAAATCGATGCTCTTAGTTCTAATAAACTGGAACATTCCATAATTCCTTAATGATAATATAGGTTACACCACCAAGACTAATTTTTCACAAGTTTTTGGGCAATGGAAACTTATGTAAATTTTGCTTTTCAAAGAATAAAAGGTTAATTTTTCATATCTATTTAAAAAATTTTTTACAATTTTTTAGCATTTGAAAATGCCAATAGTATCTAAAAACCTTTTTTTTTTTAACTGTATCTGCTTAACGACTCTAAACTTCAAACACCACCACAATTTACAAATTGAAAAATACACATGACATGTAATCGAAATAAATATATAAACCACTGAAACTTGTAAAAGTCGTTTCACAAAAGAATAGATGAAAGAGAAGCGCAGATGTGTATTTGTTTAGTTTTCAGTGCTGTTAGTGGGAGTTCCTAAGAAGACAAATTCCCTTAAG
The DNA here is from genome assembly GCA_963931845.1 of Maratus michaelseni. Classification (NCBI taxonomy): domain Eukaryota; kingdom Metazoa; phylum Arthropoda; class Arachnida; order Araneae; family Salticidae; genus Maratus; species Maratus michaelseni. The sequence goes on along the minus strand of OZ007588.1, from coordinate 30,596,382 downwards.
AAGCAGGGTTGTTTAGGTTTAAACCACGCTGGTTTAAACCATGGTTTAAACCAAATGGTTTTTTTAAAAAAACCAGGCTTGGTTTTTTTTGAAATACCAAAACTTTTATTTAAAAAAGAAAAATGGTTGCCCAAGATTTACAATGATGAACTTCAGAGATGTAAAGCTGATTTAGAAAATAAAACAGTTTGCATGGCAATGGATGGATGATCGAACATCCATAATGAACCTATCGTGTGTATAAGTGTTATCAAAGACAAAGAGTGTGGTAAAGTCACTCTTGTTGATACTATTGACACATCCGGCTCATCACATACTGGAAATTATTTAGCAAATTTGGTTTTGAGTTCAGTGCAGACAGCAGAAGAAAAGTTCAAATGTAAAATATCAAGTTTTGTCACAGACAATACTGCAAATATGGTTTCTGCCAGAAACATTCTGCATGAAGAGCTTGGTTTTTCGCGACTTACATATGGGTGCAGTGCCCACATTTTAAATCTGTTAGCCAAAGATTTGGTTAAAAGTGATGTAACAAAACATCTTACAAATATTTAAAAATATTTTCGCAATCATCATCTCCCGAAAGCATGGTATCATGCAGAAGGTGGAAGTGCGTTGGTACTTCCTCTAGAGGTACGATGGAATACTTATTGTGATTCACTTGAATCTTATGTTAAAAATTAGTCAATTCTTACAAAAGTTTGTGAGGATCACAGATCTGAGATTGATAGTGATATCTCCAGTAAAATCTTAAGTATCTGTTTAAAAAGAAATGTTGAGGACATGATTGCGATTCTGAAACCAAATCGCTGAAACTATTGATTTTGTACAGAGGAATAGCTGTTCTCTCGCTGAATGTGTATTAGCATGGAAAAAGCTAGAATTGAAGCTAAAAGAAGCATCAACATCAAACAATAAAAAGGCCATATCACCAGCGTATAAACAGAGATATGAACAATCATTAGTAGATGCACATTTTGCTGCATTTATTTTAAGCTCATCAGTATTGATTTCTAACCTAGGAATTGATGTCACAAAAGAAGAGAAAAACAAGGGTCTTGAATTTATCAAACAAAAATGTGGCTCTGGTTTCTTAGCACTTACATTAAAATTTTTGGGGAAGTTGGAACCATTTCATAATCATGATCAAAATGTGTTTTTTTACCCCAAAGTTGTTGATACAATGTCTGACTTTGAATGGTGGAATAGTTTTTATAATGTTTCAGGTAAATCTTTGATTACGGAGAATGATTTGGAATTTGTGAACATGCTAACTACAGCCAAAGCATTGACTGCCTGTGTTGAAAGGATTTTTTCAATATTTGATGTAGTTCATTCAAAATTGCGAAACAGATTAGGAGTAGAGAAAGCATCAAAATTAGTGGTCGTAATGAAACAAATGAACAATGATTGAGGGTAAAATTTACTATTCATTCCTATTATTCAATACTGCTGTAAGATATCTATTCAAGAAATGTCAAGTTTTTTTCTTCTTTCCTTAATAAAATGTTTGGATATATTTCATTAGTTTGTGATTCTTTATCTTCAGTTTGCAAATAGTTTTCAAATAGTTGTTATTTGTGTCAGTTAAAATTTCTTAGTTTAATTTTCTTTAAAAGAAAATGTAGACTAGTGTGTTAGTAGTAGTGATTGATTTATATGTATACATATATAAGTGATAATTTTTATTTTTTATTGTATATTAAAATATTATAATAATAAAAAACTATTATAATGGTTAAATTAAAATAGTAAAAATTTTATTATATTGTTATGAATTTTGTATATATCTGTAAATATTCCATTTGTTTAAATTTATTTTATTTTATTATTGTGAAAATTGCAGTATTATTAATGTATTTCCTATTGAGCATCATGTAATTCAATGCTAAAAGCCTCAGATGGTTTGCAAGGAAAACAACCTTACACCCTCATCTTTATAATGGAAGTCTATGGAGAAATCGCCAAGGAATGGGTTTATCGCCAAGTTGGCGATGGTTTTGGCGACTTATTTTTGTCGCCAAGTTTGGCGATATATCGCCAAATGTCGCCAAGTTGGCGACTTTTTGTGCAAACCCCCCCCCCCCCCCCATACCTATACATTGGGATCCTTTCTTGCTTGGGTTCTCTATCGAAAGTTAAAAGCACTTTCTGGTAATTTCTAGCATCTGAAGGCTCTGGAATAATCTGGAAAGATCTCTGAAACCTATATAAGGACCTCCATCAGTTCAGTTGAGTTAGTTGTCTGTCAACTGCGATTGAATTCATACGAGAGGCTTTGCATTGAGAACTGTGTTACTCGGATCGATTTTGTCGTTGATACGTCGTATTGAACGCATTGTTTCTGTGAGAAATTTTGCTGCGCTTTTATTGGATTTGAAGATTACTGAATATCTTGTAATTTTCAGAAGATATTTGTGATCGTATTGCACTGTTTATAGTGAATAAAGCCTTTTTATTGTTCTTATATATTGGCATCAGTCCTTTCGAACCCCGAGCTTACAACAATATAATTGCAACAAAATAACTTAAAGTAATTTTTGTTTAATGCTTGACTTCAAATATTTGAAAATATTAATATTAATCTTTCTTCTAAAATATAAAATCATTTAAACCAAAAAAACCTGGTTTAAACCAAAAAAACCAGGTTTAAACCAAAAAAACCCGGTTTTTGGGTTTTTTTACAACCCTGTTAAGAAGACATCTCGGTGGAGTTTCACCTTAGATATATAGATATCCAGTGGTATCTGTAGTAATACCAGATGTGACACTTTTTATTGATTATACCATATTGTGAGATTTTTGGATCTCTGTAACTTTCTGAAGAAAATAGACACCGGATGTGGAGGTATTTTTCCCTGAAATACTAATTAACACACGCTCGGCGTACAGACATCAGCAAAGAAAGAAACTTTAAAAACGAAAAAATAAAATATCGAATTAAGTAACTGTTATAGGAGTTTTATAATGTTTTGAGTAATAACATAAGCTGTCCAAAACTTTTTGACGATATTATTAAACAATTTTCATTGATACATATTTAAAATTTTTAGGTATTCCCATTAAGGTGAAAACGAAAAATAACTTTGTCAATAAACCTTATCATTTTTTAGATACTTTTATTTTTCAAGATATCGAATAAGAAATAGATGCAAAATAATGAACACATATAAGCTTATTGCGGTAGAAAAAAACGTGTTATTCTTCTTCTTTTCTATATTTTATCCCCATTACGCAATTAAGTATTTCTATTTTCTTTGACTTTGTTTTTTGTTTTGCAATACAATGCTTAAATATAATTGTGATAGTACATATTATTTTTAAAAAATGTAAATATATTTGAAGCTATTGCTGCTCTTCTGGTGCATTTCTTCCTTTATTTTTTGTCTGTGTGTGTGAGTTGCGGCGACTATTAAAATTAAATTTGGCTTCTGTAATTAAAATAAACAGCAATTTAAAATTAAATATGATTTATTTTAGTGACTAGGTGAGATAAAGGGTGGAAATTACGGAAAGCTTTTTTTTTTTTCTTTTTTCAAAATGTCGATTGTTTTGAAGAGATTATTCAACTTTTATCGAAGAAAAATGAGGATTTTTGATGATAAAAAAAAAATCCTTAGTGCTCTGAATAATTATATAAGAAAAAAGCTGACAAAATTAGAAGTAAAACAATTCAGTATTATTAAAGTAATCGTGTCGTGGTCATATATTTAAAAAGCAATTTTGAGAAAAACTAGTTTCAATTTTATTGTAGAATGCTTATTATATATATATATTATATAGAATCGTCTATTCCAGATTCTGGCCACATAAAAAAGTCTTGATTCCGTTGATAAAGCCGCTAAAATAAAAACTCGATTTTCCGAAATTTATAAATTATGATTACGTGCAAATTCTTAAGGCGATTTTCGAAAAAATATTTTTTAACGTTCAGTAATGCAAAAATTTCTGCTCATTTACAAACATAAAAATAATGTTCGACAGGAACCGAATTTCGGTTACCTTTCTAGTTTCGACAGAAAACGAAAATGATATTATCTTTAAAATATATTCAAAGTAATTAACATAAACATGCATGTTATCTGAATAATGTTTTGCGTAGAAAGGGAAGTACATAATTATTAACTAAAAATTAATTTTATTGAAATAAAATGAATTAAATATAAGGTGCTATAAACATAAAAAATGATTCAAAAATAATTTAATTTAAAAATAACGAATTTAATCAATATTATTAATACCTTCTAGATTTATCCCCTTTTATGTGAATACATAGTATGTGCGGCTTTTTGGATGGTAGTGGCGTTTGGGAGAGGATAGGGAGGGCAGTTATAGTAATACCGATTATTCGGCAGTATTTTCGCCGAAACTAAGATTTTGCACTGAAAACGAAAATGAAACCGAATATTCGGCCAAACTCTACATAAATTGCAGGCTTGGTCATTGAAATAATTTGTAATACAACAGATTCTTTTCTTTAAATTAATCACATCTTGAGTTAAAATTGATTGTTGTCTTGTGACAGCAGTTTTTTTTCTCTTCCTGCACTGTCGCGTCCGGAAATTATGTTCAAAACGGCACCTTTGACAGCATTTTCTGAAATATATTTTGCTTTTCCTAAAAAAATATAAAAGACAGTTCTATTACAAAGTTTCTGGTGGGCAATAAAAAATAGCTGGTATTTTCGGCCACTTAAAGCAATCAGGAGTTGTAATGAAATTTAATGAAAACATTTCAAACAAAATTATCATGCAATACAATTCAAGTAATACTTTTCAAAGTAATACATTCAAAGTAATGCTTTTAAAGAATTATTACTTTTCCAAAGATTTTCTGCCCTTCCCCCCTGCCTTGCGTATACACATGAATTGCAGTACAAAAGAACAAGATCTTTGAAAAACAGAAACAATCCCAGTAGCATAGCTTTTGTAAATGTAAGTTTGCTCATTTGAAAGGAAACCTAAATACATTATGTCCGGGAATTATTGTCCACCCCACAGAAACTGGAAATGCATATGTGTTTCTAATTATCAACCGATAATCGGTATAAATAAAGTGCTCTTGATGTGAAATCTGCTTCGTTTGTCTCGTTCTATCCAGTGTCAAAGAAATACTCCGTCTTTATATTATTTGCCGGTGACCTGAGTTATTTACTTATTTTAGTGTAATCTTAAACATTTTTTTCTTATAATAAGCTTGTACTTCAACCTTTTAAAAAAAAAATAGTGTACATTGTTATAAAATATCATCACCACAGCTCAGATATGCTGATGTTGCATTTTGCATAACAAGAACTGTGACTTGTCCATGGAAAAACAATATAAGGTATAAGACTACAAATTAATTTTTTTGATTGTATCTCTTTCACAAGAATGTTTATTAGTTTGAATTTTTTCGAAATCTGCAAAATTTGCCTAATGTATTTCTTTATTTTCTCTTTGTAACTGTGGCGAGAAAAAAAAATCCCTGCCGGCTCGGCCTACAGGCGGGGTTAGATTTTGAAGTTAGCTACTAATTTCACCAATAAAAACTTTAATCAAGATTAGAGATAAACCCAGTTCTTCACTAAGAATGAGCTCTAGAGACCTAAAATTTCTTAAGAAGTTTATTTTGTTTATACTGTCTAGTTATACCTCACATTTTCAACAAATTTATGAACCTATTGTCGTTTTTGTTATTTTTGAAGAATTCTATTATAAAAACAAAATTCCTAGCTTGAAAACAATGTCCTGACGTATTCAACACTTGAAAGAGGGGGTTAATTTTCGTACTTTTCGAAACAGATTGATAAGTTAGAAAGCATAAAGAACTTAGATGGGATTTGGTGTTTTCCGTTTCGGTCTCGACCGGTTCAGCCGATGCATGTTTCGAAAGACGGGCTAAAAAAAGCCGCTTTCGGCTTGTATCTGCCTCCACACTTTGGAACGTGGTTTCTGGCACTCGTTGGTGCAACATTTTTCGGTCAACCTTTTAACCCCTTCGCGACGAGAGCACTTTCCTTAATTTTTAATCTTTTACCACCGGTTTTTCACAACAGAAAATTTTCTGTAATTGAATCGCGAAAATGCTCTGACTAAGTAAGGTAAACTTTACAATAAAAAATAACTGAGAAGAATAATGAAGGATTCTGAGCACCTTAAGTGGCACGTATACCGGTCACTCGTCTCCAAGGGGTTAAATTGCGGGGTTTAATTAATATCTCGGCCAATTATATAAAAAAAACAACAAAATTGAAACTCAGGTGTATTAAGAACTGCCTTGGACTATTCTCATCCAAATTTACAGACCTTTTGTGCAGTAAATTTTCCTAGACATTTCTTTCTTTTTTTTCCGCACACACAAACACATGCTCAGAGAGAGAAACACCTTTCTTTTAATTATAGATATCCTTCAAATAAATTACAATAACAAACTTATTTCTGACAGAATTGTGATACATATGGCTATTAGTATTAAGTTGTAGTTGGCAATAAAAAAGAAAAAAAGAAAAAAAAATCTGTTAAGGGGACTCGGTACCCTTGATTCAACGAAAAATGACATAAAAATATCGATTTTCTTATTTTTTGATTAAATTATACTTTATTACCCTTAGTACATTCTCATGAAGTTTTGTAAAGATTCGATTATTATAAGTACAGTTTAAAGCGAGAGTGGCCGAGAGGTTGTACCCTCGAAGCAGGTAGACGGGAGGTGCTGGGTACGAACTCAATTGTGCCCGTCGGATTACTCGTTGGGAGTTTTCCGTGGTTTTCTTCCAACCTTTGATTTCCTTGCATAATTACGTGTTAGGTTCCCTTAGAAAGCCCCCCCCCCCATGGAGGGCACCCCCCCTTTAAGGCCTATATCCCCGTGTTGATAATTGGTCGTCATGAACACAATCAACCAACCTTTTATGGTCTGTTTGATAAAACTAAGTATCAGATTTACAAGAAAGTAAAAAGTTTTTTTTTTTTTTTTACACATACAAATGTAAAATAAATTCAGTTTTTCACTGTAATTTTACAGGTACTAGCACATTTTATTTTTTTTCACCCAAACTAATTAACTTAGGAAAAATCCGATACTTAAAATTGTAGAGCACACTTCTACGAATACTTTTTTAAAAAATTGGCTGAAAATGTTCAAAATTGTAGGAGAAGATACATTTTAAAATTAACTTAAAATTGCCAAAAAAAAAAAATTAAATTTTTCGAAAGTTGCTTGAAAAATTGAATAATTTCTTATTAGAATCATTTTCCTTCATTGAGTCCTTTATTATTATGCCAAAAATGTATACCTTAAAATACTTAAATAAAAAAAATTTTCAAAAGGTACCTAGTCCCCTTAAAATAAAATTTATGGCCAACCTTCTTGGGACTTAAATTACATATGAAAGGAAGGGGGGGGGGGTTAAAAGGTATTTCACAACGAAACTGACAATTCCATAAGTCCTACTCCATTTAAGTTGGATTTCTAATGCATTTAATCTCCAAATAAAGGACACTCCATTGAAGAATAGGAATTATCTCATTCAAAATATATAAAATAATCCTGTAGCCGTTACGTATGTTAACTTTTCAAAAAATTTGTTTTAGATACTTTTAAATAGTAGTTGGCGCCCTTTTGATTAGAATTTGGTGCCCTTTTTATTCAAGTTGCCACCGCCCTTTTGTCATGCCAGTACGACCCTGGTTATATTAATCTTCTTTTTAACTCGAATTTTTTTAATTTCATTTTCATATTTCACGTGGAAAATTTTCAATTTAAAACTAATGGTTCGGGAAAAATTATTATTCTACAATTTTATTTATTGGCAACAAGAAAGAAACATGGTTAAATTTTATAGTAAAAATCTTTATTGATTTTCTATGAAAATAATGAAATTTTTAGTTAAGAAAAATATTGGTACGTCTCTATTATCCCTTCGACCACTTTTCATAACAAAAAACTATCGCCAAACTGTAATATTAAAACGACAAAAATGCAGTTCCATTGACTTCATGTCAGAAGCATTATACGTGTTTGTTATGTCATCAAGTGGTTTTTAATTTGACATTTGTGTGTATTTTTCATTATTTTTTACTAATTTATTAGTTATTTCATTAATTAAAATAACAATTGTGTCCTTAAATTCTTATATTTTATTTATTTATTTATTTTGATATTCCAATGGCAATGCTCTCCCGTTTATTTGGCGATAGTTTTTAGTTATGAAAAGTGGTCGAAGGGATAATAGAGAAGTACCAAAATATTTGAATAAAAATTATTTGAATTTAAATAAAATCTAACCTATGTTCATTTCTGAGTTATAATCCATCTATATGCAATGATACAGGACTGTTAAATCCTTCGTTTTGACATTTACCTCAGCCAATCATTCAAACAAAATCAGGATTATGACATGTGGGGTGCATATTTTTTGTGTATATGTTAATTAAGGTTGTTCCGAAATTGATACTAGCTACATTGACACATTTTAGATCTATACATGCCTACAAATTGCATCTATCCTTATTTAGATATCAATAAATCAAATAGCATTTTTCATAGAAGTAGCGGATATTTCAGAATTTGCTATCAAAATTTGTGTTTTAAAAGTCGATTTTTAGTTGCTTGGTAAGGTCTGGAAGGGTTGCTATCAGGAAGCAACAAAGCCAGACTTCGACTATCTAGGACCCCGGGGCAAGCATCATACTTGGGGGAGGGGGCTTCTATCCATTCATATAAATTGTTCGTGAATTATGCTAAAATGACTAGTACTAAACTTCATATATATTTCATGTTCTGATAAATTTCGTAGCAGGTATTATACAATGATCAATTGGTACAATTTTTAATGGTTTTAACTTGCTTTGTGACGAAGAAAACATAAATAATGAATTTATCTTGAAAAAAAAAATGAATAAAATTTTAATCATTAATTTTCTAATGATATAGTTCGTTCTTTTTTTTTTTTGTGGGGGGGGGGGGGGGCGATAGGGACATGGGGTATGGGAAGCAGAGAGAGGAATGGGAAGACTGCACTTTCTTCCTAAATCTTTGAAAATGTAAAAATTTCGGTCAGTTTTGGCCAATTTTAACCATTTGGCACCCTTTTAACGAAAATCTTGATTACTCCCATGGGGGAGCCCCCTCAAAAGGGTGAGGGGCCCGGGGCAGCTGCCCCGCATTCGTCAGCCCTTGAGGAGCAATCAATTATAATTTAACATGTATTCTATTTACACAAAAATGGTATCCGATCCTTAGGAACTTAACTGGCAAATTTCATGCATGAACGTACAAAAATGACTTCTTTGAATTTGTCAAAGTTTCGTGTTCTTAAGCGATTACAGGGAAAAAAAAAAAAAAAAAAATAGAGAACAATCTTAGAAGAATGATAGTTGAAATTGCGACACGCTAGTAGCTTGCGCAAAGAAAAAAAAAAAAAAAAGAAAAAAAAAAAACTCTGCAGATAATAATAAAGTTTTCAATAAACTTAAAATGAAAATGTACAATAATAAAGTGACCTAATTATATACAAAAATATTCTGAATTACAGTAGTCATATACTATTAATACTCTGAAACTATAAACGCAAAGACAACAATCTAAAATAAACCCTCTTCATAATGCATATTAATATTTAGAAAACTAATTTCGTATTACAAGGAACTGCCTAACCAATTAAAAGGGAAATTGACAGCCAGATATCAATTGCCCTATTAACTGGTTAAAACTAAAACTATTTTAGTGATGCAGAGTAACACTTTTTGCAACATAGGTATAAGCTCATTTCAAATAATTAACAGACATGAGCTGAATTTTTTGTATCAAAACACGGAAAAACAATTTCCACTTTGTAAATTGTGATGGAGGTCGACTACACCAAAATAATTTTACGAGACATAAAAAAATAAATCGGTAATTGACAGAGTTATAAACTACATGTTAAAATTTTGTTCAGTGATCATAAAAATAAACTTACTTGGTTTTCAGATGCAGAAAACCACGAAAAAATACTAAAATAATTAAGATAGACAAAATATAAAATCAATCTTCACTTTTCGTTGTGAACTACGTAATGATTTTGAGTCAACAGATGGCGCTACTGATGATAATAAAATTTAATAACTGTACTTTTTTAATTTTAGAAATTTCTTAATGATGTATTTAGAACAATAGATTATTTCTAAAAATATGTTTAAAATTAATAATAATACTATAAATATGTATATGATAATCTGTAAACAAAATTTTAAAATTTCAAGGTCAAAGACACGTTATTAATTTACAATGATGCCAAAATATAGCAAGTAATGTTAATTTCAATAAAAATGTGATTTAATAAAACTAACAACAACACATTTAATTTTTTAAATTTAAATCCAACAACTTAAATCCCTAATTTTATAAAAAAAAATCCTAAATATATTTTTTAAATAATGACTTTACCAAAATGAGAATTCTTGTTGAATAGTGACTGAAAAATTTATACCTTATTTTATGTTATGAATATGTTTTATTTTTATTTTCTCAGTGAAATATATTTGTTATTTTAAAATATCATATTTTTATTTTTCATATTTTAATTTTTTAATAGGTAGGCTTCCAATATTTTGGCAACACTTCCCTCATAACTTTCCTGTCAAAACAAACTTTCAGTTTCAAGATCAATAAAAATGTTGTAGTGAATTATAAAGATGGTATTATGTCCATCTCACATATTGCTCTGCGGCTTGAAATAGCAGAATCTTTTCCTCTTTTACCCCATCTACATTTTGTTGGTAAGTTATACATTAATGGGTGGTTTGTATCGAGAAATTTCTAATATACTAGTTTTCCTTTATGCAATATATTGCATTGTTATGAATTTTCATTTCTAATGCAAATGTCTTGTGTAGTGATTATGCTTGCCATAATTTAAAATACATTTAAAAGGTTTGTCTTTTTTTGTAGCGACGTAATTTGCTACTCATGTATTGGGCCTATATGACGTAGTTGAATATCTGGATTCTTTTTGTTATTATGTATTTAAATTAAGTAATGTTGCAAAAACATCTCTTTGCTTTAAAATTCGTTGTTTTCGCGTATTTTAAATATTTGTGTATCGTTTGTTTGTAATATATGTATAATTTTGAAAGAATTTGACTTAATTACAGATTTTGTTTCCAATTACCCCCTCCTAAGTATGAAAATAGCTTTAGCAATGAATTTTTTCAATTTTAGACAAACAAAAAGTTTTTTTTATTGCTCATATGTAATGCATTCGATCCCTAAGTTGAACTTACCTTTTTAAAAATAAAGTTTTGTTTTTTCCTTAAAATTGACAACTGCTATGTCAAATTATAATATTATTTAATAATAATAATAATTTTCACTGAGAATAATATGTCCCTCTTAAACTATCTGTTGTCTTTTCACAGCTGGCAGGTAGTTTAGATATAGTTTAGTTAGCCATTCTTCAGCTGCATTTTCTTGTATATTGCACAAATGTCATCCTCAAAATTTAGGATCCATAAGATTTGTTAAAAAATGTGTTGATTGCTTGCTCAAACATATTCCTAAAATATTTGAAATATGATTGCCATATTTCTTCAGATAATAAATCTAACCATATTTCAACTGAGAATAATTGATGTTGAATCCTTTTGCAGATTATTGAGAGCTTTCACAACTATTGTCAGTTATTTTTCTAAGTTAACAGCTTCATGATAAATGTTGATGTTTTCCAATATTATTAAAATGGATTCGTCAAAATTTCCCACCTTCTCTAGAGCTATTTCTCTAAAACCTGATTTTCTCCATGTTAAATTGGGTTTTTCATGAAAAAACCCATTTGGGGTTTTATCCAAAAATATTTGGGTTTTTGCAAACCCTGATTTATAGTAAATTTCTTGATTTTGATTATTTTAGCATGTAATTTAAGCGCTTAGTTCAATTACATGTCTATTAAATTTGTGTTTTAATTATTTATTTATTTGTGGAGTTTTAATTTCATTTGTCAATTTAGTTTTAAAATATTACACAGAAACAAACAAATGCTGAATTATATAGTACATTGTTTTAAGTGCAGATCTTCCGTAATTGGGTTGCACATTCATTTTTGAGATAGATTTTTAAAAAAATAATGCTTGAAAATTATTTAAAAAGTCAGTCAGTTGAGATACAGTTTTCAAAGGAATTGCATTTGAAAGTACAATTTTGTCTCTGTTCGATGGTGTAAAAATTGAAATTGTATGATGTTTAGAAGTTTAAAAAAAAATGGTACTTTTCGGTTAGCCGGGCGCCAGTGATATATGTACATATATAAATATATATGTATATGCATATATATGTATATTCATACATATATGTGTGTACATATATGTATGTATATATATGTGTATGTAGATATTTTTGTATCTATATATATATGTGTATATATACATGTATATAAATCACTGGCGCCCGGCTAACCGAAAAGTACCAAAAAAACTTGCAAGAAAAATAAATTGTTTGCTCAGATCATTACTGTCAATATGATGTCAACATTAGATACTTACGGACATGTTTTTTCTTGGTAATATAGATATACAGTAGACTCCCTGGCTATAATGTCATACACTCACGCACCGTTTTTTTTTGTTTTTTTTTAAAAATCCGTTATAAAAAGGAAAAAAGTGTCACCAAATTTTTAGGATTTTTTCCTTTATAGTAACCTGGCTATTGTATTAAGTTATTGGTTTGGCACGAGTTTAGAAATCGCGCTAATCAAAAAGTCGCCAAAGATCTGGACGTGAGTGTAACACATCTGTTCAGACTCCCTCAAATCCGCACAGCTTCAGACCAGATGTTGTGTGGATTTTAAAATTTTGCAGATTTCTGGTTACTGTTTTGTTTACATTTTTAAACAATAATTTGAATGTAACAAACAATGCACTGGAAATTATAATGAATGCTTACATTAAAATAATAAAGTAAAATAATAAAATTAAAAAAATAATTAAAATATTAAAAGAAAAGGTCAAATAAATAATTCATAATGCATGACTAAATAGGAATAATAATGATGAGATAAATTTTTCTTGAGTTATTCAATGCAACTCATCTTATAAAGGTACAGTAATAATTTTATAAAAACCGTAAAATAATGAAATTTTATTTCATGTTTAGCCAGATTTAATAACCAAAAAAGCTTCATTAATACGTAAATCTATTTGCTAAAAAATCATGATCGCCACTGATATCAGTGCTATCTTGAATTTTTTCGGAAATAAATTTATACTTTTTCATGAGAAAGCATAAATCCAATGATATTAACCAGAATTACATATTAAAATGTGTACAGGATGATATAAAAATAAAAAAAATCTCGAATTTCCCCCTACATCTCAATTGTAAATTTCACTGTTTACATCTGAAACAATGTGCAGATTTTAGGTGTTTGTGGATTTTAGGGTTGTGGATTTGAGGGAGTATACTGTATTATAAATTAATAAATACATTTTTTAAAATTGTCCTTTGATTTTTTTTTTTTTAATTTAATTTCTTGTACATTTTTTAAGTAATATTTCTTGATTATGTAAATTTATTTATTTATTTAAAAACTTGAAATGAAATATAAGTTTTATTGCACCTTAGCTTCAAGGCCAAAGAGGCCTATGAGTGATGCAAATAGGCCTGCTGGAGGGGGTTCAAAGGAAGATAGTGTGCCCAGCCAAGGGAGTAACAATGAGTTTTCTATTGATAAATATCGAGGTTCTAGAAAGCTCCAGGACATGACTATAGAGACATTTTCAAATATTGGTAAGTCATCTTCCGTTATTATGAACTAGCATTGTGATGATTCTTTTGTTTTTATTTTACTGCATGTACTCCCTCAATAGCAGAATTTTGAACAGTAAACATCTGCAGCAAACCAAAATTTATATGTGATCCAAAAATGCTGAATCAAACTTACAATCATAAGAAATTATAGTAACCTATTAAAAAAGCAAAATTTGCATTTATAATACATTAAAAAAATGAAATATATGCAGGAGTAGGTGCGGGAGCCAGGATCGAAACTGGGAACCCATGGGCAGTAGGTGAGATCTTTAGTGCTGAGCAAAAGGCTAGCTGTATCGCTTTCTGCGCGAAACTCGTTTTACTGCCCATGCAAGATGCCGTTGCCACAGTATTTTCTACTGCCCATACAAGATGGCGTCTCCCCAGTAATCACATCCGGGTCATCAATGCAAGAGTAAGTGCGGGAGCCAGGATCGAAACTGGGAATCCACGGGCAGTAGGCAAGATCTTTAGTGCCGAGCAAAACGCTAGCTATATCGCTTCCTGCGAGAAACTCGTTTTACTGCCCGTGCAAGATGCCATCGCCACATATATAAAATAAATTTAGACCTAAAATAATTTTAGAACTTTTGTGAAGCCTGGCATTTTGTAAGCTGTTAGATTAATTTATAAGGTCTGAAATAGCATCTGCTGCTTACCATATTTCTATTATTGGGTTTAGTTGCGTAATTTATGCCTCCACATATTTTTCACACCTGCGTTTTTCAAAGAAAATTTTGCTAAAAAAACATATATGTGCATAATTTTTGCATCCTGGTATAATTTAAATTAAGGAAATGATCAATATGACCGCATATGTCCCAACAATTTTCACCCTTTGCAATGTTTCAGTTAAAATATCGGAAACACATTCTTTTTTTTTTTTTTTTTTTTTTTTTTTTTTCATGACTTTTCTTTATAAGCTGATGGTATTGTAATTATAATTTGGTTTCATCAGTCCTGCAATACATTTGTGCTGATTTGTTCACATTAAACAATGTTTAGAAAAAATAAAATATCTGTTTGTAATATACTAATTGAATAATTTGAAATAAGAGTTACTATAGTACAATCACATAATTATGGGAACTTCTGTTGACAGTAATGGACATAAAAATTGTGATTCAGATTAAAAAAATAAAAATCATAATTGTTTCATTCACATTATTTAGTACAATTTTGGCTTTGTAAGAGCACAAAGGGGAAAAAAAGTATCTTAAGTTTTCTGAAAATATCAAAAGAAAGGAGCCTGTAGTTTTTTAATCTTTTAAATATAGTTCAAAAATAGTGTAATAATTCTACGTATATATATGTTCAGGGGTTGATCCAGGAAATGATTAGGGCCTTTACTCTTAGGTTCTTTTTTTAAAAATCCATCCCATAAGAACAAACGGCAAAATCCTCAAACAAGGGCGACCCCCGATTTGGCGATTTTTTTTTTATGTGCCCCAGCACAGATGCGTGCCAACCTAAAAAACGGCAACCTCCAAATTCCACCCAATCAGAACACGTACTTTTCGGCAGACAAGTCACTACTTACACACTTCCTAGGCCAATTTCTTTCACAAAGTAAATACTGATTTTATTTCATTTTACTGCAATTTACAAAGTTTTGAAAAGTTTTTTTGCGAGATTTCTCGATTTTTACATACTTTTAGCAATATTTTCATTCAGATTTTTACAACTTTTAGCTATTTTTTCCTCCGGATTTTTCCATTTTTACAAATTTTTAGCTATTTTTTCCTCCAGATTTTTCCATTTTTACAAATTTTTAGCTATTTTTTCCCCCTGATTTTTCCATTTTTACAAATTTTTAGCTATTTTTTCCTCCAGATTTTTCCATTTTTACAAATTTTTAGCTATTTTTTCCTCCAGATTTTTCCATTTTTACAAATTTTTAGCTATTTTTTCCTCCAGATTTTTCCATTTTTACAAATTTTTAGCTATTTTTTCCTCCCAGATTTTTTCATTTTTACAAATTTTTAGCTATTTTTCCTCCAGATTTTTCCATTTTTACAAATTTTTAACTATTTTTTCTAACAGATTTTTCCAATTTTACAAATTTCTAACAATTTTTTTCTCCTGATTTTTACAAAGAATTGCCAAATTTAACAGTCAATTTTTTCCTAACAAATAAAAAATCTCTAAGAAAATACCCCTTAAACTTTGTAAATTGCCATAATACGAAATAAAAGCAACGTTTACGTCGTGAAAGAAACTCCCATAGAAATTGTGTAAATAATCACTTCTCTGCCACAAAGCACAAATATTATAATTGGAGAAAATTTCTAAATTCCTAGTTTTTTAAATACATAAAATTCCTTCAAGTAGCGGTCACCAACTTATGTATGTACGCTTCGCGTACATTAACCGAAAAAAACATCACTGGACGCATGAAACTAGCTGTACAGCAATCTCTAGAATGCATGAAACTCATTCACGCAGCGATCAGTAACTTATGCATGTACGCTTCGCGTACATTAACCGAAAAAAACATCACTGGATGCATGAAACTCGCTGTACAGCAATCTCTAGAATGCATGAAACTCATTCATGCAGCGATCAGTAACTTATGTATGTACGCTTCGCATACATTATCCGAAAAAAAACCCTCACTGGATGCATGAAACTCGCTGTACAGCAATCTCTAGAATGCATAAAACTCATTTACGCAGCGATCAGTAACTTATGTATGTACGCTTCGCGTACATTAACCGAAAAAAAACATCACTGGACGCATGAAACTCGCTGTACAGCAATCTCTAGAATGCATGAAACTCATTCACGCAGCGATCAGTAACTTATGTATGTATGCTTCGCGTACATTAACTGAAAAAAAAACATCACTAGATGCATGAAACTCGCTGTACAGCAATCTCTAGAATGTACGAAATTCGTTAACACAGCAATCTCTACAATGTACGAAATTCGTTCACACAGCAATCTCTAGAATGTACGAAATTCGTTCACACAGCAATCTCTAGAATGTACGAAATTTGTTCACACAGCAATCTCTAGAATGTATGAAATTAGTTCACACAGCAATCAATAAGTTATGTATGTATCCTGTACTCATTATCCAAAACAAAAAAAATCACTCGATGCACGAAACTACCTCTACAGTACTCTCTAAAATGCAAGTCACACGATTATTATCAAATAAAATCAATAAGTTATGTATGTATCTTGTGCACATTATCCAAAACAAAAAAACATCACTCGATGCATGAAACTACCTTTACAGTAATGTCTAAAATGCAACACACGATTATTACCAATTAAAATCAATAAAAATTCACTTACTTTTATTTTTCAAATGTACCTTTTTTTTCTTTAAGCCGTCTTCAAACCGGGGCAGTTTGTAATAAACACTATCACCACTCACTTCTTATCATGCAGCAGTATTTATACAAAAATGACCCTTAAACTGCTCACTCAAGACGACAAAATTCAAACTTACCCCTAAATAATCTAATAAAACACATCAAATAACCTAAATTTTCATTAACAATATACGCACACTATTTCAAATTCGTATTTAGCGCATTGCAGAATTCTTCATAAAAAAACAACACGTCAAAAGATTAAATTCACTTCACTTCGCAAAACCGACAGTTCAAACGAAAATAGACATGCGATGTATACGTTTGCCGTGATGCAACACTAAAGTCGGCCCAAATAACTTGGGACTGGATTTGAAAATCTCTCATTGTCCAATAAATTTGGCCCTTCATCCATATGCTTTCTTTTTTTGGGCCTACTGTTAAAAATATCGTGAAAAATTACCTCTGATTTTAAAGGCTCTCTATTTTCTGACCAATGAGAATGCTGCATTCTCATTGGTCAGAAAATAGAGAGCCTTTAAAAACAGAGGTAATTTTTCACGATATTTTTAACAGTGTAGTAAATTCCGAAATTACCAGCTTCATACTCAAAAACATTTTTACGGTATAGGGCATCTCTTTCTACCTCATTCTACTCATCTACATCATCCAACAATACGGCACACAATAAACCAACCAACCCAACCAAACGAATGTAATTCACTCATAAGCCAATCAAATTTCCAGATCAAACCACATTAGGCGGGGAAGAAATGCAAGAAACAAACCGGTAGCAAGAAAAACTCATTTATCGCTTTCCCAAATTCGATGCAGCCAAGCATCGTCCTTGTTTGAGGATTCAACCGAACAAACCAAACATTATTTTTAACACTCTGCAACATAATTGAAAAGTGTTTATGATTTCGGTTTGTCTATCTGTCTGTCCATGCATACCCTAACTCTCGTAAATATATCCAGAATGTCATGCAATTGATATGTTATTGAGGTTTACTATGGCATGTTTAGTATTGAAAATGAAGTGTGTACCACTTATAGTAGTCTTACAAGGACACTCAAAATAATTTTTTACATTATGGTCTATGGGGAAATATCATTTGCAGTTCATTTTAATGATGTTACACTATTTCAAACATTGAAATTCATATATATCATTGAGATGCACTACAAGAAGTTTACTATAGAATAGGGTGTGCATAGCACTTATAGTTTCTTTACATGGGCGCTCAAAAGAATTCTGTTACATTATGGTCTATAGGGAAAAATGGTTTGCAGTTTATATTAAGAATGTTTTACTATTTGAAACATATTGAAATTGATATATATCACTGAGCAGCATTACAAGAGGCTTACTATAGAATATTGTGTGTATAACATTCATCGTTCATTTACAGGGACACACAAAAGAATTCGGTTAAAGTACTGCCTGTTAGTAATAATTGCTGGAAGTGTGTTTTCAGTTGTGATATACATTTTTAAATTTAATTAATTTTTTGCTTATTACTTGCTGTGTATAAATTCTATAGATAATATACAGGGCTGCACAAACCATCTAGAGTACATTTCCGTTTATTGACGGAAATTGCTGAATGGGAATTTTCAACTGTGCTATGTGTTGCCTAACTGAACTAAATTTTAGATTTCTATGTAGTATACATACAAATCTAAAGATCATATACAGGGCTGCAGAAAAGAATTTGACATCACAGACATCATCTTTAAACTTATTAAAAAGTCAAAATTTCTAGAAGTATTTTGGAAATTTTGCAAAATGCTACTTAATCTATGCTTGACATATGATTTTTCATTCTTGTTATTTTGTTAGAATTTGAAATGTGCAATTTGCAAATAAAACAAGCTCACCAGAAAGGGAAACAAGCAGGAAGGCTTATAACAGTTATTGATGCTTCGCATGAATTTGAGTAACTGAATTTGATTTTTTGTTACCAAATTTTATTTTTTCCATAGACCATTATGTATCCAAATTCTTTTGAGTGACACTGTAAATGAATGATAAATGCTTTGCACACTGTATTCTACAGAAAGCATGTTTTAGTGCAATTCACAAATGCATATTACTTTCATTATGTTTAAAATAGTGTGGCATCATTAAAATACACCGCAAATGATTTTTTCCTTATTGACGAATCCCGTTACATTATTACATTCGTCATCATCCACTGAGCTGTCAACTTCTGAAAATTCTTTTAATAAGAACTGTGACTTTCAATAATTGCTCTCAGATTTTTCAGTAGTTTTGTCAGTAATGTAAGATCATCATTTATTTTGTACAAATGAGAACATACTTCTAATTTTATGAGAAAGAAACTTGCTGATATCTCTGCATCTATGATTGATTAATTGCTGTAGTTTAATTAATGCATAATGTATAAAATTCATAACCATTTTACAAAGTGAAATCACTTACAGATGTATTGAATAATAACTTTTACAATAAACTGTTAAAAATAACTCAATTGTCATTATATATTTTTCAATCGCTCAATTCTTGCCAGTGCATGACTTTACCTGTAAGTCGTATTCAGTGCTGTAGTCGTAAAAAAACCAGAGGGTATATACTATAGGTAGAAGATATATGAAGGTACACTAGAGTATACACTATAGCTTCACCTAAAAATGGCGGGCATATAAAACTTCTTAAAATTTCCTGAGAGTATACAGCATATACCCTCCACTACATCTTTGGTTGTGTTGTCAATTTTTATACATTGTGAAGTATAGGTGTAGGAGTCCCTGGAACACAACGACAGGGATTATGGATTAAATCCAAACTTCTTCTTTTGATAGTTGAATTTGGTAGCTCCTTATATATATATCCTTAGACCTTAGATAGCTAAAATTATTATTTTAGTAAAAAATATGTGGAATATATAAAAGTTTATATAACATTTTGAAAGTTTTATTACTTATAAAGTCTTTGCCATATTTAATTTGTTCTTTGAGTTTAACTGTTAACTTAACTGTTAATTGTTGTATGTGCAACTGAAATTGAATAACAGATTATAGAGTTGCAGTTTTGATAGAATTGGCTGTATATCACTTTTGAAGTTTTTGTGTTCGGTTATTAAAAGACAATTAGAACCTCTAAGTTTCTCAGAATGATGGTAATACAGTGAAACCTCCTGTCACTCTGAACAATGGTAACCTCTGAAACTGAAAAAACAGTCATATTTTGCTGGAACCAAATATCTTTCATAGTTTAATTATATTACACTTAACTGCTAAACAACAAATTCGGAACAATGGCCATCCACAAAAATAAAATAAAATAAATTTCAACATTATATTTGAACTTCAACTGGGATTGGCAAGAATGCAAAAAGAGGACTTGATAATTTCGACGGAAATTCTGTAATTAAAGTCAAACTTTAATTACGGGTTTTTGCACTCAGAAATAAATGATGATTTTGAGTTGAATGATATTCTAAACAGAATTGGAATGAACATGAAAGTCAGTGAATATGTCAAAGTAGATAGCAATTTGGAAATCTTTGCTACCTCTGACATGATACGAGAATTGATACAGAAAGAAAGGTCTATGAAAGTAACAGTGATGATGAAAATGAAGGGAAAAGAATGTGGAACTGTCACAAAATTCCTGTATAAATTCGGGATAGGACCTTCAATAGCTTCAGTTGTTTCTTGGATATATGCTAAGCAAAATAAGTTTTCTTTAGTGCAAAGTGAAATTATGTACCTCTTAATTACAATTAAAATATATATATATCAGGGCAATTTCATAAAAGTGTCAACTTTGTTCAAAAAAAATTTTTTTTTATGATTTTTATAAATTAAGATAAAAAATATATGCCAAGCTTTTAAATTAATGTTTGATTCATAACGTTTAGGTTGTAGCTGAAAAAT
Source organism: Maratus michaelseni (assembly GCA_963931845.1). Taxonomy (NCBI): domain Eukaryota; kingdom Metazoa; phylum Arthropoda; class Arachnida; order Araneae; family Salticidae; genus Maratus; species Maratus michaelseni. The sequence goes on along the minus strand of OZ007588.1, from coordinate 30,575,392 downwards.
AAAATATTTGCAGTTTTGTACAAATAGTATTCTTGAAAGAAACTGTTAAAAAAATGTAATTATTGTTTATTTTATATTTCCTTAATAAATGAATGCATGTAGTAAAATATTTAATGGTTTAGAATAGTCTTAAAGCCATATACTTGATAATAATGCATGCAAAATAAACTAGGTAATCATGATCGATATGCTTTTGAAAAAGCTGTCACATGTGAATAGTTATATAGTGTAATTTCTTATGATCATTCTGGAAATTAAAAGAAATATTAAATTTATTAGTTTAGTCGATTTTCTTTTAATTTGTTTATGAAACTTTCAGTCATTCTGTCACATCAAATGACAGTTAATAACTACAACCCTAAGACAGGTAGGTTGCTCTAAATTATTATTTTATATTGCTTATACACCATATTTAAGATATGTATTAGTTTAAAAACTGAACGGCTTCTTAATTTACGAAAGTTTCCAGTTTTAAATACAAAGTTAGAGTAGCAAAAATGTCATTCCGTCACACAGTAAGAAATTACTCACAAATGAAAGAATAAAATAGTTAAAAAAATTGTTTCATAACTTTTTTTAATCTTTTAATTAGGGATGTAACGAATAGTGATTTGGCCGAATACCGAATATTCGGCCAAATTTTAGGCCGAATACTGACTTTAAAAAAAAATATATTTTAATTGTTTATTTATTTATTTTTTCAATTTTAAAATCAAAAATTAAATTAAGGACTAATTGAAATAATTTTTTTGTTTGAGTGTTTAAAAATCATAACAGCTGAATGTATCTTTTGTAATATTTGAAATACTTTGATGACTATAAGATAACATTTGACTTTCAAAAATATAAATAATAATTTAATTCATATATTTTTTTAATCCATAGATAGTTCTAGTAATTTATATATTTTTTACCTAAAATAGAAACCCATTACCTCTGTAAAAATGAAACTTTTTTTATTTTAGTAAAATCATTTAACCCCCCCCCAAAATAAGAACTTGCATGTGTCCTCTGTCTTTTTATATCCTTTCTCATGCAACTCAAACTTAGTAAATTTACATTCTGTATGTCAAGAAAAGGGTTATTTTCTTAAAGTATAATTTCATTTTCATTTTGGGATTGCTTTTCAGAAATAAAAAATAAGAAGTCATCACTGCCAAATTTGTCAAATGAAGTTAATAATAATACAGCAGATAAATTAAGAGAGGTAGATTGCTATTTTGATAAACCTTTAGTAGCTAGGACAGAGTGTCCATTTAACTGGTGGAAAACAAATGCAGAAAACTTTCCAAGTATTGCAAATTTAACAAGAAATCGTCTTTCAGCTCCTGCAAGCACAGTATATAGTGAACGTTTGTTTTTTGAAGCTGGTAATATATATGAAACCAAACGAAACAGACTTCTTGAAAATGCTGAAAAGTTATTATTTTTGCATCACAATTTCAGGCTTTACAGTGATAAATTATTTTGTTACCCCTGTATGTTATTTTGAAGTAACTCATTAAATGCTTTTTCAGTATAGGTAATAGTTTTTTTTCTTTTCAATGTATCAAACTCATTAGTTCGTTTGATCAACATCTAATGTTTAATTTTTAATTAGTAAAGTAATTATATAGTCGTATATTTATTCAATTTTTTTTATTTAAAAGTAAAACTAAAAACTAGAAAAATGATTTAATTTGTGAAAGATTAAACATTTTTACAAGACAGTAAAATATTTATTTTTAATATTTATGAATTTTATTGTTTAAGAAACTGTTATCATCATTATAAATCAGATTAAAAAAATATTAGATATAAACTTAATATTTTTAAATTCACTGGAGAGATTTAAACTTTAAATGCAGTATATATTTTGCATTTTAATGTAAAATAAATTAATGTTGCAATACTTACTTAAATTCACATGATGCCTAAATATACAGCAAGAAAAATATTTTTATTTATGTAATATCATTATATACAGTTATTTATAAGTTGTCATGAAGCTTTAAAATTACATAAGTATTAGGATTTCTTTTTCTTATAATAATTAATGTATTTAGATATAATTTTTTAATATTGTTTGTTGAAAATATTTAAAATCACATATTGTTTTGATTTTCTGGAACTTATTTAACCAAATTTCTTAGAATATTCGGCCAAATACGCAACTATTCGGCAAAATATCAAATTATATTCAGCTACAGGTATTCGGCCGAATATTTGGTTCAATATTCGGACATGCCAAATATTCGGCAAAAGGGCCGAATACCGAATAGTGGCCGAATATTCGTTACATCCCTACTTTTAATCAATAAGTCATGTGCAAACTGAAAAGTCAATTTTCATTTGAAAATAGTTTCAGGGTAATTGCTTTAACTTAATTCTACAACTCTAAATGTCATTCTGTCATATATGGAATTGCCCATTATCAGTAATTTTGATTTTAATGTAATGTAATTTAAAGTTTTTAAAATGTCAAACCTCTGAATAATAGACACCATGGAATATTCTCATTTGTTTTTGAAAATGGCTCGGAGTGAGCCGAAACTTGTCACACAACCTAATAAAAGTTATTTTACTGTATATTTATTACGTTGTTAATTTACACCTTTTAGCATTTAAAAGAAATATATAACAGACACCTCTCAAGACAGTCACTTTTTCACAATCCCCAGTGGTAACTGCGATTCAGAGGTTCTACTGTATTATTTTAAAATAAAAGACAATGTAATTATTTGTATTTTACCACTGTTTTATCATATTCTTTTTTTTACTGATCTTATATCTGTTATTGCTTTTAAGGTTCAGATATTTCTGGTGATGATACAAATTCTGATGTGAATTCTGTTGTGTCTGATAAATCTGGTGCAAGCATGTCAGAAAAAATATCGACAGAGAAAAACACTGAAGATTCTGCACTGCAATCTGTCGATAGTGGTGTGAAAAAGACTGATGTCGACACAAATGTTTGTCCAGAAAAAGAGGAATCTAATGAAAATCCAGATGAAAAGTTAGATCTTGAGCGAAGGAATAAATTAATGCATCCGCTACCCATAGCATTTGCATCTGGAAATCATTTTGTTGAAGTTACAAAAGGCCTCCTTCATTTATATAAAGAGAAGTAAGTTATTTTTAGATTTTATATATTTTTATTTTTTTATTGCAGGGTTTAAACTCAATTTATATCTCATAAATTAATCATAAATTTTTATAAAGTTGCAATTTTTGATTATATATTATCTGTGCCAGAAAGACTGATCACCAAAAATGGTTGTCAGTCTCCAATCATCTTCAAAACAATAATTTAATTTACATTTGTTAAACACGTATCATTGATAAAAATTGTTAATATAAAAGCAAACTAAAAAATCCCCAAAAAACTAATTAGTATACATTTATCAAATATATAACATTAAGTTGGCAGCTTTTGACGATAAAAAAATATTTACAATGGTAGTTTTAGTTGCAGAAGGATGTTGTGCCTGCCGAAATGAATATTTATACCTGTCTTATGTACATACTATTATCTATGAATATAATACATATCCATACTATTTCATATTATATTTAAGTACTTCTGTAAATGCCTTTAATATGACAACTATATAATGTTCCCTATATAGTTACAATGTTTGAAAAAACAGGTTACTGTAATTAGTGTTATTGATGCAGATTATCTCCCTGGCATTGATAATGTGTAAATATCCAATTTTCTAAACATCACGTTAAAATTTGACTTTTAAAACCAGAAACGCAAACTAATTTGTTTTCTGAAATCAACTATCTTTTTAAATGAAACTTGTGTGAAATGCTTCTTCTGAAAATTTCCAGAGGGAGCAAGTGACTCTTAGAATGATAGAATGATTTAGAGCAGGCAGTCTTGAACCCGTGTCCCACTGATAGTGGTATAGTAGCCCGTTGTGTCATTTTGAATATTAAGAAACTAAAGTTTCCTGCAGCATACACAAAAAAGACTTTTGAAGCTCCTTATTAGGGCTTCTTTAGATAAAAAAAATGACCAAGAGAGCTGTGAAAAGTGCCACTTGGTACACATACATTTCTTCTACATCAACACAAATGCTTCAAAGTGATTTTCACCATAAAAAGATGGAGTTCTGTCAGACAGAGAATGGTTTTTTCCCCTAATAGCTCTTGATGACATAGCTGAATTTGGCTTATATGAGATGCAAGGGATTTATAAAAGTCCCTGTATTAACTGTTTACTCATATTACTCGTAAAGTTAATAAAAATCTTAAAAACATCCACATAATTAAACTAATTATTACTATTAATTGCTCTAATTATCTCAGTACTAAAATTAACCTAATATCATTAAGTTAGTGTAAAATATTCAGTCTTATCTTTGAGTGTTTATTAGGCAAAATCACAGTACTGAAGTCAAAGTCCTAGTCAAAACACTAGTAACTCTAAAGAACATTAATGATGTACAGTAATGCAAATGACCACTTCTTTTTTTCACGGAAAATCTCGGCTAACATTGCAATAGTCGCTGGAATTTTTGAACTATTGATTTCACATATCCTTTTCATTTTAATAGTGCAGTAAGAGACATGAAAAGGCTGGTGTATATGTCCAGAATACAGATTTAAAGAAAGAAAGGTTTTTTTCTATGTGCCTTCCTTTCCATGGCTCAGTTGCAAATCTTACAATGGGGTGGTATTTGAAACATTCTCCCTTCTTTCTTTCATTCTTTCAAATATTTGAAAGACTAAAAGTCGTTCCTTTGCATTTTCTTAGGTGGGGCTCCCCTTGAAGGTTGGGATTCAGTCTAGTAAAGCAGATAAATGACTACATTTTGACACAGTTATAATGTATAAATATTATCACTGAGAGGGAACAGTGTTCAATAGGATAGGGATTCTTTTTTTGATTCTATCCTACTTTTTGTTGAAAATAACATTGAAATGAACATATGTTTTGCTCGTATTAGCTGCGATTCTGCTTTTGTAGCTCGTAAAAAGCGTGTAAATCTTAATATAGTTTTAATGACAAACCATTCTTAATGTGTAAATTACTTGTTTTAACTGAGTCCTCTCTTTAGCCGTGCTCATATTAAACATGTTTGACTGTATCATGTTTTTCTATGTATCAATATGCTACTTTAGTAAACATAGTTTTGTTTACTAGTGGGTTTCGATCTCTTGAGTCCTACTAGAGGGACAATTTAAAAATTTTTTATGTACTACTCTTTCTGCTATGGGAATTCTGCAAATCCGCAGTACCTATCTACCCTAGGTCTTGTAAGCCAAGCATGTACTAGGGGTTTTCGAAAAGTAAAGGTATAATGTCGCATACTCATTCAAAAATCTTTTAATTGATAAAATGTCCATCACAAATTACTTACCGGTATATATACCTTATTTTTCGATGTAGCTGCCATTATTGTCTAAGCATTTGTTAAGTCTGGATACAAGCTTTCGTATCCCACAGTCATAGAACTTCACCTCCTGTTATCGAAACCACATTTCAGGTTCGATTTTGATCTCATCATCATCATGGAAGTTTTGCCCTGCAAGATGTTTCTTCAGGTAAAGGAATAAGTGGTAGTCGCTGGGTGCAAGGTCTGGGGTGTAAGGTGGATAGTTCTTCATGAACATTGGTCCTACCTTCAGCGAAAGCAGAACACCATTTCATTACATTTTGTCCATTCATAATATTCCCGTAGACAGAAACAATTTCTTTGTGAATATTTGCTGGACACCCACCTTTTGTATGAAGAAAATGTATGACAGAACGTACTTCACATTTGGCGGGATTCTGAATAGATGCAGCCATTATAAACACGTGCTACACAAAACAGACTCACCGTACAAATAACGAATCGCTGTGAAGGAAAGGTCAAATGTTCAAGGGTACAACATGTGTTGCCAATGCACTCATTAAAACTTTTTCTTTCCTACTGTCTGAGGTGTATCATTACTTTTCGAAAACACCTCGTACTATATACTTTGCGCCTACGCTGTTTAATGGGCTTAGGTAGCCTGCTGGACTTCAAGAATTTATTGTTGTGCTCCTCAAGCGTGAAAAGTTGAAGACTTCAAATTTAAAGAAATCAGAATGATTTTTAAAAGAAATTCAGGTTAAATCAAAATTACATAACAGAAATTCGTATAAAAACATAATCGGGTGTATATGATATTTTAAAGTATTTTTCAGTATATAAATTTTAAAGTTAATTTATTTTTTAATATTTTGATTACCCATTATACTTAGTATATAGTTTATCAGAGTTCATTCTAGGATCAAGGGCAGGCAGGGTGCACTTTCCCATAAAAGGGCACTTCGGAGACAAAAAGGGCACACTCATGAATTATTACACATTACTCCAGTATGCGAGTGTGTGTGTATATATATATAGTGTATTTACAAACTTTGATTTTATTGATATATGGGTATGGGTAGGGGTCGGAAAAATTACTTTTTTATTGTAGTGAACTGCAACTACTTTATCAGAAATGTAGTTAACTACAACTACAATTACTTGTTTTAAAAAATAGTTGCTAGAAACTACTTTTCAAAAGTAGTCCCTACTTCGCTATTTTCAGATCTTGTCAAAGGATTCAATCTGCACTAGAAATTGAAGATACTAATTAAATAACTAAGAGACCACTCATTATATCGCTTCTCTGGGGATACAATTAAATAAATGCAATATAACTGAAGGCATTAAAAAATTAAGGAAGATAACATACAAGAAAATGTTTTGTGTTTGTCTCCAAAATGTTAGTTTATACACACACTACAAATTTCGTAGCAAAATTAAAAGAGATATAAACTAGAAAATTACAGAAAAACAACTCTAAATGCAAACAATAAAGAAATCTTTAAATAGAGACATTTTGAATAATAAGGAACCCGGCATTAAAACATGAAGACCTAATAATGAGTAAATAGACAAATGTTGCTATAGCAAGAAAATTAATTCCTTGGTGGGCTAGTACTAGATTTTAGCAGCAAGTGTCAATGGGAAAAAGCTATGACTTCATGCGATGCATTACTAATACACTGCAGCTGAGATTTGCCATTGAGATTCGCAAATTGTTGAACAGAAGAAATTTTGCACAAAAGAAGCAAGTTTCGGTCACGTGATTTGTAGAATGGCACATTTTCCCCCCTAAAGTAGCGTTAAAAGTAGCCTCATTTCTTGCTACTTGTTTTTTGTATCGTGCTAGTCGCTGCACTACATTCTTCAAAATGTAGTGCGCTATATAAAGGTGAACATAAAGAATTTCGCTTAGTAGCCACTGGCCGGTATGTTGATTTTTTTTTTTTTTAGTAGCCAGTCACTGGCAAGTGAGAATAATTTCTTTAATAGCCAGTAAGTAGATTTATGTCACTGAATATTTAAGAATCATGTGTATTTCACCAATTAGTTTCGAAAAAATTCCAGATTTCGTCATTTGTGAGCGTAAAAATCATGAATTTCGTCGTTCGGGTACATAAAAAATCATGAATTTCATCCATCGCGAGCGTGAAAATCATTAATTTCGTCGATTGCGCACGTAAAAATCATGAATTTCGTCGATCGAGTGCGTAAAATTCATGAATTTCGTCGATCGCGCGTGTAAAATTCATTAATTTTGTCGATCGGGCGCATAAAAATAATTAATTTTGTCGATCGGGCGCATAAAAATCATGAATTTCGTCGATCGAAACGCGTAAAAATCACGAATTCAACGACCGGGCGTGTAAAAATCATGAATTTCGCTGATCGGGGGCATAAAAATCATGAATTCCGTCATTGAGGAGCTTAAAAGTCATGAATTTCGTCTAAAGGGTGCGTAAAAATCATGAATACCGTCTAACGGGTGCGTAAAAATCATGAATACTGTCGATTGAGCACAGAAAAATCATTAATACCGTCGATCGGGAGCGTAAAAATTATGAATTTCGTGAAACGGGCGCGGAAAAATCGCGAATTTTAGAGAAAAAAGGAAATCGGAAAATCCTGCATTTGCCCGGTTCTTTCCATATTTTTAACCGCCCGTATTTCAAGTTTAATCGCCGATTGATGACTGGCGAGTGCTTATTTTCACCTTTAGCACTATACTACAAACTACTGTAGTTTCGCTACTTTCGACCCCTGGGCATGGGCAAGGCTTGACAAATGCAGTCGTCAGGTTGCCGCTGGCAACCAAGTTGTTTATCTGGCGACTAAGTTATTTAATCCGGCAGGGTTTTTTTTGTTCAAAAGTTGACTTAAGAAATGAGCGCAAACTGTATTTATTCTCTCGTACTTTTAATAAATGGAAGAACCAAGTTAAAAAGGTATTTTCCGTCTCATGAACAGAAAATACCAATATTTTATATTCTAGCCAGCAAGAATGTCACGTGTTCAGAGTGTGTGTAAGGGGGGGGGGGGGTGTTCAGTTAAACAGTAAAAAATAGTGTCAATACAACCTCTGTGACATCTAAAACTGGATACAATGTTAAAAATTGTCAAGTTTTTTGTAAGTTTCAAATCAGATTTTTGTGTTCAGAATTAAAACTGATTATCACATTCGTTTTAAAAAAATAACATATACCGTAATTTTCGGAAGAAACGATGCGGCATTTATGTGTTTTAAAGTTAAAATTTCAAGCTATGCGGCGTTTACGTGCAGTTTACATTTTTTTCACCCCAAAAATACAGGCACTAAAGATGAGAAAGTTTCATATTAATGAGATTTTTAATAATGTGTACGGGCCGAAATTTTTACTCATTTATTTGTTTAAAATGGAAAAAAAAGACAGATAAAAAAAAAATAATTTTGAATATCTATAAACATTATTTAAAAAAAAATCAGATTAAAAAAAATTCTTTATAATTTAATAAAACAAAATTATTTTTCTTCGAACAAAGATAGAATGTCACTGTAATTTTCATTTTAAAAAAATAACCGGTCTGACATAGTCCGGGATAAAAGGAGTTCGACACCTGACACTGCCCAGCCTGGCAAGAGTCTGCAGAAAAAAATTAAGTCCGGTCGCGGCCCAGCCCGAGTCTAAAAAAAGAAGATCGACCCCGATCTCTAACGTGTACACTTAATGTGAAAATTCTATAAAAATGATTTAAAGCGACATTCGTATTTTACTTTAAAAAAAGTAGTGGATATAAATTAAAAAAAACAATTAATAATCCATATTTTCTAAGAAAATATAACTGCAAGAAAAGATTTTATTTTTTTTTTAATATTTTTTTCTAGAAAAAACTCGAGAAAAACTTGTAGATATAAATTTCAAAACTTCTTTGCCATTTGGAAATTTCCATTTCTACCCTTAACAAGAGGGTAATATCGGATTATAAGATCACATCCTGGACTCTAGTCTGACCAGGTCAGACTGTATTTGACCCGAACCCGATAGTTTTGTTCAAAGCCAAACAAGGACACCCTCTCCCCCGCCAAAATATATACCCGAACCCGAAATATTCAAACCCGAATCTGAAATAAAAGAAAATTAATCCATATTTTAACAGAATTATGCAAAAGTAGTCTACAGTTACATCTCTTAATATCTCATTGTCATAAATATTCGGCACTTTCTTTTGGGGGAAAAAAAACCCCGAAGGAATCAAAACCCAACCCGAAACCGATCCGAACCTGAAACATTTAAAGTCTACTCGACTCGCAACAACAACAACAAAATAGCATCGACCCGAACTCCAGGTCGGATTTGCGTAAAATCGGGTTAACCGACCGGTCTGCACCCAGCAGTTGAAATAAATATAAAATATAATCGTGAAGTATTCACGCATAATATATATTTTAAATACATACAATATCATAAATACACTAAATATTTATATGCAATATTAAAAGTACGACTATAAAATAGAACGCATTAAATTGCATAGTTAAAATATGTAGTATTTAAGAGAAATAGCAAACTGCTGGTATTAAGTATTATTTTTTTCCTTTTAATTACTTTGTATGTAGTATTATTGTAAACTCTTTTCAAAACAAAATCTTCTAATTGTAATCTTTATTTATTAATTTGGGATTCTGACAACTAAAATGTATCAAACATAATGATAGAGGAGTGGGGAAAAAAAAAGAGAGAGAGAGAAAGAAGACAGTTTTTCATTTCGTAGTTAGTTAGCATGAATCATATGTTTCTGATCTTCATCTCTCCATGTGGAGAGGAATAATAAAAGTAGGTCATGAAATTTCTTGTCGATAGACCTATAAGAACCAGATTGGAAAGTCTGGTTTTGTTTTCTAGAAATTAATTTTGAAGGAAAATTATAATAGTCAGGTCCGGGAAGAGAGAGTGGGAAAAAATATTTAAAATATAGGTCAGTTTTAATCTAACATATAAAACTAGCTGGTAGCCTTATTTATGTTTTACAAAATTGAATAGCGTTTTTCGTTTTTTGATAAAGGGGAAAAAATCATTTAGAAAATGCTGTTAAAGTTAATTTAGAACAGAATTTCCGGATGAGACAGCTCGAGAAAGATCGTCATGAAATAGTAATTACTTATAACTCAAGATTTAATACATTTATCGAAAACAGAAAAACGCATTCGATTTCAAGTCACTTTGATAATTATGTTAGCAGATTTGATGCTTTTACGTTTAAAAATGAATCTGTGAATTATCAGAAAGTTCCGCGTTGTTGATCAGCATATATATATAGTTTTTTGAGAACAGCTTTAAAAGCTTTTTTTTTATGCCTGCATTTCTGATCTACAAATTCTTTTATAAATGATTAAAATGAAATAGTACTTTTATATCTGAGTTAATTGACAAAATTGGATGTAGCGTTATCTTATTTGTGCCTAGAGCTAAATAATAAAATCAATACGTTTATTGCTCATTTGTAAATAATTTTAATGTACGGCTCGGTGAAAATAAACTTCATTTTATCCTAATCAAACACTGTATTTTATTTAAGATACTTTTTTACAATTCCGTATTTATTATTTATAACAAATTATTAATTTCATGTTTATATTTTTGTTTTCTAAATTTAGTTTATTGGTAATGTGTTAAGGGTAATGATATATCATTTGCGATTAGAGTCCATATGCCGAAATATTGGCTGCCACATTTATGCAATTTTAGCGGGAATTTTTAATTTAAATATTATTTATAGTGTAATAATAATTTTGAATATCATATTTATATTAAATTAATAATTTAATATTTGCGTGTTTGTGATTTTTAATTCAGTTTAATTAATGTTTCCAAAGAGTCCGTTAAAAGTTCAGAACTTATTCTCGGCCCTGCACGATCAATTTAAATTTTTTCATATACTGTCAGCTTTACCCGATCCTTTTAAATTTGTTATATTGGGCCAGACAGCCCGCTTAATTCTTTTTATCTATCCGGCCTGTTTAAAAAATTCTTTATTTTGCCGGCCCGTTTAAAAGAATGCCTTCATTGTGCGGGCTGGACACGAGTGAGGCCCGAGTCCTTGCAGACCTCTAAAATTGGAGGATAAAGTTGAGAAATATGCTAAATTAGTTGATATGCATTGAGGTAAATGCTTTTTAAAAGAATGAATATATCAATATTTCAGTGTTTAATATTTTAAAAATACAATGCAATAAAACCCGATCATTGAGATTAAGGATAAGTTTTGAAAAGATATTTTACATATTTAAAAAAAAAGAGAGAGAGAGAGAAGAATATTTACCCATATTTTCCTGGTGTGTGTCAAAGGGGGGGGTGGGGGGGAGGAGAGGTCAACTTATAACTTTTTTTTTTCTCCAAATGCAGTATTTTCTCCCTCATTTTTCTCTGAAGCCCTTATCGCTGAATAACAGATTTTTAAAATACAAATTACGCACTCAAAACTCCACTAATTTTTAGAAATAAAAGTAACTAGACAATTCTGATACTCAAAATGCTGACTATACAAAAAGCACGGACGATCAGCCGTATACAGAAAGAAGATGGTCAAATTTTCATCATTCGCCTTTGTTCCAATCAGAAATGGGCCACCCCCACCCCCCGAAAAGGAAAAGAAAATGGGGGAGCAATCATATCCTCTGAGGGAGCAATACTTTCATGTTTTTAAATATTACTAAGAGACAGAAAACAAATATATTTCTCCCTTTTCTACTGCCTCAGATCATCAATAAATCGGACTGGTAAACAGACTTAAAATGTCGATATTATTTACCAATGCCAAAAAATTTTAACTCATGGTTTTTTTATTAAATTATCTAATTTGGGAATATCTATGCTCAGAAAAAGTCTCGCCAAAGAACCTGACTAATATATTCTTTGAACTGGCCTCACGTTCAGGGGTGGGAGGAGCAAGACAGGGGTGTCTTTCTACACAATGCCCATACTTTTTCTTCTTTATTTATTCCTCTTCGAAGGGCAATAAAATCAAAGGGATAATGGTCGACATAGTAATTTACGAGTTATTTTTGCTTGGTTTCCATCGCCAGTATCCTACGGACACCTAACCTAAATTTGACTCTTCCTCTTCCAATAATTACATGAAACCAACTGACAAACAGAAAAAACTCAATTTTATTATTTTCCAACGAAAAAATGTTTTTGTGAAGGACTATGTGCAGAGCTGGCCTTCTCCTTAACACTATTCTCAAATCCAAAGTGACTATTTTCTGTCTCATCTCTGAATTTTTTTCTATTCGTAAATGCAATTAATTGGCATATGCTCTTATTCAGAGACTATGAAATTGAATAGCGTTTTCAATTTTTCGATAAAAACGGGACGTCGTTCAAAATATGGTGTCAAAATTGGCGGTTTAAATCAAATTTCCGAGGCGCTACAACTCGATAACAGAAGTAGTTTACAAAAAATTATACTTCATGTATATTTATGCGAAAATTTTAAAGTACATTTTAGACTATATGTCCGCCAGCCATAGAATAAAGACTAAAGTGGCGCAGTCACGATCTTCATTTGCAGGGGAGGGGGACAATTTCATTGCATTACTACATGCTCATAAGGTAGAGTTTATTAAATACGTGAAACATAAAAATCGACATAATGAAAAGCACAAGAAATGATAATTTAGCATTTGTGTTTCATAAAAGTCTCTCCTTCAATCTACAGACAAGAAAAAAAAAAAAAAGGTGGGGGGAAAGAGAAAAAGCAGTTACATACATACATACTACTTTGCTAATATTGCTTCAAACTTTTTCTTTCATTAATTTTGTGTTCAAATAGATGATCTTATTATGAACCCTTGAAACGGTTATATTATAAAAATTTCACGCTGTTTATGATTTTCTTTACTTTGGTTTTTACATATCCTATATTTATCTTAACACAAGTTCTTATCAGTTTTTAAATGCTCTGGGAGAAGTTTTAACCCCCAAATCTCCCCTTTTCCCTTTGCTGCGCCAGTGCAGAATAGCAACATTAATTATCTCTAAAACTATTACATAAAAAAAAAAAAAAAAAAAAAACAATTCATCGGCCGGGCCCATGGGTCATGCTCGGGAAAATTTTCATTCACGAGACTAGAACCGGGCATAACTTATTTTTCTGCAGGCTCGGACAGAGCCGGCCAGACTTGTTTTTTCTAGGCCAAGCTTAGCTTGGACTTTATTCTTCCTAGAGGTCTGTCAGGACCGAAATTTTCAGACCCATGCAAAATCACTAAAATGAGGCCCGGCAAAATAACTTTTGCAAAAAATGTATAAATTTTTAAATTGCCATTATTTTAAAATTAAAATTCTTTTTAAAGAATAGCACATACATTTTTCTAGGCAAAAATAAATAAATATATTTAATTAATTAATTAAAATATAATAAAACGTATGAAATAGTACCTGTCTATGACAAAATCCTGTCTTAAACGAACATACCTTTATCTGTGCAAAAAGAATATAATACATATACAATAGACGATGTACCTGCTAAGAATGGAAACTGTCTATAACGGATTTTTCTTCTCTTACTAAATCTTCATTTGAATGTAATTGTCTGAATCAATTTTTTTATCAGTGTTTATGTACTTAATTGTCTAAATGGTCATTAATGTTGTTGATATTTTGCATTCCATGCATTTCGAACATAATCTGAAAATAAAATCTATGCATAAGTGTGCTTTTTGAATAATTTTAATTTTAGGGTAATGTTGACTCAGAAATATCTGCATGTTTTGTAGAAATTCCGTCGGCTGAACTTTTTGCTTTTATACCGGGCCGGGGCCGAGGTGGACCTAACTTTTATACTGTACCGAGCCCCAAAAAATTGTTTGGTTTGGCCCGTGCCGGGAAATTTTGGCAACGTGAATGACGATGCTGAAAATTTGAATCTAATCTGGGCTTTAATATAAAAGCACAATAATTCAATATTCGGTTGATTCGTGATCAGAGCGGGCTTATCTCCTCTCCACGGGATGTGCAATGACGAAGGTAGTGGCTAACTCCGGTGAATTCGAGGTTCGTTTGAAAAATAAATGATCAGCGAAACTCCGCAAATACAAGGATAAAATAGATATTGAGATATGATTATGAATTATCTTTCGATAATTATATTAAATTATCAAATTTTCTTTGATTGTGGATATCACGTTGAAGTATTTCGAGTTTGAGGCGAGAGTAGATCAATTTTGTTGTTGTTGTTGTTGGATTCGGATTGGGTTATAGATTGGCTTTAAAGAGTTTATTCGGGTTAATTAATAAGCAGAATTTGAGGATTGCGAGATCCATCCCGCGGAATGTGAATGATTTGTCGAGATCTTAAATTGGAACAAAATTAATAAGCTGAAACGAAATTTATTTTGAATAAAAAACTTAGTCTAGCTAATTGTATTCAGGCAGGACACAGAGACTTTTAGAACAAGAAAGATAAAGGATGAAAATAGTAAACTTTTAGCTTTCAACACAGCGCTTGATGTTTTGCATTTCCTTCGTGGCGTGTTTATATTATTAATTATAAAACCTCCATTTAAGACTTTAAAGAATATGCGTCCTCATGAGTCAACATCTGAAAGTTAAAACGAGGCTCAATTATTTCAGTTATTCAAAATAAACATTTTATAGTAAAGTGAGTAAGAAAAAATAAATTTTTGATGAATCAAAGCTGGGAAAATAAGGAAAATACGGAGTGCTTTTCATAAAATATGAAAACGTGCGAAGAATGACGGCCATAAAGTGGGGAGTACGGCGCGGCGAATAGAAGCGTAGAAGGTATTGAAACGAGACAAAAGAAAAAAGATAGTATTAAAAAAGGGGGTTGCGCCTAGTTTCCGCGCATATACGGAGCCCCTGACGAAGCAATTATTATTATTTTACTTTGGAAAAAAAGTTGTAAGGTCTTAAATTTTATTTTTGCGCCAAGGGCCCTTTAAAGAGACAGCCGGGCATGCGTACTGTCCCGATTTATGCATGCTATAGAATTAACAGATTGAGACATCCGGGATTCAAAAATATTTTTTATAATTAACTTTTTAATAAAAAAATCAGTTTAGTTTTCTAATAAATCGATTTTTTTTTTTTACATCTTTCACTAACATGAAAGATGATTTCAATATTTCTTCTTATGCTCCCATTGCGCGTACGTTTCTTTCAGTTTACAAACCAATTCTATGAACTGTATCTTTTGTGTTTTTGGTCATCTTCATATGTCCCAACTACCCTTTGGAGAGAAAATATCAGGAGATATCTTTGGGGGGGATCTCTTTTCTGTTGTTGTTCATATGTTGACATTTCCACCAACATGAGAGAGGGAGAGAGTAATTTATGACTAACGTGCGGCTCGGACCTTCAGCTGAAAGGAATGGGGCATTCAACTGAAAATAATTGGTGTCCGCGTGTGTATGCTATTGGCATGGCATGCTATTGGGAACGTTGGTGGGGGTGGGGGAGTGGGGCAGGAAGTGTAAAAAGCAATGAATTGGATAGAAATAGTTACAGTTCGTTTGAAATTAATGATAAACTTTACTTAGAGCTGTTTTTTTTTTCATTCAGCCGAGTTTTCGGGTGTTAGGGCACACGGGGCGGGGTTTTAGAGCAGTGGGGCCCTCGGGGCGGCAGATTTTGTAAACAAGGGCAGGCAGGGCGGCCCGCCCTGCGAAAAACGCCTAGAATGAACTCTGAGTTTATCTATATGTGTTTTTTATATTTCAGTCAGAGAACAACTTTTGCTGAAGAAGCAGATAGAAGTGAAATGTTGGCTATATTAGCTGTTCCAGCTGCCATGACAACACATGATTTACTACAGTTTGTGGCTCCTGTGTAGTATGTATAACATAACATTTTCTTATTGTTTTAAAATTTTACTTGTAATATCATTTATTCTTGTGATTTTTGTCAAATTGAGATTTATAAAAGTTGTTAAGTTCTTTTTAATTATTATTATTATTATTATTGCATCACTGAGTTTAGGCTGAGTTCAAAATTTCTTTAGCGAAAAAGTTATAATGAGGAAAAAAAAAAGGCTTTAGCAAAATACTAAAATTACAGTATGCTTAAAAATATGCATCTTTCTGCTTTTCTTAATGTCTTGATGTGTTTCATTGGCAAACTAAATGTAAAGAATTAGCCATGATATCTTTAAGTGGATGGTACTGCAAGAAATTGTGAAAAAAATTCTTCTAGAAATTTACACTAGCATTTTAAAGGCAGCAGCATGCATCTACCTTTTTCAAAAAAATAAAGGTAATTAATTATACTTATTTGAAAATTAAATCTATAAAAGTTAAGAGATTTAACCTGATATAATTTTCATAAAAGACTGGAAAGTGTGTTGATATTTTCCAAATTAAAGACATTTTTCTTGATTGCTTTCTTAAAATCATCATGCAATTTTTTGCATAAACAACAAAAAAAGCATTCACTAGCTTAATTTTTTAGTATTTTTAAAAATATGTTAGGTGTGCTTAAAATTTGATAAAAAATTAACTTCATATTTTAAAACCTGGCAAAAAGTTGTAAAATCACCCTGACTAAAATATCAAGTTCTTTGGAAAGTAAATAAGTGTATAAATTTTAAAATCTGTAAATGTTAAACCAAAAGTTTTCAGGGGGAGAGGAGGAGATGTTTTAACGATAAAATTATTTACATTTTCAGGTTTTTATGCCACAAGTGAGTAAAGAAAATAAATATTTAGAAACATTTAAAATTGGAGTTATTTCAAAACTAGGAGAGGGGAGAGAGAGTGTTCATTTTTGCAAAAATTTGTTTGGAAAATGATGCTAATGACGATATCAGAAATTAACATATAGTATGATATCAATATTATATGATATAAAAATTGATTGGACCAGATAAATTAGATATTTTCTATATTTGATGTTTAATTACATACAATAGCGGCAAAATGTGCTATGTCCAGGAAATTTCCCAAATGATCCTTTTTATTAATATTTAAACTATGAAATGATTATAAAATATAATTTTACTTGAATGCTTTTCTTAATAATGAAACATATATTTTTCAGTGATGATATAGAACACATGAGAATTATCCGAGAAAATAAGCCGAATCAGTATATGGTTCTGGTGAAGTTTAGAAACCAGGTAAACTCATTTTCTATTTGTACATTCCTCAGACTTGTCATGTTTCTTTTTTTTTTTCTTTTTTATCTAAGCATTGCTTAAAAATTTATTCCAGTTGACAGCTGATACCTTTTACAAGAATTTCAATGGGGAGCGTTTTAACTCTATTGAGCCTGAAGTGTGTCATCTCGCTTTCGTGGCTAAAGTAGAGACGGTTAAAGAATCAGAGGTAAGTTTTTGAATTACATGATAGAACATAAATTGCTAATGGTAAATGTCCATTTTATTATTATTATTTTTAAAATATTTTTTTATATATTTTATATTATATTTTTTGGATTTTAGGTCTCTGGGATCCAAGTATTTCTAAAAACTAGAGTTCTTTACTTATACAAGCTAATCCTTTTTAGGGTTTTGTTTGTCTCACTTCTCTGTCTGTCTGTCCGTCACAGCATTCATACTCTGAAACTGTATAAGTTAGAGACGTGAAATTTTGTGTACTTACAGTTGAATACCCCCTATCACACGACAAATAATAAAATTTCGGATATGACGTTAATTACTGGAGATATTAATTAAAAACCCATTAAAAAATTTAAAAAGTACATTCTCGCTTAGATTCCTGCCATCTGTTGCGAGACGATCTTCTTTCATCGCAACCTCAAGACAGGGTTTCAATTTCCCCCTCAAAGCAATAAAAACAATTTTGTTCAGCACGAACAGATTATCACAAGTAATGCAATCGTTTTTGCATGAATTAACCACATAAGATTTTTTTTTTCTGTGATGCAATAGATCGACTTTTACCTTTCTATATCAAAGCTGGATATATAATAAAGCATTCCATCTTAATACTAGAATATGGGTGCAAAATTGACACAACTGCATCATCTTGTGGACGGGGTTAATAATACCAATATGTAAGCTTTTGGTATGACACAAAATCTACATTCTGCACTTTCTACTGAGCATATATTGTGACTCTTTACTCACTCATGGAATATGTATTTTGTTTACCAGATTTATTGCCAAATATTTTTGATATAATTTGTTTCGATAAAATATGTACATTTAAAAACATTCACAATATCATTTTAGTTTTGGTAGTAAAGGTAATAATATATAAGCATTATGTAAGCATTATTGCCTTTTCTCCCTAAACTAAAAAGACATAGTGAATGCTTTTTAAATATAAATTTAATAATACTTTTATCAAAACAAACTGTATCAAGAATATATCACAATAAATCTGGTAAATAAGATACATCTTCCATGAGTGAGTAAAGATTCACAATATATGCTCAGTAGAATGCGTAGATGGTAGCCAAGGCCATTTGCTCTATCTCGTCAGTGCTCCTATATTGAAAAAATACCTCACCCTCTAAATTAAAATGCATTAAAATGTAGTGTTACCGGAAAACCACCTATGTACCTAATTTTTATAATTTTAGCAGCTCAGAAATTGAGTAAAAATTTGATTACAAAACTTCATCCTTACACACAAGAACTAAAGTTAAGTTACATAATAAAAGCGTGTAACAAATAATAAAACGGGATGAAAATAATTGTATAAGGTGTGGTAACTTTCTTGGCTCGAAACCTTAACTTGAACTTTCGAGATTTTTTTTCGATTTCGATTGCAGATATTTTTAATAAAGGTACTTTCACTTTCGGTTAAAAATATCTGCAATCGAAATTGAAAAAGTAAAAAATAGCCATATTAAAGATCAACCTCAGCTATCCTATGCAAAAAAAATTGTTTAAATATATTAAAATTTAAACGAGAAATTCGAAAACAACTTGCCCATAAATTTAACATTAGCGAGCGGGTGTTTTCAAGTGAGTGAAAACTCCCCTTAAGGTCTAGTTTAGAATCTTGATTAGAATTGTATAATGTAAATGTATAAACTTTTATTAAAATTGCTAATTTTGGTAAAATTTCATTTAACAGGAAGCTTGTTTGCCGATACCTGGTCATACTGAATTACCTACATGTCCTGTTTGTTTAGAAAGAATGGTAAGTTTTTTTTTTCTTTGCATAAAATGTATACATTATAAAACATACTAAGTAGTAATTGCTGTATATGTGCATTAAATGATAAAATTACATATTTGGGTTTTAAATGTTTATTATTTTTTTAATTAATATACCTGTTAAAAGTTTTTTCTGCAGTTGTATTTATTTATCTTGAATGGTGAATTTCTAAAATCGCTGAAACACGTGTTTAATTATTTTTTTAGTAAATTTATTTTCTGGAATTTCACACTCCTACCTAAAACTGCTGCTGAGATATGAAAAAATGATCTAAAACATTCGAACCCCCTCTAACCCCCTTCAAGGGTGAATTTTCAAAAATCCTTCCTTATTTCTTGCCTAGGCCATAACAGCAATCCACAGTCCAAATTTCGTGAACCTGACTTTAGTAGTTTCGGTTAGGTGTTGATGAGTCAGTCAGTCACCGTTTCCTCTTTATATAATAGTATAGATAATACCATCTGCATGCAATTGTGCTGCAGCTGAAGGAAAGATATCATAGGGTTATTTTAAATAACCAAATTGAAATATTAAAAAATGATAACTATGAGGATACATGCGGTTTTATTATCTCATAATCTTGATGCAATATGTCAGGCTTTCACTGACAGCTGCGGTTTAGAACTATTGTTTTGTGATATTATTTTTTTGTGTGCTTATCTACTGTGTACTGTAAGCTTTAAACTAACGTTCCTTTCCTATCTGGAATCTTAATCCGAGTAGGGGAGTGATCTGAGATGAGTGG
Organism: Maratus michaelseni; assembly: GCA_963931845.1. Classification (NCBI taxonomy): domain Eukaryota; kingdom Metazoa; phylum Arthropoda; class Arachnida; order Araneae; family Salticidae; genus Maratus; species Maratus michaelseni. Next base: position 30,555,189 of record OZ007588.1, on the reverse strand, counting down.
AAAGAATGTTTAGTATAGTGGAGGGAGTTTTTCTATTTTCATTCCAAGTTCATAGATAAGACAGACTTCACCCATTCTCTAAGAAGACAGATACTTCATAAGGGGATTACGTTCTGTCAAGTGGACGAAACCCGTGTGGACAGGAAAACCAGCCTTGTTTACGGAGGGTTGCCTCATGGGAACAGCAGAGAGAGTTGGGTTAGTTTCAACGTGGGAATGGAACGGGTAGGTTGTAGAGAGAGTGAGCTCTGGTACACATGTGTTGAGGGAGATCTCTTGGAGTGGAGAGATAATGTGTTAGGGAGATTAATAGTAATCTCTGTTAACTCTGAGTTAATTAACGTAGCATGAGAGAGGTATAGAGTAGCTTAGCAGTACACAGAACGTATTTTCTGTATTTTATTTAATGTTGAACCGGATCAGCTATATCCGAGTTTGTAAGTGTAAATATTGTCTTGTTATTTGTAAAGATTGTGTAAATAAATTGTTCGTTTAAGTTTAAGTGAAAGAGTTCGTCTTTTTATCAATATACCTCTCATAACGTGACCGATATCACATAGTCATATTGGTGGTGGCAGCATACTAAAATTACCGGATTATTCTTCAAAGTTGGGTGGAGTTAGAGGGAATCCGACACTATAATTATGTGAATCTTTGTTTTTTACCCAAATTTTCTTTCAAAAGTGCATGTAAAATATGCTGGGGTGCAAATTATGCAAGTAAATACAAGACCTGGTATGAAAGTTTACTATGTCAATATAATTAATATATTACAGCTAATGAAGGAGGGAAAAAATTTATAAGGTTTATTTTAATTTCTTATACACTCATAAAAGATTTAAAAAATGTATAGTTGTAGTGATATTTTAATCAAAATTAGTTCTGAATTAACATTGGCAAAAAGGGTGATGTCAGAGCAGATGTCACTCAATTATCTCATGAGTGTGACAAAGAGGAAGGGAGAGATAAAAAACCCATGAAATTTGTATGACATTAATGGATTACCTCTTATAGAGTTCACACACCTTCTTGTCTAGTGGTTAAGATACTTGCTACTAGACAAAAGGTGCAGGTTCGAATCTCGAGTCAGACAGAGATGTTTGTAGTTGGTCAGATTTCACTTTATATGGAGGCCTGGTCTGTTTAACTGTCATGTGCAAAAGATGACTGTAGTGCCAACAACCAACCAATCCACTCAAAACTATAGTTATTGTTAAATTCTTGTCAAGTTCTAAGCGATCAAATTTTAAGCGCAGAACATCAAATCTAAGATTGATAATTTGTTAAAATCACTATACTTCTTTTAACAAATGCACAAGCACATTTATTTAGAATGTTCTTGCATCAAACGAGGCATTTGAAGGCAAAGTCGGGTATGTCACAAATTTTGAAAATAATGAGTTAAATGCATGGAGGATTTCTAGGCATATGAATCTATACATAGAAATATTGGCATAAGTGATAGTCCCACAAAATTTACCTGTAAACAGCACCCAAACATTTTAAACTTCCATATGAAATTGTTGCACATCCATAAAATCCTTATTTTTGAGCACTTAAGAAATTGTGACTGACACTACTCTTCCTTTGAATGCTTGGAATATGATATCATATCACGGATTTAAAAATCAACATACATCATCTGATTGACAAAGCAAAATTTTTATTATCATTTGTCACGAGTGTGTACTAAATAGTTTTTTATAAAATAGTCAGAACAGTTGTTTTGTTTATATGTTTATGGAGTTATAAGAAGACTGTTATTGTTTGTTGTTTATTTGTACCCAGTTTTTGTTCTCCAACATCATAACATTGCATTAATTTTTATACATTTTTATGCAGGATGAATCTGTAGAAGGCATCCTTACTATTCTTTGCAATCATTCTTTTCATGGTAGCTGCTTGGCAAAATGGGGCGATACCAGGTATTTCTGATTACATATTTATTTAATATATCAATTCTTTAAATTCACGAAAATATTTTAGTATATCTGTTTAATAGTTTTTAGCTGTTTCAGGAGTATATTTTTCGTTGCATTAAGTACTGTGAAAGTGAGTTTTTTTTTTTTTTTTTAAAGTTCAAGTTGTACAGCAGCTTGCAATTTTGTGAACAGGAGCACCCCTATGTGATAACTATGTTGAAAAATGTTTTAAAAATTGCTTATAAACCTTCCTGAAAAACCTCAAGTACAATGTACAATTGTCAAAAATAAAAGAGTACTCCATAGTAACTCTGCTGAAAATCATCGTATAAAAGTTTGACTAGTACCAACTGATTAATAATGACATTTACTTATTAATGCTATTCTTAAAATTTGCTTAGGGGGTCGTCTGCATATAGAAATTGTTCCAAACTAAAAAAAATTTAACTCTGTAATACCTGATTTTGACATCATATTTGGATCCTCTGGTAGATTTTACCTTAGCACACCAAATGGGAAGTCATTCGGTGAAGTAGTTTCGGATTTATGCAGGTTTAAAATTTGGAACTCTTAATGTTAAATTCATTTTTAATTGTTGCAAAACAGATTGCAATGTGGTTAGCTTTTTTAAACATGATTAAAAAAATACTTAACAAATTGAATTTTAGTTTTGGATTCACATATAGAAATCAATTTCTGTTTAAAAAAAATTAATATTTTTTCCAAAAATTAATTTTAGAATATACATAGTTTCAAAATTAATTTTTGAAAAAAAAAAATATGACTTATGAATTTTTTAGCAGGAATCAGTTTCTAGAAGCTTTATATGTGTGAAACCAAAATTACAGCTCCTTTTATCAAGTAGTTTTGAGTTGTGCTTAAAAAGCTATCCACATTGCAATCTGTTTTGCAATGATTAAAAATGAATTTAACATTAAGAGTTCCAGATTTTAACCTGTATAATTCCTAAACTACTTCACCGAATGGCTTCCTGTTTGGTATCTTAAAATAAAAATGACTGAGAATCCAAACATGATGTCAAAAGTAGGTGTTAGTTTTGAAAATTTTATAATTTGGTACTATTTGTATAGGTGAGTGACTTCCTTATACTTCATTAATAAGTAAATGTTAATACTAATCAATTGGTACCAATCATATTTTCTTATGATGATTTGTGGCAGTGTTAGTATGGGGTGTTTTCTTTACGTTGTACACATATGGTTTTACTCCTCTTGCAGTAAAGTATGAAAATGTATATCTATATTATATGGACATACTCCATGATCACCAAAAAAATACATTGTATATATATATATATATATATATATATATATATGCAGCATACTACTAAACTGTACTAATGACAAATTTTTTAATCCAATGTCACACTTTGAAAAAAATTACATATTTTTATATTGCTGATATTTAAATAAAGTCAATCTGAATATGCATTTTTTGGCAATTTTTTAATATAAAATATTGCAAATGGCCTTTTAAATCTATCATTACAAGTTCAAATGCTGAGAGGTAAAACAAAATTAACTTACATTCCTCAATGCATAATTTCCAAAAGTTGGAAAAAATGTATAATTGGATTTTTCCTTGTTTTTCTAGTATCACTTCTTTAAATTTGTATTTCTTGGAGAATTTAAAGGGTGTTTTCAAGAGAAAAACCATCAAAATTGGCAGGAAATTAGAGTGAAATCAAAATAACATGCACAGCAATCCCAATGTCGACCTTAGATAGTATCAACTAAGCAATAGTTCACCATATTTAGTTTGTAACCACTCTCATTGCCTAATTTGAGCACTGTTACACTGTAATTGTTAAATACAAACATGATTTGTAATAATCATTTAACTGAAGTATACTTTTGTTATGACCAGGGTTCAACAAATGCAGTCATCAGCTAAAAATGTTTTAACTGGTTCAGCATTTATATTACTTTTCAAAATTAATTTAGCAGCTGAGTTAAAGAATTAAAGCAATTCATGGTCTGTCATTACTAAACTAGTTATTTATTTTTTCTTATCAATTTATAAGAAAACCTATGTGCTTTTGAAAATTCATGATTAAATAGGATGTGCATGTATATGTGTGCAGAAATGTTTTTTACTGGCAACTAAAAATTTTTGATAGCAATTAGAATTTTTTTTTCATATTTGTAGTGTTTTGGATGTGACCATCTTCATTATTTTTAGCTCACAGGCTATCAAAGCCTGAGAGCTTATGTGCCCGCCCGTTCTGTATGTATGTATGTATGTACGTACGTACGTAACGCGATAACTCTTGACAGAAATAACCGTTTTGCTTCCAATTTTGTTTATAGGTTCCTTGTGATAAGGCGCTTCCCTGATTAGTTTTGGGGATTGATTGTTTAACTATAAAGGGGGGAACGGGGGGGCTAACCCCCCTTAATTAAGATAAATGGTTTTTTCATGCAGAATTGTCCAATTTTCTTCAAATTTTGTATATAGGTTCATTGTGATAAGGTTCTTTCCTGATTAGTTTTGGGGGTTCATAGGTTAAGTATAAAGGGGCTAACGGGGGGGGGGGGAATCCTCCCCCTTAATTTAGATAAATGAATTTTTCATGCAGAGTTATCCGATTTTCTTCCACTTTTGTTTATAGGTTCCTTGTGATAAGGCGCTTCCTTGATTAGTTTTGGGGATTGATTGGTTAACTATAAAGGGGGGGGGGAACGGGGGGCTAACCCCCCTTAATTTGGATAAATGGTTTTTTCATGCAGAATTATCCAATTTTCTTCAAATTTTGTATATAGGTTCATTGTGATAAGGTTCTTTCCTGATTAGTTTTGGGGGTTCATAGGTTAAGTATAAAGGGGGTAACGGGGTGGGGGTTAATCCTCCCCCTTATTTTAGATAAATTATTTTTTTCATGCAGAGTTATCCGATTTTTCTTCAAATTTTGTATATAGGTTCATTGTGATAAGGTTCTTTCCTGATTAGTTTTGGGGGTTCATAGGTTAAGTATAAAGGGGGTAACGGGGGGTTAATCCTCCCCCCTTATTTTAGATAAATGATTTTTTTGATGCAGAGTTATCCGATTTTCTTCAAACTTTCTATATGGGCTCATTGTGGTAAGGGGCTTCCCTGATTAGTTTTGGGGGTTCATTGGTGAAATGTAAAGGAGGGAAACGGGGGCTACCCCCCCTTAATTTTGATAAATGGGTTTTTCAGGCAGAATTATCCAATTTACTCCAAATTTTGTATATAGGCTCATTGTGGTAAAGCACTTCCCTGATTAGTTTTGGGGGTTCACTTGTAAAGTATAAAGGGGGAACGGGGGGGGGGACTAACCCCCCTTGATATAGATAAATGGGTTTTTTAAGCAGAATTATCCGATTTTCTTCAAATTTTATATATATGTTCATTTTGATAAGGCGCTTCTCTGATTAGTTTTGGGGGTTCTTTGGTTAAGTGTTATGATACATTCCATTTATACTTTTAAATTCAATAGTTTTCATTATTTATTTTACTTAAATTAAATATTTAATCCTTATTAATCATTAATTAAAAGTTTTCATATTAATTAACATTTAAATTAATTATTTAATCATTATTATTTAAACAGTCAATAATTTCTATCTTTTTAAAATTAATCTTTTTAACTTTTCTTCTAAGATATTATTATTAATTAAAAATAACTTCTCTAATTAAATCACTTTTTAAAAATCAATATCAATAATCACTTGTAAATTAAATTATAATCATGCATTGAAATCTCTGGATAGAGAATTAAAGATTTCCGTTTGTTGACATCGATTCCGGTAAAGTACCGCGATTTTTCTTCTAAGTTAAAATATATAATTTCTACTTTTTAAATATTAATTATTTTTGTTTTAATATTGATTCAAAAGATTAAACATAATTAATTATGCAGTCTGCCAAAATCCTAGCAAGATTCAACGTAAATCGTGGCAGATATGATTTTTTAAACATTTTCTCAAATTTCAATGTTTACTTCGTTTGCTTTCACTATGATGCCTGGCCATTTTGAATCGCATCTTCGTGCGTTCAAAAAACAACAACTTAAGAGGTAATTGTCACCCATTTTGGTGTAGGGGTCGTTCGAGCGGACATTCCAAGGTTAAGGGGTGCATTTTTCAGTGGGGAAAAGGGGGAATTCAAATTCTTTCTGGAACATTCGCGAACGTAAGATCTTAATTTCCGCTACTTGTTGCTAGGGAGTAAGTGTTTTCCTTTCGCCAGTATCGTTCGTGTGTAGAGTTGAGTTGTCGCACTAATGCTTTTTAGCAGTTACGGTTGAGTGTTAAGCGGTGCGAAACGAAGAAGAGGAATTTTTCGCCTTTTCTGATTGGTTCGTTTGACCGAAGGCGTCGGTTAAGATCTGTTTGAGTTTGAATTCAAATTTTGAGTCAGTTGGTTACTTTGCTCTACTGGAGTAGGATGTAGTTAGCGAGTATAAAAAGGGTGTTTGGCCGAAAGGTCAGACACAATGTAAAAAAATCTTTTACGAGAGTAAGGTCTAAAATTTGGATGGATGTCGGATTAAGTTTTGCAGAACTAAAATTCATCATCGACATTTGATGTTCATATTCTGAAGATTTCACCGGCTGTATAGAAATAACATCAACTAGCTGATATATCATTTTTAGTCTTCGAAAGTGACAATGGAAGATGTTTTCGTATTCAGCGATTAGCAATCTTCAACAGTAATTCATCAGATATTTCGAGTTCTTTTCTTCAATAAGATATAATTCTGCATTTGCCATGAGCATTAAAAATTTGTTAATTTCGTCTTTCTTCATCAACGTGCTGCCATGAAAGCAATCTTAACAGTAATTCGTCAGATATTTCGAGTTCTTTTCTTCAATAAGATATAATTCAGCATTTGCCATGAGCATTAAAAGTTTGTTAATTTAGTCTTTCTTCATCAACGTGCTGTCATGAAAGCAATCTTCAACAGTAACTCTTCAGATGTTTAGATTCAGATATTAATGTCAAAGTAAATTGTAATATAACCAATTAACATTTTGAAAACTTTAATGGTTAAGAACAATCTCATTTTTTTAGTGAACTCTTTTAGCTGTGAAACATAATTAGAATTGAACTGATCTTTAAGGAATGAATTTACATGTTCTGTAATTGCTTTGCTTCGATGAAATGGACTATTAATATCATGATATAATATGTGTTTTATTTTGAATAAATACTGCTGTTTCATATCCACCATACATCTGTTTGTCATCTTTGGGTGAGTCGTATTTTTCTTATTTTTATTTCAGATCTAAATTCGTGCATATACTCCAGTTTGAGTAATTTTATCATCTACTACTCTAAATTATATTTTACTGAATAACTTACATTATATTTGAGATTTCAGTATTATTTCTACAGTTTAATTTTGTTTCATTAGTGCTAAGTTCTACAATGCAATTATGCTAACCACTATACTTTTTCATTCTGTATTGAGAATTTGGAACGGGATTTAGAGTAAAAATGTATTCTATTTTCGGGCTTAAATTTTGATGTATTCCGATCCTAAAGTGGTTGATATATCAATTTTTTTTAGCATTCATAAAGAATCTCTCTTTGCTCTATCTCCTGAACCAACAACTCATTACAGTTAAGTATAAAGGGGGGACGGGGGGCTAACCCCCCCCCCCCCCCTTAATTTAGATAAATGGATTTTTCATGCAGAATTATCCGATTTTTTCAAATTTTGTATATAGGTTCATTGTGGTAAGGCGCTTCTCTGATTAGTTTTATGTGTTCATTGGATAATTATAAGAAAGAGAAACGGGGGATGGTTCCCCCCTTTTAATATATTGTTGATTTCTTCATTTTTCGAGGGCTTATTTCAAATTCTTTGAAATAAGAATATAATTTACAGTTAGTGTGAATAGCCTGTGAGCTCAATGCCGTCAGTTTAACTGGGCAGTTTTCTTTTATTTTCTTTCTTGACATTTTTTTTAGGTGATTGTATGTTTGTGTGTAAACATTTAAAAAGTTCAAACACTTTTTGCTGTACTCTGAGGAATTAGGCATAGAATATGAACATCAAAATCATGGTGTTTAAAATTTAAACAGTTTACCATCAGTGATGCTACTAGACTTTTTGTAATCTTGCGTCTCAAACATTTCCAAAACCTGGGTACTTTTTTACAAAAGTAGGTTTTTTTTTTAGTAATGAGAATTTCAAGATATTAATTGAAAATATGCTTTGCTTAAGTGAACATTTGTTAACTATTGTTAATGAAATTTTTATCGCTTCCTGGAAGAAAATTATACATCCTAAAAGACCTATCACAATTTCTTTTATACATCCCTACTCCAAACTTTTGCTTAAATTAATTTGCTATAATTTGCTATAATTTGCTATAATTTGCAGCATCACTAATTTATGCTTATGTTTGTATTTATAAAAGTTCGTGTACCTTTTTATTGTGTTTCGACTTTCAATCAGTGAAAGAAAGGATATTATTGATATTTATGCATTTTTTTTTCTTATATTACAATGAAAAGATGAGTATTCAAATTTTCTTCAATAGATAAGTATTCAAAACATAATTAAAAATAGATGTAATTTATTTTCTTTCTCTATCATTCTTATTTGCATTTTTTTTATAATTAATTTAGTTTATATAATAAATTATAACACCCTGTAATAACATACTACTTTCAATTGCTAAAAGGTTTAAAATAAAAACTTTAAAAATGTAAAAAAAAGGTTTTAATAGATTGTTCTCATGTTTTGGATCAGAAAAATCAAAGATGTCATTTCAAATCATTTATGAAATCATGTATCGTGCAATTTTAGAATATTCTTATTTGTTTCAATAATGGTTTCGATGGAGCTGAAACATGTCAACAGTCTAATAAAACCTTTTTTTACCGTTTTTCATGTTTGTTTTTTTTCACCTTTTTAGCAATTAAAAGTAGTATAATTTAATTTATTTATAGTCCTCACTATAAAAGAAAGTTTATTTTTAAGGCTGTTAACTGATGTAGCAATTTATTGTATGATTAAAAAAAAAAATTAATATATGTATTTTCTTTAATAATTGAGACAGTCAAAGTCAGAGTGATGCAAATCATATTTTCTTTAATTTATAAACAAAGATTTACTAGAAACGTTATGAATTCCTATGTGGTGGAATATCCCCCTGATGTTATTTACATGCAGTTTTTAATTATGATTTATGCTGTTCTTCTTATTCATAGCTTAATATGTCTAGATATCTACATGTACTTAGCATCAATTTCAAAAAGTAATGATTTGCACCACTTTAACAGGCTGAATTATAAGAATTTATTACTTGTTTTTTTTATCTGTATTATAAGTGTCTGATCTAATTTTCCCTGCAGTTGTCCTGTTTGCCGTTATTGTCAAACTCCAGAGCTCATGCCTGATAACAGATGTTTTGGATGTGGGTCACAAGATGTAAGTTTTTAAACGTAATTTCATTAAAAAAAAAAAAGATTTTTTTAACATCTGTTACTTTTTTTTATTAGTCAGAGTTACTACACTACCTGGAAAAGTCAGAAAATTTGATAAAATCAGGGTTGGAAAAAAACGGTTAAAAAAAAAAAAAAAAAAAAAAAAAAACGTGTTTTTTTTTGTTTAAAACGTTTTTTTCTCATTCAACAGCACAATTTTGATTAAAGTGCGCAAAAATTAATAAATTAAATATAAAGAATGAAAATATTTTTAAAAAACAGTAAGGAAGAAAAAAAATTATATAATAAATACCAAACATTAATTAACAATTAATTTTTTTATTCTAAACTAAAACATTTAATTATTAAGTTCTTTAAAAATAGTAACAAGTTTGGCAGCCTTATCATTTATCAAACACCTAACTGGTTTCTAGTTTTGTTCTGCACAAAGCCAAAAGTAGAAAACACTCTTTCTAAACCAGCAGTAGAGCATACAGCTGCTTGTAATTGTTTTATGATCTGCATGACATTTTTATCAACATGTTTTTCAAGGCTTATCCACCAAGATAAAGGTGTTATTTCTACAAAATTGTCCACTTTATTTGATTCTTGAGTAGTTGGTAACTGACAGCATAACATTTTTAGGGTTTCGTTCATCTCACGAAACCCTATTCGTCTCACTTCTCTGTCTGTCCGTCACAGAGCCAGTTCTCAGAAACTGTATAACTAACATACTTGAAATTTTGTGTACTGACAGCTGAATACCTACTGTCATGCTGAAAATCAACATTTTGAAAATATCATATTATTTTAATATAGACAGAGAGATAAACTAAAAATCTAACAGCCTTTTCATATTAAATTTAAACATTTTTCGTTATAGCAGTTGCCAACAATTTAAAAATCCACAATAAAATTCTTTCTACAATAATTAATTTTCTATTGAAAGATTTCCATGTGAATTTAATTTGTGAATTGTCACATTGTGACATTATAAACAATAAACATGTTTTAAACATTGTTTTAAATGTAATGTTCTAAACATGTTTTAAACAGCTGTTTTAAACAAAACGTTTTAAACGTAACAACACTGGATAAAATTTCATGGCTGTCGCCAAATAAAGCATGATCTTCACTTTTAATCATGTTCATCATAAGGGGAAGAATCTTCCACATTTTGGTAGATTCCATTTTTTATCTTTTAAGTATGACCAAATTTTATGAGACTTTATTGCCAAATTTGCCGAGCAAAAATAAATCGCCATAAATGAGGCTAATTTGGCTATAGCTGACTAATTTGGTGATATTCTCATTCTAATACAGTATTGATGAAAACTGGGAATGAATCTTCTGTAATCGAGTTCCACATATTTTAGTTTTGTGTGTTTTAGTAAAATAGCTGAATTTTTAAAAACAAGGAATAGAAAAACTACAGTTTTTTCCCCTGTACAGACCGGAAGGACTTTTTTAATTTTTATTTATTTGTAATAGATTAGTTAACTACTACTATATATTTTCTTTTTTATCTTAATTTTAAATTTTCTATTAACACTTATTTCAGTTTATTGCAATATTATAATTACATCATATTAAATCATTGGATATGCAAGCATCAGCTAATTAGTTTAGAAATAGTAAATTATTTTTATGAGAAAAACCTACAATTGAATACATTTGAAAGAGACTGTTTTAATTATATTTATTTTCCATTTTTTCTTTAACAGAGTATATTCAGACTGTAAACTCCCCTCATCACCTCTTATTGCTTTGCTACTTAAAAACAAGGTTTGTGTTACAATAACAGAAAACTTGTTCTTTCTAGTTGCTACTAATATACCAATTTAGTAATATAATAGCAAAATTAGTAATATAATAGTAAATTAAGATATTAGTTTAGTAATAATAGATCATTTTCATGAAAAAACTGAATACATTTGTAGCAGGATGTTCTATTTAATATCTTTACCTTCCTTTTTTTCTTTAATTTCATTCTGTGCATCACACTGTGTTCCTTATAAAAACAAGTTTTCTGTTTAAACAGAAAACCTGTTCTTACTTGCTACTAGCATAGCAAAAAGAGGTTTTTCTTTGATGAGTCAGTCTCTCACTTTTGCCTTTTACTGTCTATGATGCTAAGTTTTTTTTTCTGATTTAAGGAAGGAAGGAGGGGGGGGGGGGGGGTTGATTAACAATGTCATCAATATTTGGAAAATTTTAGTGTTTTCGAGTGATAAAATATTTGTTTATCCTCAACATGTGCAGTACATAATTTACTGGCTAGACTGAAATACTTTAAAAATACAGCTGGAAGAATCGGGAAATTCCATTCTCTTGTATGTGTAACAATCCTGATTAATACTTCTGTTATTATTTTTTTTATGCTGAAGAATTTAGAAATATCTATATTATGAAGTACAAACATGTGCATTAGTAATGCTGCCCTCATAATGATGCTGGCAATAATGCGATTGCAACTGTATGAGAGTTACAACATTGGATTTTATTGTGTGTCAAACCATGTTCATTAAAATATGAAAATTAACTGTAGACCTGATTATGGAACTTTCCTCATACTTTTATGCTTATAGATGTATACTTATACATCGATACACATGTGCCAACTTTGGTGCCGAAAAGAACTTTTTTCCAAAACCCAATTTGCTGAAATTTTAACTTTTAATATATTTAAAGTAACAAATGTATGATATATCACCAAAGCTTTGCAAAGGCATCTTCTTTTGGTATTAATGAAAAATCCGTTATTTTTAATAATAAATTTATTAGTTTTTTCATTTAATACAAATGTTTAGTTGTTTGCTGTGAGTGCAAGTTTATACAACCTATTAGGGAAGAAGAATCATTATTTGCAATTTTATTTATTTATTTTTAACATTTTAATAGGTTTTAGAGTAGGAAATATTGCTGATAAAGTAGTAAATATTTTTATTGTATTTTTTTATTTTCTGGCTCTTGCAGCTCACAAAACTTTAGAAAATTATCTCTTAATAAACCATTAAAGTGAAATCTTTGTGATATAGTGAGTAGATAACTTTAAAAACTTGACATTTAAAAATAAAAGTTAATAGAAGAAAACTAGGAGAGACTTTAATGTTACATTATTGTGTAATTTTTCTAAACTCAACTGAAATATCCAAATGAGCTTAAAAATTTTCTTGTCTGGAATCGAATAAAAATTTATAAAAGAGAAGTATATGAAAAAGGCATGTGATTTGTAGATTTATTGCATAATGAATATAAGTACTGAATTTTAGATCTTTCATAGTAAATTATTTTTATAAATGTATTAAATAACATATTAAATTTTAGTACATAGGGCACAGGCCTCACAGGTCTGTCTGATAATCAACTTTTGCCACCATTCAAAGTTGCCATTGCAACAACAACAGCTTAAGCTCCTAGCCACTGCAACAACAGCTTAAATTAAGATTTGAACCTGGCACTTCTTGACTAGTAGCTGGCACCTTAATCACACTACATGAACAGACAGATCTCATCCATACTGTAAAAGTCTGTATAATACATTTATTTTGTCACACAATTAAATAGCCCGAGAAGTTACTATAATTATATATATATATATAGCATCAGCCTTTAGTTGATTATTTAAAAAATTTTAATATCAAAATAAATGTAGTCGTACGACTACAAAACACTATGATGTGAGATAATCCTCATACCAATAAAGCATAAGAATATGAAAACTTCACAATTTTTCAAAAATTCTCACATTAAAAAAAAAATTAGCTGGAGATATTCTTACACTTTGTAAGTATTTTACCAAAGTGCACGATTTTTTATTTTCACTAAGGAGAAGCATTTTCATCACTCATATCCAAACAAATCACTAATGATGAGTTTCAATTACTTTTGCTTTTATTTGCAGTAGGATCGCTCTGATTTTCCAGAACTGATTGCGTGTGTGTTTTCTTTTTTCTGCGATGGTGAGTGTGATTCCATCTTCGTCATGAGTTATGTCATGCTTTTTGCCTATAAGATTTCTTTCTTTGATGACTGTTAGTTTTGATTTTTAGCATATAATTTAAAATATTTTCTGTATTTATTTTTTGGTGACCCCAGTTTGTTAAAATTTGAATTTTGATTGTACGTGTAAGTGTCAGATAAGTTTTATCTTTTGACTGGTGAGGTGGTGTGCTTAACTGAAGGAATTTACTGACCTGGTTCTTATTCATCTAAAAATCTATATTTTCACTCAAAAACTCAGTTTTTATGAAGAAACATGGATGCTGCTTCTTCATACCATGAAATTCTGTAGTTTGCTCAGATTCCTGAAATTTCCTTGAACTTACCTAGATGCTATTTTTCAATCCAAAATCATAATTTTTTTTCTCTAGAACAACCTGCAGATGATATAAACCCTGTTTTTTCTGATATCCCCTTTATGCTTTGAGGCCTTTCATGCAAAATTCTTGCCTAACTACATGTACTATTTTGGGGTCTTTGATTTATTTCTTTTTCTTATCTAATATCAAAGGTCTAATAAAATAACATTGTAATAATTGTTGTTTTTATTTTTGGAAAAAGTTTTGGTTATCAAAGGGTTAACAGGCATACTTGTTTATGATTATATGAAGTGTAACGCTGATGAACGTCGTTTTGAACTCATGAGATTTTCATCTTGCTATCTTGTGAAACATCTCATTGTATTAAAAACACCAATTAAAATAATTTAAGACAGACATGAGTACACATAAAATAAAAATTTATAAAAAATATATACTTAAAAACAGTTAAAAATACAAAATAGTAGACGTTTCGCCAAGCGACACGCAAGGCATCATCAGTACAAAAACAATCTATTGCATAACAAACCACAGAACAAGGAAAAGGAAAGGTTTGAAATCAAGGAAAGTTGAAGTTATTTTAAAAACAGATAATATTCATTAGGGACAGAACGAGCTTCATTCAACGTCTGCGATCGCAATTGAGTGAACCAACTCTCAAGGAGTAATCGACCATGGTAGCTGTTACAACCTGATTTCAAAATACTGGCGTTCGCAATTAGCGGGATGTGATTCGTTTGAAGTGAATGCTGGACAATTTTTGAATTCAAATTACTATTTTTTAAAGCACTAGTATGTTCTTTTAGACGAATTTCCAATGATCTACCTGTTTCACCAATGTAGACACTATTGCAATCTTTACAGGGAATAATATAAACAACACCGGGTAATTTAGACTTATCATATTGAAATTTATGCTTAGTGAAAAAGGAACTCACTTTATTAATTGGTTTAAAAGAAACCCCAATATTGAATGATTTTAGAATGCCAGAAATTTTTTCAGAAATGTTCTTATAATAAGGGATACAGATAAAAGAGTTTGGTTTGCTACGTTGAAAAGGGGGGGGAGTAGAATTCACAAAATTTAAAGTATTTTTAAAGATTTTTTTAACAAGACCTATAGGATAGCTATTATTAACCAAATCGCGATAAATCCTATCCTATAGGTCTTGTTAAAAAAATCTTTAAAAAAAAAAAAATCTTTAAAAATACTTTAAATTTTGTGAATTCTACTCCCCCCCCCCCCTTTTCAACGTAGCAAACCAAACTCTTTTATCTGTATCCCTTATTATAAGAACATTTCTGAAAAAATTTCTGGCATTCTAAAATCATTCAATATTGGGGTTTCTTTTAAACCAATTAATAAAGTGAGTTCCTTTTTCACTAAGCATAAATTTCAATATGATAAGTCTAAATTACCCGGTGTTGTTTATATTATTCCCTGTAAAGATTGCAATAGTGTCTACATTGGTGAAACAGGTAGATCATTGGAAATTCGTCTAAAAGAACATACTAGTGCTTTAAAAAATAGTAATTTGAATTCAAAAATTGTCCAGCATTCACTTCAAACGAATCACATCCCGCTAATTGCGAACGCCAGTATTTTGAAATCAGGTTGTAACAGCTACCATGGTCGATTACTCCTTGAGAGTTGGTTCACTCAATTGCGATCGCAGACGTTGAATGAAGCTCGTTCTGTCCCTAATGAATATTATCTGTTTTTAAAATAACTTCAACTTTCCTTGATTTCAAACCTTTCCTTTTCCTTGTTCTGTGGTTTGTTATGCAATAGATTGTTTTTGTACTGATGATGCCTTGCGTGTCGCTTGGCGAAACGTCTACTATTTTGTATTTTTAACTGTTTTTAAGTATATATTTTTTTATAAATTTTTATTTTATGTGTACTCATGTCTGTCTTAAATTATTTTAATTGGTGTTTTTAATATTTTTCACATTCAGACGTTAAAATGTATACATTTTGCATCTCATTGTACACTGCCATATAATGGTTGATTCAGTGATTTGCATTATTTTCTGAAGATAAAAAGGGATCTCAAATATTATTTTTTATTGGTAAGATGAGTTAAAAATTTGAAACCCTCATAAACTTTTTAATAATTTATGAAAAAACAATTTCTAAATCATCGAATAAATTAAATAGCACCGCAGTTGAAAGCATTGAAATAAACAGATATATAGATTTATTGTTTAAGAATATACATTTTTATTTATTTATTTATTTATTTTTGTAGTGTTTTAACAATATTTGCAGCAACGTTTGATATTATCTAAAATAAATGATTAAAAATTCCAAAACATTTTGGAACTTGTTTTATTTATTTGTTTTTCTAACTCTATTGAAACAATGTAAAATGCAGTGCATTTTGAGGTTTAGCAGTGTTTGAATTTGCCCATGTCTTTGTATGTGTATGATATTACCTGTATGTATTTATTTACAATAAAAAGAAATTCATTATACACATCTTGCTGATTCAATATAATTATTTTCAGAGCCTGTGGATTTGTCTTATCTGTGGACACATAGGCTGTGGCCGCTATGTGGATGGCCATGCTTATCAGTAAGTAAGATATTTTATTTATTTCTTACATACTTTTTTTCCCTTCTAACAAGGAAAATCTTTAAATTAAAAAAAAAAAAAATACATGGGAGGGTGGGAAGTGTAAAAAACTCCTAAATGATTATGTAAACATGAGCTGCTCAATTGCAACTAGAGTCTTATATTAAAAAAAAAAAAAAAAAGCTATTAAAAATAGAAAGTGTTTTCCAAAATGGTGTCTGTACTACCTTTTAGTATGGAAGGAAAATATGATCAACTGTAATTTTTAACAATCACTAATCTCACCAAGGCAAGATAAGTTAGCAAAGTCAAATATTTTGTGCTTATTTTAAACCTTTTCAGACCTGTGATATTCTGTTTTTCATTCGATATTTGATAGATTTAAAGAATTTTTTCATTGCTGGTTAAAAATTTTGTATATTGATCCAAAAACACATCTTCTCTTGTTACTTTTTATAACTATGTTCTTGATTAAATAAAGCATTACAAATTTCTGTTTTAGAATGTTTAATTATTTTAGTAATTTTTCTCTTAGATTTGCCAGCACTTTTGTAATGAAAGGACAATTTTTCAAACTTTGTGCTAATTTTTTTACATTAAAAAATTGCAAATTAAACTGGAAATTCCAAATCAGAATTCCCCTTTCTATTTGCCTGTTTAATAAATTATTCATTTTTTGATTGTTGCAAAATTATGCAAAATTTTTGAATGATTTTATAATTTTTTGTTTGTATTTCTACCCATCATAGATTAATTGTATCTTCTTAAAATCTAAAATTAATTGAAGTACAATGACCCGAAGGTGGGCGAAGCTTCCTATGTATCCACTCCAGTCTGACAATGAAATGTACACAATTTTTTGGCCATAGCTTGATCAATTGCAATGTAACTTACCACAAACATAGATCTTAGTAAGACAGGGGTAATAATGGGGTCTGAAGTTTGAAATTCAATCTGTGGCCCAAGTAATTAAAAATCAAAGTTCTAATGAAAATAATATGTGCAGCTGTCTTCCATTATCAGGCTAGTTATTGCCGCAGTGTATATATAGGTATTGGTCAGCTCTCCCATTTTTTCTCAGACAACAATCAAGAGCAACAAATAAGCTAATAAATGAAAGAAGAAATTCTCTTATTGCTGATAAATTATTCAGTGGTAATAAATTTGTTATTGAAGTGCAGATAGTGCAAGGTAAGTAAAGCTTCCTATGTATCCTCTCTGATCTGACAATCAAATGAACAAGATTTCTCAACAATGGCTCATTCAGTTACAATGTAACTACACCAAATATAGATAGATCTTCGGAAGACATGGGTAATAATATGGCCGATTTTTGAAATCTGCCTGAATAATTGAATGTCAAAGTTCTAATGCAAACCATATGTGGAAAAATCTTCTGTAATTGGGTCGGCAATTACAGATTATTATGAGTATTAATGATATGAGTATTAATGATAATTATTATGAGTATTAATAATAATTTATGAGTATTAATAATATACATTAAATTAATCTTCTGTAATTGGCTTTGCTGCAGTGTATATGACCACCACTGATAGCAATGAATAAGCTCAAACCTGCCTTGGTTGTCAATATATTGAATGTTTCAATCCTCTCATACCCACTCCTTATTTTTATTATTTATTTATTTTACTTAAGAAAAATAAATTATAATTTTTTCCAGTGGACTACCTTCCCAAGTCTTCAATAGTCGAGCTAAGCATTGCTCTATATATAAGCGTCAATCATCTTTTGCAATGAGATGAATAATTTAGCAATGAAATTTAGTTGTAGTATTTATTTCTCTACATTTTATTTCTTGTGAATTTAGTAGAGCTGTTTTCAGTTGTGGTACTGTAAGTTTTTAAAATTTAATAGACACAAGCTCATTTACGATGCTTCAGTTACAAATACTTGATTCAACCTAGTTAAATTTTTATTATTAAACTTTTAAAACACTTATTTTAATCAGTATCTTAAATTCATGAAGTTAAATTTGCATATAGTCTTGTGATCTATGACAAACATTAAGATTTTGATTGGAGATAGAAAGAATTAAGAATTTAATTTTTTTAGCTACACTGTAATATGATGTATTAATTTGAAACTATTTGGTATCTTTAAAATAAAAATTTGGTAGAACTTGAAATATGACATAAACAATTTATTCTTTAAATTCTGCATGATTTTTGATATCCCGTATTGTTTTCCTTAGCAGCCTTAAAAAATAAGCAGTGAAGTAAACAAAACTTTTCTTCCCTTGGTATTTATTATCAGTACTGAAAATTTCAAGGAATTCAGTGATACTGAATCTCTTTTAGGTGCGTTCGTAATTACATAAATACGTAGCACTTATTGTCGTCGTCTGTTCCGTCCGTCTGTCTGTCCGTCCATCCGTCCGCATATAACAACGCAAAAACTACCCAACCGAATGGTTTGAAATTTAAGATATATTATCTTTGCAGAATTTTGTCAAGACATTTCAAATTTTATGAAAATCAAAACTTTAGAAAATATAAATAAAAATATTAAAAATTTTGATTTAAAAAAAAAAAAAAAAATCTGTGCTTTTTTGTTATAGGAGCTTCCGAGGTTTAATCGTCAAGCGATCGAGATGCTTATTTTATTACAGAAATTAATCTGCAGACAATATAATTCATTTCACAGAATAAAAAATCATCCAGATCTGAATATTTATATAACTAGTTATAGTACGAACGCACCTCATTTGTCACGTTTGACGTACAATTTCCAACTTGTTTTTTTCTATTTCCTTAAGTGGTCTGTAATCATGTTAGACCGTTGCTACTTTAAATGGCAGAATACTGCCTATTTGTGATTATAAAAGTTCATATTATTCATATTTTATTTTCTTCATATTCTTACTTCTGCTGTTTATCATCTTTTATGTTAGTTGTGTATAAATGCTTATGGTGTGTAAAATATGTTACAGGCATTATTTGGACACTCAGCATACCTATGCTATGCAATTAGGAAATAATCGTGTTTGGGACTATGCTGGTGATAATTATGTTCATCGCTTGGTTCAGAATAAAGCTGATGGTAAACCCGTGGAACTGGAGCCGCGATGGGTAAGAAATTAAATGTTATGGCATGAACAAACTATGTGGCTAATTCAGGTACAGTGAAACTCTAATTCTGAAAAAAAAAAAATGCAGAATTTGTTTAGCAAGATATCTAGCAATATTTGGTGAAATATCTAGCAATATTCAGCGAGATATCGGCAATAGGATCGAATGCTGAATATTAGCCAAATATTCATCACATCCTTAGATAAAACAATGTTTTAAGCACCAGAACTTTATAACAAATTAGAGACTAGTTTCGATAGCACTCAATGTGCCGTCATCCATGCAAAAAATGATAGAATTTTGCCTATATATATGGAGGAGAAGAAGATTTGAGGGATAGGTTTATTGACCAATAAGAATTATAAAAAATTTCAGAGAATGACCAATAGGAAATTGCGTAGGGTAATATGGAAACGTGTTACTAAAGAGAAGGAGGTTTTTATGTAATATTTCCAGCAATCTGACAATGGGGGAATAGCAAAGTCATAATTAACAATATTTTTATGATTTTTATAAATATGGAGTTATATTATAAGAAAGTTAAGTTAAAGTATAGAAGTATGTTTAGAGATAATTTTAGCTGAGTTATAGAGTCAAAAGTGTGGTTCATATCCCAGCAATATTTTGTAATGGCTGATTTATTAATTTCTTGTTTATGTTGCTTCTGTTCTTTAATTTGACATTTTAAACCACATTTGTTTTGTCCAATATGGAAAGATCACATTGGCAAGTAATACTATAGATACTCCAGAAATCTCAATAGGGTTTTTCTGGTTGGAGAGCGTAAATTTATTGGCTCTCTTCAAACTGAAAGACCAGAAAATAGAAGTTGATCAAGACCCTATTATCCAGCTTTTATGTATCTAAAGGATCTTGTTAAACTAGACAAACAGAAAATTGAATATATAATAATTTCAAATTTTAAAAAGTATTAGATTTTTTTTCTGAAATATAAAAAACTTTTCAAGATTATTCAAAAAAGGACCCTGTGAGTGAGGTCTGGATAGATACCTAATAATGTTTAGTTTTATAAATACGAGTATACACATGATTAATCAACAGAGTTTTAACAGTTGATTATCTTTAGTCTCCTTTGAACGTCATTTACAGTAAACTTGATACACACTTGCCCAATGACGATTGCAAGTAATTGTTTCCAGAAAAGCACCTCCTAGCTTATCAAATTTTAGTAATTATTAAAAAATGTTCATTTCTTTTTTATACTTACTTTTATGATTTATATCAATAATTTTGTTTTTTAATAATGTATATAAATTTTTAAAAAATGTTTTCTATTTTAAATAAACATGCTGAGTTGAATGTAATATGTGACAGATAAATGGTGGTTGTGCACTGTAGTTGGGCAATCATTGAGTAATCTCATATTTTAATTCTAATTTTCATTTTCATTTTTTTAATTGTATAAGTTATATACATATATATATGACCATTCTTTTTTTTGTCATTTAAAGGTTGAAAATGAAGAAAAGATGGATTCAATGCAGCTAGAGGTATGAGTATTATTTTCTAAACTGGGATATATATAAAGTGTATTGAAGGTATATTTTTTAAAATTATTATTTGTTAGTTCATCTTTCACTTAAAAAAAAAAATCTAGTATAATATTAAAAAAATTCTATTCAACTTTGTTCAATTTCTTATAATCTAAATTGATTGGTATTTTGAATTTCTAGTACACTTATCTGTTGACTAGTCAGCTTGAGGCTCAAAGACATTATTTTGAAGACCGCATCACTCGCTTTGAAACAGAGGCTTTAAAGCAGGTATTATTATTTTTTTTTTTTTTAGTTAGTAGCCCTGTAAATTTATTCAGCCACTTTTATTAAATCTGTAACTTTTATTGTGCGTTTATGAAGGTATATTTCCCTTCACTCTTTGGTTGTTTATTGAGATACTAAAATTAATGTTTGATTACGTTATTTTAAAAATAATGTTTTATGTTTATTTCTTATTTAATAAAATCCATTTATTGGGTTTTCAACAATGTTTAAGCCTTTCATTTTCAGTTTATTTCTTACCATATTCATATTTTAATTGTGCATTGTAAATTATTGAGAAATAGCTAAATTTAGGATTGTGGTGTTTCTGTTTAATTATATTTAAAATTTGAAATTAAAAAAATTTCAATTCTAAAACTTCCAACATGTTTACTATTTTTAATTTACCAGTGATGGAAAATGCTGCTGTAGACTTTTTTTTTCTTCTCCTTACCATTTTACCATCTGAAAGAATCTATGAAAATGGTTATAATATGCAACTATATTTTGAAGATAAAAACATCTGGAGATGTAATATAAGCAGTTGCAAAAGGAAGAAAGGTGTTTGCATGGCATACTGGTTCAACGGTTCTAAAATATTTTTTCTTATGGCATTTCAATTTATTTATTGCTGGAGTGAGAAATTGACTTCAATCCTAAAAGCAGTTAAATATGTGCAAAACATCAACCGTAGATTGGAATAGTTACATACACGAAGTTTGTTCTGAATGTATGACTAAGTATAAAATGACTAAGGAAAAAATAAAAAAGGTCAAGGCCAAGTAAAATTGTGGAAATCAATGAATTTCTTTTTGTAAACAAAAAAATCAATGTTGAGAGATTAGGTTCTACCACAACAGTGGATTTTAGGTTGTCTTTTCTTTACCACAATAACAATGATAGAAATCCAAAAACCTTCATGCAAAATATTAAAGATCATGTAAGTGAGGGATCAATCCCTTACATGGACTACTGGAATGGTTATAAAACTAAAAAAAAACTTGAAGAAGCTGTCTTTTGTCATTTTACGGTTAATTATACCTATAACTTTGTAGATCCTACTACTGGCATTCATAACCAGAAGGTAGAAAGATTGTGAAGATCTGCAAAATGGGGGAATCAAAAGCACAGTGGGTAGTAGTTGTATGTGGCTGAATTTATGTGAAGACATCATGTACCTTGTGATAATGTTTTTGAATCTCTCTTATAAGTTATTGTAGAACTATGACTGCCAGAAAATTCTTGTTAAAAGTAAATTTGTATATACATACATTGCTAAATGTGTATTATTATACGGTTTATTTGTGTAGACATATGTTATATATTTTGTGTTACATTATTATATGTATATATTAGGGATGCACCGAATATTCGGTATCTATTCGGTATTCGGCCATATTACCAAATATTCGGTTAGGCCGAATATCAAACTATTCAGTCTGCCGAATATCAAACTATTCGGCTTGGCCGAATATCGAAATATTCAGCCAAGCCGAATACTTAAAAAAACTTGTTTTTTAAAAAATATTTTTTTAAAACCATAATTTCTACTTTTAACCGTCAATTAATAAAGATATTCAAAATAATTAGAAATAAAATCATATTTCAATGAAAGATAATGCTTTTACATTATTTATTCCGTGTTTGAAAAGTGTCACTTAAGAAAATTAACCATTAATGATGCCCTTCAAATGAATTAATGATGCACAAATAAATGCAAGTTCCTGAATATTGTCTAGTAAATAATCTATTTCTTGCTTTTTTGCAAACATCATGTTTCTAAGCAAAATGAAAAAAAATTTCACTGCCATCAAAGACAGGCAATTTTTGTCCAGGAAACCAGAATCGCAACACACTTATTCAATCAAAAATAAAGTGCATCTCACTCTAGGTCAAATTAGAATTTTCGTTTGTTATTTTAATAATATTGAAGATATTGTAACTATATTTTCAACATAGTTACTTTGATTTCTGTGAATCACGATAAGTACTGGAAATTTCCACCATTCATATATAAACAACACTGAGCTAGATATTCCTTTATTCAGAGTGCAGCTGACAGTACTACTTATACTGTGTCACTGGCCAAAACTTAGCCACTTCTAATAGTATCATTATATTTTCTACAAACAAAATTAATATGATGCAAATATCGCTAAAATATCTTCATCATTGTTAAAGTTTTAAACAAAAATTCAGTTTCAGCTTGCGGTGACCACACACTCTGTGTTTTTGATTGAATGTATTGTATTTTTGATGGAATAAGTGGATTGAGGTAAAGTTTCTTGCTTAAAAAATTCTTGCCTTGACCACATTATCTACACAGAAAGTTTGTTCCAAGCAGGGGTGCAGAAAATGTTTTTACTCCCAACATTTCCCCCAATCCATATGAAAATTTCCCCAAAATGTCACAATATGTTATAGGCTTACATAGCCTTCTGTATTACCGTAGGTATAGTAAATTTTGCAACATACAAGTCGCATCTTTAAAACCCTATAGACTGAACTTGTAACATGCCTAGTTATTGGAAAGGTAAATATTTATTAATAAATACATAGTTTTAACCAACAAATACAATGTTTTTGATTACCTTTTCTGATAAATTGTCAATTATTGAGAAACTGCAATCTTCCACTCTCTTTGTGGATGTTGTCAATCATTTTTGATGTTTTGTAGATCTTGAGTCTGTTTCTTGAAGAAAATCTAGTAAAATGATAATTTGCGCCATGAAAATGTCTGTTTAAGGATGCTTTTAATAGTTCCATAGCTTTATGCACTGGTGGTCATTCCATGATATAAATACTTCATGAAAAAGATTATCAGATTTTAGGGTTCTGTTATAAATGTGTTTTCGAATAATAGAGCCAACAGATCCACAAACACAGTCACTGTAAATTTTCAAGCAGTTTTCAAGGAGCTAAAGTATTTCTGGTACTGCTGTTTTGATCTAGAAGTGATGGTTTCTTTTCAGAATTTAGGATTATTTTATTAAATTAGTTTTTTAGAATAATTTTCTTCCAAGTTGTGCATAGATTAAAAATATTTTTCTCATTATTAAATTTAAATTATTTTCTATTTTTGCTCACCCATTCCGTGAGAGCTTGTAGTGAGTTTTCCACCAGTGATGGGTGTGTGATCTTCTTGATTTGATTCTTTCTAAAGTTTTCTCTTTCCTGATTTTTTTTTTTTTTTGCCAGAAATTTATTATCTTTTAAAATTTTTTCTAAGGTAATTCATAAGAAAAGAACTTAGAAATTTCGATTATTGCAATTGCATAATTACTCCGGAACATCGGCATTTTTCTACTCCAAAAATAAATTTCGACTTTTTTGTTCCATGTATAAAGTTGACCTCCCTCTCCTACTTTGAAGCAGATTATTTTTCTAAAATTTCTCGACTTATACGTGAGTATATACAGTACATATTATTCTCAGATCGATTTTGTGAAAGTCGCCATACGGATCTTTTTATTTGTAGGGAAACATTTTTCTATCTCGGGGAATTATGCAATTCATTGTTAAAATTGAAATCAATTGTATATTTTTCTGAAAAATTTCCCCAGATGACTAAAATTTCCCCCAATCCTAGATAGCCGGATCGGACATATTCTTCACCCCTGGTTCCAAGATGTATGAACCCCCTCTGTATGTTTACAATCTCTGAATATGATCGCCCATTCCAGACACCTGCTCTCTGGTTCATTTAAAAACTTCCTTGCCAAATCAAAAGGAGCAGGAAAGTTATTCTTGCTGATTTGCCAGCACTTTAATATATTGTATTGTTTTACTTTAGTCCCTTCCTGACAAATAAACACTGCAAAATATTTTTTCTAATTCATTCAAAAAATTTCTTTGATTTTAAATTATTTGTTATAGAATATAAGAACATTTTATAAATTTATTTTAATTCACAGAATAAGCTATGAAGTTTAAAGTTTTATTAATTAAAAAAGTTTTAAGACTATCCTCTCTTTAAGTTATAATTCAAAGCACAGACTTTTTTTTTTTTATGTAACGGTTTCTTGTATAGCGGTCTAGTTCATAAAAATGGTAGTATCTGTGTTAAATATTATGTAGAATTCTTTTATAATTTAACTTTTAATAGTTTTAAACTCTGAAATATAAAAATATTCGGCCAGCCGAATATTCGATATTCGGCCGAATAGTTACTATTTGTTTGACCGAATATTCAGTATTCGGCCTCAATGTTACTATTCGGCTAGCCGAATATTCGGTATTCGGTTTACTTGTGGGCCGAATATTCGGTATTCGGCCAAAATCACTATTCGGTGCATCCCTTGTATATATTAAATAAATTGCATCTCAATATATATATATTAAATAGTGTGAATTGTGAACAAATTGTTTATGCATTTGATACATTGATAGTTATTGCATAAAGGTATAACAATTTAATGAGATTTTTAAAATGTAAAATATGATTGCCAAAAAGTACTTTAGAAAATTTTGCTTTTCTCGCCAAATTCAACTCTGCCTTTTTCTCTATTGCACCAAGGCCCCTTTAACAAAGATGTGCCCATTTTTTAATACAGCTTTTTTTTTTTAAGATATGCTGTCAGAAAAATAATTTTTTTTTTTTAGTTTTGCTTCTTTCTTTCTTTTTTAAACAACTTCTCTATTGTCATCCTTACTTGTTTACATATTTCTTTCTCTCTGTACAATTTCACTCTCGGTCATTTGGCCCCATGTTACCACATTGTTCTCACTATTAACAAAAATCTTGAAGTTGAATTTTAGTCCATATTACTTTGTAATCAAATTCCTGTTCTCTGACTCATTGTAAGTAAGCTAATGTCTGGAATCATTTGTTTGCAAGGTCGTCTCTTTTAAAGAAATGTGCTTACTAGAAAACACATCACAATATGAGATGGCGAAAGTTCTTTGCATGCCACTACAAAAGATTCCATAGGTTTGAATCGATTTTTCTTTATTAATGCAGTAGACTCCTTCAAATCTGCAACCCTAAAATCCACAAATTCCTAAAATCCACACATCATTTCAGATGTAAACAATGAAACTTACAGTTAAGATGTAGATGAAATTTTAAAGGTTTTTTTTATTGTTATATCATTCTGTACACATTTTAATATGGAATTCTGGTTAATATGATTCAATTCATGTTTTCTCCTGAATGAAGCATAAATTTATTTCTGAAAAATTTCAAGATAGTGCTGATATCAATGGTGATCACTTTCTTTTTACTAAATACATTTATGTATTAATCAAGCTTTTTCGTTATTAAGTATGGCTAAACATGAAATAAAACTTTGTTATTTTAAGATTTTGATGTGAATTATTAGTGTATATTTATAAGGAGAGTTTCACTGAATAATTCAAGAAAAATTTTTTCTCATCATTATGCATATTTAGTTATACATTATTAATTATTTACTTGATCTTTACTTTTAATATTTAAAAAAAAAAACTAATTTCTTAATTTTTATTATTTTACTTTATTGTAAGCATTCATTATAATTTTAAGTGCATTATTGAATTCAAATTACTGACAAACAAAACAATGCAAACAATGACCAGCAATAAACAAAACAATGACCAGAAATCTGCAAAATTCTAAAATCCGCACAACTTCTGGTTTTAAGCTCTACAGATTTAAGGGAGTCTACTATATAAGAAAAGAAGAAAATATTTTGTTTAATGGTTCCCATTAAGAAATCAATTTTTGAAAGTAAAATCCGGGTTTCTGGTGTTTATTGTTCTCAACACAACAGATGCTACCCACTATAAATGGAAGGTTTTCTTGCTTTTAAGACTTACTTGTTATCTTGAGCCTCTGGTTACAAGCTACATGCTTTGCATTAAATTTTTACACTCTTTTATTTAATTTAATGAACCTTGTTCAGGTATGCAAAGGTAGATTTTTATAATTGATTTTTTACACGTTTCCTGATAGGCTAGAATTATAAAAATTATGCATACAAGCAGGTTTTCGATGACAGTACAACATTTTAATATTTTTAGAACTTAATTATAAATTAACAAATCAATTTTAAGGTATTTTTCCATTAGCCAACCACAGGTGATCAATCGCCCAGTATTATTTATGGTTACAACTGTATACTAGTTAAAACAATAATGGAAAAAATAGGCTAAAGATACGCTTAAAGATACGCTAAAATAGGCCAATGGGCCTAAACTGTAACAATGAAATATTTTAAACACTAAAAAGTAGAAAATAAAACAATTGGTTTTTTGAATGTGCTATTATTAGTATAGTTTGTATTTCTCTAATTTTGAGTTATTATATTGCCTTGTTCTTGCCAAAAGAAAAAAAAATCTCATTTAATGTATTTAATAGTTATATTTTTATACAGTTAGAAGAAATGAAAGAAAAGACAAAGCATGCTGTGGATGAGAGGAAACAGTTAGAAGAGAAGTTAAATAGGGTTACTAAAGAAAAGCAGGCACAAGAGAAGAAACTCTCTCAGGTAATAAAACAAATGCATTATCGCTTAATCCCAGCTAAACTTTTGTCCTTTTAAAAAAATGTCCATTTAACTAATACCTATTTAGCTTTCTTTTGTTAGATCTTTTTAAGAGTCTTCAGTATAATTGAATGTAAAAAGAATGAAAAAAAAATGCTTTAAATCATAATTTTTATCTTGAAATGAATCAAAATTTGTAAAATGCTTTTAAAGTTCTTCATAATCAGTACATGACAGAGTGCCATAAAAAGACTAAATAATATTTTTGAGAGTTTCAATTATTTTATTTTTATTTTTTTAATGATTTTGTGTGTTTTGAACTTTTGGTCGGGCACTAAAAAAATTAGGTATCTTCTTTTTAAAAAATCTGTGACAGAAAATTTCCGTGCTTTCTGCAACAAACTTCGTTAATGTTCGTTAACTGTTTCTGCAGCGATGGCCTGCAAAATTAAAATATACAAATTTAGAACAAACAAGTTGGAAATTGTACATCAAACATGACAAATAGGGTGCATTCGTACTATAATTAGTTTTACAAATATTCGGATCTTGGTGCAGTAGCTGTTGCACTCTTATGCAAAAATCATGAATACAAAATTTATTTTATGTGCAGATTTTCATATTATAGATATTTATTTTATTTTATGAAATTAAGTTTCAATACACTTTTACAAACGCATAATTGCAACTCTGTTACACTAAAATTATAGTATGAGCAAATATATAATTCAACACAATGTAAAATAAATATTGTTATTATTTCAGTGAAAAAATGAATTATATCGTCTGTTATTATTAGGATAGGATTCATTTCCGTCATAAAATAAGTACATTTTAAGTGGGCAACATATCTTTTGTTGACATGGACTGAAAATTCCAATGGGAAACGGAAGCCTAGCTTTGAAAATTTCAGAACTTGAAATCCACATTTAGACTCTTTTTCCATTTAATATCTATTTCTCCGGAAACATCTATCCAAAAAACGGTCGGTAGATTATTGGATTGCTGTAATTAAACAATTTTAGTACACAAATTTGGTTTTTAAATTCAGCAATACGGAAATAATAGGACTCCATCTTAGATAGGACGTCATCACCATGGCAACCTAGAATCATGACCTCTATCATGGGATATCATTGAGTTAATTTTGTATGATAGGATTTAATAGAATGAAGTAAAACTTTTATTAATATCGTTTTAAATTTTGATTCAGTTTTCATAAAATTTGAAATGACTCGACAAAATTCTTCAACGATTATATGTACTAAATTTCAAACCATTCCGTTAGGTAGTTTTTGCGCTGTTATATGCAGACAGATGGATCAAATGATAACTGTAGGTGCTATGTATTTATATAAGTACGAATGCACCTAAAAATGATTTGCTCAGATGGCTGCAATCCTTATTGTTCATTTCTCAAAAGTGTTAACTCTACAATAAATTGCTGTAAAAAGCTTCAAAAGCTGCAAAAATAGAGCTTGACTGCTTGTAGTTAGAAATCCTTGTTTTGCATTGTCTTTTTCAGCCTGTCATTATTAAATTATTATTTATTGTGATGTTATTTGTTTCTTGTTAGAATGTATTTTTACTTTATTTTTATTTTAATAGCTATCAGCAAAGTTGAATAAGCTTACTGCTGAACTGAAAGATGAAAAAGAGGTAATATTTATACGAAGAATATTTTTTGCTTTTTATTATTACTTATTTTATATGTTAAGTTACTTATGAAAATATGGAATTTTATGTTTTTCCAATTTTAAAATTAGTAGTATTGGGGTTATGGATAGCTGCCAACACTCGAGTTTTGAAGCAAATTTCCAAGCTCTTAAAAAACTAAAAAATCTCCTTCTGAGTTAATTCTTAAAATCCCCCTTTTTTTCCTTTTTTTAATAAAAAAAAAATCTTATAAAGCATCCTTCATGAATCCAGGAATAGGGGCGTGAGAAAGGAAAGAACTCACGGGTCTCAAATCCTCCCCATTCAAATGAAGACAATTTTTTTTTTTTTAAAGTTTCATGTTATCCAAAGAATAGTTGTCCCAAAGACTGTTATTTTCTGCATTCAGTGTTTAATTCATTTCTGAAAAAACAACTCTGTACATAAAGAAGCTGTTGGATTCAGTGTTTCTTCTATCAAGTAATTAATAATCAAAAATGCAATTACAGAGTCTGATGGTAAATGACCATTTTTTATATTAAGGGATATTTAAAACCGCTTTTAGTATTTAAAAGTTAGGGCACTCTTTTCAAGACACAACAATGAGTCAGTTTTTACTATCCAAGCAAATTTTTTAATACAAAAAGCTGTAAAGGCACAATTTTTTGACTGGGGAGAGATGCAAGAAGGGTGCTACTTCTTTTGGATGAGGGGCAAGGAGGGTTCTATTTTTTAAACCAAAAGGGCAGGCAGGGTACAGCACCCTTCCCCCACCCCCCGAAACTACCTAGGGGAAACTCTGGCAATAGGATCAAAATAAACATTTCAACTTAAAACAAACACAATTTAATTCAACCCACCTGAACTTTTGATCATTCTAAAATACCAAACACACATAACACAATAAACAGAAAAACAAGAAATTTACCTACCAAATGAATTAAAAATGAGTGCAATGTGATTTCACTTGCAAAACTCTTGACAGAAAATAATACTTCATCCAAGAGCTAGGAAAAAGAGTTAAAAATATAACTAAGACAACCTTATCATTAATTAAATATTTCCCATAAATTTTCCTAACAAAACAATGAATGCAGTAATTTAAGATACACAAAGAATTACCCTAGTTTGGCCAACGTGAACTCCAATCCCTTAAGCTGAAAACAAATGAATACACAAAACAAGCCAACCAGGCGAGCTACCATGGAAAAAAAAAATAAAAACCTCATTTTTCTTTACTGGCCTCAATATGATGGTATAGTGAATGATAAAAAATGATTTTTCCGTTACATTAGTAAACTTACCTATTATGAGTGCATTACCCACTCTCTTCTAATATCAAAATTTTGAATCTAGTATTAAGATAATATCAACCAATATGCTTAAATAAGTTAAATTATACTGACAATCATCATCTAAAGAAAAATAGTTAAATGTTAAATAACTTCACTTTATTTTTTACCCTTATTACTTTAATTTCCAAAATTTTAATTATTGGCACATTTAGTTAAATTTACCAGAGAAACATTTACTCATACTAAATTTTAATGAAATGAACTCTTTTATCATTTATTTAGCCTTATCTCTAGAATTGACTAAACAGCCTGCAGAAAATGTTAAGCTCACAAAAACAAAGTTTCTTAAGAGTTTAAGCTTATTGGCAATTATGTTTTCCCTCAATTTTGTTCAATATCATTAGTTCATTCTTGGAGATAAAATTCTTCTGTTCTAGGTCTAATATTGTTTTATCTAAACTATTTGTCAATTCTTTTTTTTTTTTAGATTTTTTTTTGTTTTCTTTTTTTCAGTGTCATTTTCTGAATCATTGATGCAACTATATTTCTAAAAATGCACATGCACTATATCGTAAGCCTAATGTAACTGAACAGTCATATAATAAAATAAACCTCTGAAAAGAATTAAGCGGATTAACTGATATGGCCATATATTTGTAAAATGCAGAAAACAAAAATTTAAAGGAATCGTTTGGTACGACTGTGTATTGGTGAAAAATTGAATTGGTATTTATTCAATCCAGAATTTGGAGATTTTAAAGACTATACTGTACTAAATAATAGTCTCAGAAGATTTAACTCTTGTGAACTAACTGTAACACAAAATAAGGTTACATGTATTGTTGCTCTAGGATGATTATTTTCTTCCCTCGACCCCCCCCCCCCCCCACCTCCATTGTCTCTTTAATTTGATAATTGTAACTCAATTGAATTCAATACCTTAAATCTTCTATCGAAAATAATTAAAATATTTGATATTTAGTTTGAATGATTAATTGCTTTCAGAAATGTTCTATTGTTAGTTATTGATGATTGAAATTACTGAATTTATTTGAAAATGAGTTGAGATTTTGATAGCCTATGCCACAATAGCATATGTTTTTATCCTTTATGCAATTGACTTATATTTTTAAAAGTTGTTAGCATTTGTGTGCTTAATTCTATATCAGTGATATTATTCACTATTAGATGTGAATGACTTAGTCGAAATTTGTTTGGGGATTTTAATAAAACACTGTGTTGTGCATAAATTTGATTGTGGTTAAAAAATAGAAAAGAAGTACGAAAAAGACCTTTCAAATTGCAAGAACTCATTTAAAAATTAAAGAAAAAAAACTTAAGTCTACTTAAGTTTTTTGATATAAATTTTTAAATTTGATATAAAGTTTTAAGTATAAATTTTTGATGTCATGTTGTAGATCACGAGAGAAGCTTTGACAGTATGCTATCATTCTACATGCAAATCAATGCCAATTCATATGAAATTGCAGAAGTAAAGGATTAAATTTGAAAAACCACATCAGTCCCTATTTTTATTTGTATATTTCTCTAAATTGATTGGAGTGAACTGAAATAGCTTAACTGTGCACATGTTTTATTTTGATTGATCACAATTAGGTTGCTTTCAATACAAAAAGTAAAAAGCTACCTATTGCAGCCATTCAGAAGAAAGAAATTCCTTAAAATTTCAGTATATTTTCATCATGACCCGCAGACCCCAAATCCACCCTCCATTCAAATGGTATAAATGATCTATGTCATACGATAGCACTTGTATTTCTAAACCAATTTGGATGAAACTAAGTGTGTGTATTAAGCTCACCAATATCCTGATTGAGTTTGTTGGCAGCTTGGTTTGCCATCTAGTTTCAAAATGGCAGCCACTAAAAGTGTTAAAACTGAAAAAGATATTTAAAAAAAAAAAAAAAAAAAAAAAAAAAATTCAAACTTATTTTTTGTTTAAGTGTTAGGCTTTGAAACAAGGATTCCAGAGCATTTTTTGTTTTGCTTCTATCTTAGAAAATGGCTGAGATAGAGCAGGTTGGAATTCTAGGGTGGCTGACATTTAGAAATAAGACAGCAGATTACAAAAAATCAGGGATTAATTTATGTGTTTTAGTGAATGTGATTTCTTGCAAGTTGTTGTTATCTTTCATTGTTGTAATCATTTTCCCAATCATGTAAAAAACTATATATTCGTATCCGTTAGTGTAAAATTCTTGCCAAGCTTGGCCAAATATCGCCAAATTTGGCAACCAAAAATATATCTCCATAAATGAAGCCAACTTCGTTATAGTTGACTAACTTTCGCAAATTTTTTATTCTATTTTTAGCTTGCTGATTTCCAGTAACATTAGCTAAAATTTTAAAACGAAGATATAGGAAAGCTAACTTTTCCTCCCAGTACATGCTGGAAGGGCTTTTTTAATGAACAAACACCATTTGAATTATCCTTAGTTAAGCATGGAATTATATACAATATATAGAGAGGTGCACATGTTCATGTTTAAGTGTGCAGAAGCCTAGATAAATCATTGCAGGTGTGGGAGGAGATATAAATCATTAAATTATTTATTTATGTATGCAGTATTTTTGTTGGTTGGTATATATACACATGGGTGCAAGAAATACATTCAAGCCAAGACTGAAAATGTTTCCAAATAATTATGTACAACTAAAGAAGATGGCCTAGAAGATTTAAATTTGTCTTGCATTATAGCTAAAATTTGATATTTTATAATAAAAGAAAGTGATTAAAAGTTTTTGGTTGCAAAATTGCTATTTTACTGTATAAAGTATAATTTAGTCAAAAATTGCACCAAGATTGAAATCACTCCGAAAATTGAAGGTCTTGCACCCATGGATATACCTTATGTATGTTTAGATTAATGCACTGAACAAAAGTCAGAATGAATTACTTATTTAGTTACAAATTCATTTAATTCCTATTTTTAAAAAATAATAATTTTAAATTACAGATGCATAACAGAAAAAAACTCAAGAGTTTAAAACTATAGATTATTATGCCAGCAACGTTATAATAGTAATTGGTTGTTATTTTTAAGTAATCTTATTTAATTTTTTAGATGAACAAGTGTCTGAGGCAAAACCAGAATCTATGGCAGCAGAAGTTGTGCATAGCAGAAAAAGCCTTAAAAGAAATTAGGGAATCAAAAGAAAAGGTAGTAATATTTATGATATTTGATTATTAAAAAAAAAAGTAAAATAACATTTATGTATATGTTTAACATTGATTTAAGTAAATATTTTGTTCTATTACAGACCATCTTTTTAACTATAAAGATAGCTGAAACACATGATTTTTAATATCAACATTAACGAAACCTTTAAATGTTTTATAATACCCTTTTCATATATAGGAGCTTTAAATTATTCCTAGAATGACTTACAGTTTGAATTTAAACTTTTATGAAAATGAATACAATGTACAACTCTATTAATGTGATGCAAAAATTATATAATACTTTTCAGCTTAAAGGTTTAGTTTGAATTTTAAAAATTCAAGCAAACCTACAACTAATATGCTGTGTTTATTAAATAAAAAATAATAATAATCCATGTCTCTTTAGAATATATCTCAAAAGCTATATCTGGGAAAAATACATAGGGGGAAAAAATTGCTATAATTTAA
The DNA here is from genome assembly GCA_963931845.1 of Maratus michaelseni. Classification (NCBI taxonomy): domain Eukaryota; kingdom Metazoa; phylum Arthropoda; class Arachnida; order Araneae; family Salticidae; genus Maratus; species Maratus michaelseni. The sequence goes on along the minus strand of OZ007588.1, from coordinate 30,521,004 downwards.
GTAATACAGTGGCTTTGTGATAATTTGAACTCTGTTAATTCGATCTAATTAACAAAGGTCCAAAAATCTTGCCATAGAACAAATGTTAACTCATTCGTTAATTCAAACTTATTTTTATCACTTCGGTTAATTTGAACTTAATATTTTCATTATTTTCTTTTTTGAAAGAAAAACATTTCCAATATTTCTAGGGAATGTTGAATTGGTTTTATTCTTTTTTATTTACAAACACTGCTTCATTTCTTTAGTAATTGATAAGACATTACAGCAAAATTCTAACATTATGATCAGTAGAAGATAAGACTCCTACCATCTTGAAAAATCAGTTATGGATACAATTATCCTATTAAAATCTCTTATTCACTTGGAAACTTCTACAGACAAACATCTGAAATGTTTATTAAAAATAAAAAGTGTGGCTGGAAAAACGTGAATAGAAAAATGCCACAAATACAACTTGACCAATTTTGTTTTCATAATTTACTTTAAATTCATTAATCGGTAAAACCTGTGAGAAATAGAATTATGCTTTAAACGGGAAAGGAAAACCATGCGATTACACCTGCTTGATGGAAAAATTTCCCGATCCCTTGCAATTCTGTCTTAGCATGTTTTACGGTATATTTCAATTTCTTCTACTTTATTTCTTTTATTTTGCTTCTATTTATGATATCGATAAGATATTTTTTGCTTTTTAATATTCATATTAATGTGTTTTATTAATTTAATTTTAGAGTGTACTATATTTAAAACAATTTGAGTTATAGGAAAGATGTATTTTTCTATTGCTAAATAGGCATATTTTTAAATGATAGCACAGAAAGTCACTTTCTGTTTTAGAATCAGATAATTTAAACTTTTATCCCAGTCCCTGCAAGTTCGAATTAACAAGCATCGACTGTAAGTTTTTCTCTTGAGGAAAGAAAAAAAAGTATTATATATGTATTAAAAAGAGCATCATTTCAAGTAATTTTTATTGAATATTATATGTTTCTCACTTAATTAAAATAATGTAGCTGTAAGATTTGTTAAAATTATTGTACAATTAGATGAGATTAAATATTATGTGGATGGTCATAAGCATAAAGCTGTTAACTCAGTCTTTGAAAAAAAAAAAAAAAAAAGTTAAGAACTACTTTACATTTTTATGTTACATTACTATTGAAGAAAATAATATTGTTAAAAATAATGCTGCACAACTATTTTGTAATTTGTGTGTATTTATGGTCAGAAGTGGCATTTTAGGGTGCTTTATATGTATCAAAATTCACAAAGGGTCATAAATCAAATGTTTTGCAATGAATGAGTAGGACATATAAACTGAATTGTTAATAAATGATAACAAATCTCAACAGCAATTTAGACAAAGTAATTTAATTAGATATGATAATTACTTAAAGAAATTTAAATAGTAAAAAATTCTTTGGCGCAAAAGAGGCATAATGACACTTTTTCCATCTATGTCTATGGACATCTATATTTTTATTATTACATGCAAAAAAAGTTTTATGGATATTCTCAATATTAGTTTAGTCCTTTGTGTAGGGAATGATTATTGCATAGATTGACTTTATTAATCAATTGAATTACAGTTTGGTACAAAAGATATTCAGAATAATCAAAAAATAGAATCATTTAATAAAAGAAATTGCTTTTACATTACTTATTTGCTGTTTGAAAAGTGGCACTTAAGAAAATTAACTGTTAATGATGATGACCTTCATAGGAATTAATGATTTTTTAATGCAACTTCCAAATACTGTCTGATACTAATCTGTTTCTTGCTTTTTCACAAACGAGATGTTTCTAAACAAAATGAAACAAACTTTCAGAGGTTATAATACAGATTAAGACAAACTGTTTTTGTTTAGGAAACTAGGATTGCAATGCACTTATTCAATCTAAAACACCCAGGATTTTTTCCCCCTCAAGAACTACTGAAGGGATTTCGATAGTTTTTTCTAATTGTTTTTCGGTAATTAAGGGTGTATTCAAATCCAAACTGCTTATTTTGAGACACATTTGTAAATTCATTTTTGCTCTAAAATGCATCCAATTGGCAGGTTCTCTTATTCAGAAACTTTATAATGTCCGTATTGTCTCGATTTTTTGATAAAGGCAGAATATATTTTAAAAAATGCTGTGAAAGTGGACATTTTGAACCGAATTTCCCAAAGCGATAGCGCTGGAAACGGAAAAAAAAAATGATCGTACTGTGAAAATAATTGTCTGTAAATCAATTTCTAATTAATTGAACGAAAAATAAAAACATGGGGCCCTTATAAATCACGCCACCAAGTTTCCTGTTGTTACTTTTACTTTTAAAAATGAGTCTGGGAATGTGTCTCAAAATTTTGAGTTGTTGAGCGTGGAAAAATATTTTTTTTTAATACCGCCTTAAACTAAAAACTGATCATTTGGTAAGGAAAAAATAAATTCAATAGCTATGCAATTTTTTGGGGGGTGGGTGGTTGGTTAATATGTAAAAAAGGTAACATTGGTGTATCTTTTTCTCAGAAACTACTGAAGAGATTTCAGTACTTTTTTTATTGTCTTCTTCCAGCAATTAAACTAAAAACTGATCATTTGACAAGGAATAAAAATTAAAAATATATAATAGTTATGCAATAAAAAAAAAAAAGTGAAAAAGCTGACATTTATGTATATATATATATATATATATATATATATATATATATATATATATTTTTTTTTTTTTTTTTTTTTTTTTCAGAAACTACTGAAGAGATTTCAGTACTTACTTTAAAAATAATTTTGGCAGAAGTTAAAGTATAAATTGATCGTTTGGCAAGAAATAAAATTTAAAAATGCAATAGTTAAAAATTTAAATAGCTAAAAAAAAAAAAAAGGTTACAAAATTGCAATATTGTATTTTTATTTCTTGTCAAATGATCAATTTATAGTTTAGCTTTTGCCAAAATTATTTTCAAAAAGTCCCTGAAATCCCTTCAGTAGTTCCTGAAAAAAAGATACATGAATTTCAATTGTTTTATGTGTGGTTTTATTTTGTACATGTGATTTTGTTTTTTATTTTGAAATTGTGTAGTTATTGTATTTTTTATTCCTTCAAAAAAAAAGGGTACACCAATGTCAGCTATTTTACATGTGTTTTTGTAACTGCTGTTGCTCCCTTATATGCCATCTTTTATTTCCTAATAACAATCCAGATACTTGGCATTTCAGATGACAGAAGTTCAGATAATTGGAGTTTTACTGAATTTGAAAATTAAATAAGTACCCTTATATTGAATTCCTTTTTAATAATTGTATTTCTATTACAGGAAGTATGTGATCTTCAGGAGCAAGTGAGAGATCTGATGTTTTACCTAAATGCTAAAGATAAACTTCAAGAAGTTTCTGATGTTTCTCAGGAGGAAATACAGGGAGGACAAATTGTGATTGGGGAAGCGAGTGCGTCCTCTTCTGAAGGTGTGTCATCAAAACCACGAAAAAAGAAAAACCGTTGATTCGTATAAAATGTCTCAATAATTCTCGATCGCTAATTTTGTGTCTTATTTTACTGAATGTGCAATTTTATAGACACTTTATGAACCTTTTTACATGTAAATCAGATGATCTGTACATATGAGAGAGATTGTGAAGATATATGGAAGACAGTTCTGTGTGTACTTAATGTATACAATCATGTATAACATTGTATATATGAATGTATGATTTTTATACTTATAATAAAACACCAATCCTTATTTTAAAGAAAAATCAATGACTTTTTTTTAGAGTAAGTTTTATAAATGTTTTAAAACTCATATTAGTGTAAATAATATAGAATGCTTAGATGGCAACTATACCTGACAAATTAAAAAAAAAATTTCTTTAGAGAGACTTCCACATTTTGAGGCTATTTCTTGTTTTCTCCATATACATTAAAAATATATATCTGTATTTTACTTATCTCGTTTCATATTTTTCATTTAGAAAAACAGACAACCTTAAAAAAATAGTCTTCCTTAAAACACAAAAGATTTTGCAGATGGGAACAAGATTTATTTAACAAACTTTGCCACCAAACCATGTGATTCAATGCCAAAAGTGGATAAATATGACATCAGAACATACTTATAAGACCTTTCTTTGGTATTATGTAGCCCAGATTAATTTTCTACAGGCCAGTATATAAATATTTGAGATAAATATGTATAAATAACCAAACAATATTATCTAAAATAATGGCAAATAAATTTGAAGAAATACAAACAGATATAACATATTGTTTTTTTGCCTATTTAATAAATGTTAATTCTTTTGATCAGCTGTAAATAAATTTAGTGCAATCACAAATGTAATTTTGGAGCTGATGTCCCTTTCTAATAGATTAGTTGTTATATTTTTCTACATTGCATCACCATTGTTTATCCATTTCTAGATACTGTATTTACTCTAATTTAACATGCACCTTATTTATTTTTTTGTCCCAAAATTAAGGATTTTTATTTAAAACACAAACACACTAGAAAATTTGAAATAGAAAAAGTCCTAGTGGCCGGTACAGGGAGGAAAATGTAGCTTTCATAGTCCATGTTTTTAAAAATTAAACTCATTTTACTCAAACACCCGAAGCTAAAATGCTTGGACTATAGAAGATTCAATCCCGGTTTTCGTTAATACTGAATTTGAATGTGAATTTCAGTGTGAGAATTACAGCACAACAAAAATCAGATTGTTTCAAAATGTCAGCCACACTAGAATTTCAAACTGGCCCTATCTCAGCCATTTCTTAAGATAAAGCCAAAACAAAAAATGTTCTAGAATCCTTGTATCACGATCTAACACTTAACAGAAACAACTTTTTCAATTTATAATTTTTTTGTACATCTTTTCGAAAAAGAAAATAAAAAAATTAACTGGCCACTATTTTGAAACAAGATGGCGCATGAAGCTTTCCAACGAACTCAGTCGAGACCTTGGTATGTCCTATACACATTCTTAGTCACATCCAAATCGATTCATAAATAAGAGAGTTACAGCATGACAAATGTCAGATATATATATATAAGCCAAAATTTGAACGGAGGGTGGTTTTTGAGGTCTGGAGGTCATGATCGGTGAAAATATACCAACATTTTTTGGAATTGTTTTCCTCCGAATGGCTACAATAGGTAGCTTTTTGTAATGAAAGCTACCTAAAAATTATGAAATATAGTAAATCCTGATTATATGTATTCTCCGTATATGTTACTCTTTTAACTTTTTGTATGTAAAGATGGACTTTTGTAATTGATTTTTAACTCACTTCCTGATTGATTTTCAAGATAAACATTGAATGCTTATTTTTTTTTTTTAACTATTTTTACTTTTATACTTATTCTAGGGCTGCCACTGGCGACTACTTTTTAATTCTATCTCACACAACTTTCTCAAAACAAAATTTTTTCACATGCACTTTGACAATATGTGCAAGAGAAATATACTACAAAATTATTTATTTTTTAAATAGTGGTGGGAATAGAATATAAAAATAGTCGCCAGTGGCAACCCTGTTATTCAGAATGTTATTCACTGCTCACAGTCTGATTAATGCACAGCCCTACACAGGGTGTCTATTCCAATTCGGCAACAAATTTTCCTGGCATTTTCACGTTTTCCATACCAATAATAAAAAAAAAATTCCAGGTATTGAAATTTTGTGATGTTACACACAAAAAATCTTAAAAGTTGTGAATTTGAAAGTGGAACTTTCATAACTGATTCTGAGGCACAAATTACTGATTTGTTACATAACTTTTTGCTAAATTTACAAATTGTTGAACATTTTACATGCTAAACATTTTGCAGATACACACTTTTAGCATCACGTTCTATCCATTTTGTCCAATCAGGATGAAATTCTTTATCACACCACTCGCAGTTAAATACAGATTGCTTTGACATATTTTAACACAAATAATAAATATTCAATAAATTAAGCTAACAAATGTTCAGTTCCTAAAGATAAACAAGCAGAATGAAACACCTAATCAATCCTACAACATTCAGTAGAAAGTTCCAGTGAAGCTGGAATTAAAAATCTCAGAGTTACAAAGGACTGAAAGGGGGTAGACAAAATGATTTGTACGGGAGGTTGAAATACTCTTTCTAGTACTTATGAAGAGCAAAGTTTGATTTTTTTCAAATCTTTAGTTTATAAAAAGCGTTTTCCCATTTTTTTCTTAAAAGTTCAAATTTTCTAACCTTTTTCTCAGAATTTTCAAATTTCCGCGACTTTTCCTCAGAAATGGTAAATTTCCAGGATACGGTATGTACAGCTCATATTCAAAATATTAGAATAATTACTTTTTTTTACAAATTGAAAATATCGTTTGGTAATTTAATGTCTTTAAATGCAAATATGCAAATGATATTTTTATTAAGAACTTATTGTTGATTAAAGTTATTTATTATCTTAAAATTAATATCATTTTTGAAAAGATTAATTGAAAAAAAATTATTTTGAAAAGTCAGAATATTAGAATATTTATTCAAGTGGTTCAAAATATTAGAATATTTTGCATTAATTCTCCTTTAATTATCACCAATTCATAACTGCTGGCATCATTGATTAAATTCAGACGATTTTATTTAATATCAGTATTCTTTTTGCAGTCTGTTTGCTTTTTCGTCTTAAAATGGGTCGTATGAGTGATATTCCTGACTCTATTAAACTTCGTATGGTTGATTTGTATCGGCACGGTAAAAATCAATGTTATATAGCGAATTATTTACATTGTTCACAATCAAGCGTTAGTAAAATACTAACACAATATTCAAAAAATGGAAAATTACAAAATAATCGCCGAAATGGTGACCGAAAACCAAAAACATCGGCTAGAGATGACAGGAAACTGAAGCGTATAGTTAAAAAAAACAGTTTTAAAAGTGTGGGATTCTTGCACCGAAAATGGAAAGAAGAGGGGGATTTGAAGTTTCTACATTGACAACATTAAGACGTCCTCATAAATTTAAGTTTGAAGCTCATGTACCGAAAGCAAAACCTCGCATGACTGCAAAACAAAAGCGTATAAGATTGAATTGGTGTAAATCAAGACTATGGAGTAAAGAAGATTGAAAAAATATATTATTTAGTGATGAAAGTATGTTTTGTGTTTCATATGGTAATCAAGGTCTTCGAGTTTGGAGAATGAAGCAAGAAGCATTTGATAAAGAGTGCCTTAAGGCGGTATTAAAAAAAAATATTTTTCCACGCTCAACAACTTAAAATTTTTAGACACATTTTCAGACTCATTTATAAAAGTAAAAACATGAAACTTGGCAGCGTGATTTATGAAGAGAGTTATAAGGAACCTATGTTTTTATTTTTCATTCAATTAATTAGAAATTGATTTACAAACAATTATTTTTACAGTACAATAATTTTTTTTTGTTTCCAGTGCTATCGCTTCGAGAAATTCTGTTCAAAATGTCCACTTTGACAGTATTTTTAAAAATATATTCTGCCTTTATCAAAAAAATCGACCAATACGGACATTAAAAATTTTCTGAATAAGAGAACCTGTCAATTGGATGCATTTTACAGGGCTCCCAACACATTTTAGTCCTCCAAAAGGGGGAAAGGGGACCATTTTTATTTAAAAAGGGGACTTCGGGGGGACCATTTATACTAAAAAGGGGGATTTCAGGAGACCATTTATATTTAAAAAGGCAACTGAAAAGGTTCCACATGTCTAAAAATATTGAGAAAATGTTAATAATCTTATCTTTACAAAGATGTCATTAAGCAAAGTACAGCTTTATTTAACACACTTAAATATCCTACAGCAAGATGGGTTACATTTAAAACAGAAAAAAATGATTTGGAATAAAATATAAACAGTAAAAATTATATCAATCGTTAGCGGAGTTACACATTAACAATTACAAAAGTACAGTGCATTTCTTAGAATTTAGCATGTAGTAACAGTAATCAGTGAATAACAAAAGCACAGCATAACAGCGCCTTCTGTTAAGAGCCTACGCTAAAATTCCTATAATAGGAGCTGACGCATATCCATTTTGTTTCGGATTATTGGTGCTCAATTCAGCATCAATCTGCCGGAGTTGGGGTTGCCTAAGACTCGGTTCGGATTAGCTTGGTTTTTCGACAGAACTTCAATTTGAGCACCAAATCTGCGAGGATGCGTCAGCCTGTATTATAGGAGCTCTAGCCTACGCTAGTCACGCGAAGAAACGCTCCAGCTAATGTTAAGTCTATGGGAAGGTTATCGCACGATTTCTCGCTCGCATTTTAATATTTTTAAATGATTTTTTTTGCATAGGATAGCTGAGGTCGATCTCTAACATTGTTAGTTTTTACTTTTTCGATTTTGGTAACAGTTTATTTATGAGCAGACATTTTAAATTTGGGAACCGGTTGGAACCGGTTCTGAAAGTGAAATTATCCTTACATAAAAAAAAACTGGAACCAAAATCAAAAAAGTAAAAACTAACAACGTTAGAGATCGACCTCAGCTATCCTATGCAAAAAAAATCATTTAAAAATATTAAAATGCGAACGAAAAATCGCGTGATAACCTTCCCATAGACTTAACATTAGCTGGAGCGTTTTTTCGCGTGACTGATGTAGGCTCTTAAGTAATAAAATTTCAAATTAGATCAACATATATATTGTTAATTATTAACTCAAACATAAAATTCAGATCCTTTCTATCCAATGGAAGCTGAGATGCTACAATAACAATGTTCATCCGAAAAACATTGTATGGCAACACCCCCTGGAAAGTAGTCAAAATTAATATTAAATCAATATTTGTAATCATTTTACATATTAAATTTGGTGAAATTCTTTCCCAAAGATGCCGAGGTCTGGCTATCATGGAAATCGTTAAAAATGCATCCCAGTAGTGCCACTTTGTTGGGTGAAAAACACCAAAATCTAATCAGCATCAATTTATGTTAAGTGGTAACTGAATGTGAAGTTTGATGAAATTTCACCCAGATTGGCTTATTAAAATACCTTGTGTAAAATGTAAAAAAATGCAGCATAACAGTGTCACCTGTAGGGCCATATACGTCAAAACATGATCAGCACCCCTATGTGCTAAAGTTTAATTAAATAGGGCATTTGATAAAATTTCATGCTTCAGTTTTTGATATAGAATGGCTACAAAATGTGTATCGCATACAGAGACAGATTTTAAAAAATAATATCAAAACATATTCAGGTCAACCTAAAAGGAGAAAATAATAAAAGAAAATATTGAAATTATTTTCGCAATTCCAACATTTTCTTCTGATAAATATATATTAAAGAAAGTATTAAAAAAAGAAGAAATTTTAATTAAGATTCATTTAATAGCTGAGATATATTTCTCCATCAAAACCGAAAACAAAAAAAACTACATCTATAATAATATAGAAGTTTATCTGTGTGCTGAAGAGACTGTTGTGCACAGAGCTGCAAGATTTGACAGAAAGGAACCTGTATGTTTAAAGTTAGTTTTTGAATAGATTTTTTCATGTGATTTTTACCCTTTTTTTTCATGTTTCATGGTGATTTTTTCATATTAATAAAAGAAATTCAATTTCAATTGTTTAGCCCAGTAGTATTTTTTTTCCTTTTTTAATAAAGTTTATTCGGAATTTGTATAATGATTTTTAAATTTTTCACGATTATACATTTTGCAGTGATTTTTTGCAGAGTAGTAAAAATAATCCAGTTTCAATTGTTTTAAACCAATATAGTAAATGTTGTCCTCTTTTTAATAAAGTTTATTCAGAATTCGTGCAACAATTTTTAAATTTTGTGCAATTTATGTGATTTTTAGATTTTTTTTTTCGTGTTTTGCGGCGATTTTTTAACATTCTGAAAAAGAATCCGGTTTCAATCTTTCAGCCCACTTTAATAAATTTTGTCCTCCTTTCAATAAAATTTATTCGGAATTCGTGCAGTGATACTTGATTTTTAGCTAATTTTCAATGCAATTTGAGTTTTTTTGTATTTTGCGGCAATTTTATGACGATATTGTACTGCAGCAATTTTAAGTGTATATTTTTGAATTTTTAGTAATTTTTAATGAGATTTCCAATGTGTTTTTAAATGTTTTTCTAAATTCCGTGGCAATTTTTTAACATTCTTGAAAGAATTCCGGTTACAATATTTTAACCCATTATAATAAATTTTGTCCTCTATAATTTTTTAACATTCTTGAAAGAATTCCGGTTACAATATTTTAACCAATTATAATAAATTTTGTCCTCTATAATTTTTTAACATTCTTGAAAGAATTCCGGTTACAATATTTTAACCCATTATAATAAATTTTGTCCTCTATCATTTTTTAACTTTTAGCAATTTTTAAAGTTTTTTGAATTTTGCGGCAATTTTTCCACATTAACAAATTTTTTTACAGTCATAAAAAGGGGACTAAGGGGACCAAAATCCATAAAAGTGGACTAAAGGGGACCTTTTCCTAAAAAGGAGACCATTTGGGAGCCCTGATTTTAGAGCAAAAATGAATTTAAAAATGTGTCTCAAAATAAGCAGTTTGGATTTGAATACACCCTTAAATGTTCCATAAAATTTGCTGCTAGTGTCATGGTTTGGCGTTGCATGAGTGCAGAAGGATCTGGAAAGTTATGCATTGTCTACGAAAAGGTTAACTCTCAGATATATCAAGAAATTTTGGAATATTACATGATTCCATCCTCAGAAGATTTATTTGATTTCATCTTTCAACAAGATTTAGCGTCACCGCATACCTCGGTGTCAACTAAGAATTGGTTCGGCCAACGCAACGTTAAGGTACTTCCTTGGCCACCAAACTTACCAGACCTTAAACCCATCGAAAACTTATGGTGTATAATGAAGAAAAAACTCCAAGAAAATTCTCCTTCAAGTAAAATTGAGTTAGTGGCACGTATAAAGTCTATTTGGGCTAATATTGATAGAAATTTTGTAAACAACTTGTATATAGTATGCAAGATCGATTGTATGCTGTTATGAAAGCTAAAGGGGATGCTACAAAATATTAACTACCATTTACTTCATATTCATAAGGTAATATTGTTGCGTAAAATAAAATATTCTAATATTCTGAACCAATCTAAATTTTGTTCTAATATTTTGATGTGTTTCAGAAAGCTGTATACCTAATTTATTGTACTGTATTTTATATTTTGTAAATGTTAAAATCTTATTTAAACATTCCAGATTTAATTTATAAGAAATTTAATTGCATTTACTTAGTATCAAAAATAAATAAATGAAAAATAATTTTTTCTTATTACTTTTTCTCAATTATTCTAATATTTTGAATATGAGCTGTATCATGCCATTTAATCAAAAAATTTTTTTTTATGGCTGAATCTTACAATTTTGAAAATACAGTTAGACTCCCTAAAATCTGCATAGCTTGGGCCAGAGGTTGTGCTGATTTTAGAATTTTGCAAATTTCTGGTCACTGTTTTGTTTACATTTTTTAAACAGTAATTGGAATGTAAATAATGCACTCAAAATTATAATGAATGCTTACAATAAAGTAAAATATTAAAATAAAATGAAGGAAAAAAAAAAGACTAAAATATTAAAAGTAAAGGTCAAATAATAATGTAATGATGAGAAAATTTTTTCTTGAATTATTCAATGAAGCTCACCTCATTAAAGTACACTCATAATTCACATAAAAATAACGAAGTTTTATTTCATTTTTAGCCAGAAAAGCTTGATTAACACATACCATTCGCCACTGATATCTGGAATTTTTTCGGAAATAAATTTATACTTCCTTCTTGAGAAAGCATGAGTTCATTCATATTAACTAGAATTCCATATTAAAATGCGTAAAGAATGATACAAAAACCAAAAAAAAAAAATCTTGAATTTTTCACCTATATCTTAACTGTAATTTTCACTGTTTACATCTGTGACGATGTAAAGATTTTAGGGTTGTGGATTTGAGGGAGTCTACTGTATTTCACTGCATGCTGGTCTGTAGATAGAAGGCCACAAACCTTTATAATTTTTTCAAAATGTAAGAAAAAAAAAAGAAATAGTTAACTTTTATCCTTCATTACAAAATCTAAACTGGCTTTTCAACAAAATAAATAAGAATGGAATATGTAAACCATATGTGACATGCAGTAGTGTAATTGACAAAGAACTTTAACCCGTAATCGGAGTTATGCGGTCTGTGAGACACCCTTTAATCTATTATCGAAAATATCGTGTAACCCCCGTACTTTAAACGCTGGTGGCTTTTAGTACCTTCAAATGACCTTGAATGCTGTTCGTGATCACGTGCACAACGCTGTTGGATTTTCCCCCCTCAGTTATAGCGTGCCAAAATTTCAGTGCGGTCTGTTAAACCTCTCACTCCGGTTGCGTGAGTGTTTTATTATTCAAAAAGAAAAATGTCCTCTTTACCTGGTTCTAGTAAAAAAGTGCGATATGGCGATCCTGACTTTGAAGAGACATTATGGAAATGGATGAATGAAGTAGATGTGATATTGATGATTGTGAAAAAAATTCATATGTTATAAGCAAACACAATAGTGACTATGAAGCTGAAATATCAGATGATAATATTTTGAAGGGAGAAATGAAAGATAAGAAGTTTTTCTATGGAAATAATAACTATAAGAGGTCCTCTGAACCAATGGTGAGCAGAAGTATTACTGCAAAACATATTTTAAAAATATTTTTGCCTGGATTAACAAGTTGCGCTAAGAAGAAATTACAGGAATCTAGTAAAATTTAGATTTTTGGAGTATACTTTTTCAAAGTGATATACTTGAACAAGTCTTAAAATGGACAAATCACAGGATTGAAAAACAGATATCTAAGTACATTGATAAATCCAGAAGTGAAATTCCAAATATGGATTTAATTGAATTGAAAGCCTTTGTGGGACTACTTGCGTATACCGCAGTTTTCAAATCTAACACGGAAAACATAGAAACTTTGTTTTCAACTGATGGAATGGGTAGAGATATTTTTCGACCAGTTAAGAACCAAAAAACATTTGCATTCATTCTCTTGTGTTTACGATTTGATAACCCTGAAGATCGACAGAGAAGAAGAGAACATGATCCTGCAACGGCAGTTTCCGAATTATTTCAAAAATTTGTAAAAAACTGTCAAGCAGTACATACATCAGGATCTAACGTTTGTGTTGATGAAATGTTAGTAGGATTTCGAGGTAGATGCAGGTTTAAAATGTACATGCCTATGAAGCCTGTGAAATATGGAATAAAAATTTTGTGTCTAACGGATGCACGGAATAATTATTTTTATAATGGATATATCTATTATGGAAAAAACACCGATGGGATGCATTTATCAGAAGAGAAACGCTATAACAAACCAACACAAGCCGTATTACGCTTATCTAAGCCATTATTTGATTCTAATAGAAATGTTACCGCCGACAACTGAGTTCAGTTCTATCGAATTAGTAGACATTTTGTTTGACAAAGGACTGACATTTGTTGGAACATAATGGCGGTATTTTTTCAGATGCTTAATATAAGTACAACCAATGCGTTCATTCTGTATAATTGTTACGAACAAAGTACAGCTATGACTAGATCAGAATTTTTAAAGGTACTAGCCAAACAACTCGTTGAACCGCAGATGAGAATCAGGTTAGAAAATTCTTATTTGAAGACGGAGCTTAAATTGTGTATGCGTCGCATTTTGAATATTCCTGAACAAAAAGTCTCGAAAGAACGTCTGAGTGGCCGAAAAACATGTTACTCTTGTCCTGCAAAACTGAAAAGAAAGACACAATATTTTTGCACACTATGCGAAAGTCCTATATGTCTCAAATGTTCGTACCAGGTTTGTGAAGAATGTAAAAATGACTTTTTAAAAGTATAAGTTCAGGTAATTTGATTTTTCAAACATTATTTAATTACTAAACATTTTTAGAATTTATCACATTCATTGTGCACTTAAGTTACTTGGCAAGTACTTTTTTATCGACTTTTTTAAAATACTTTTTTCTTTAACCCTGTATTTGAACATGTAATTTTTTTTACAGATTTTGTCATTTTTATGTACAAAAATCAGATTAAAATTATTTTCTTCTTTCTGAAAAAGGTATAATTATTGAGTTACTATTTGTTTTAAGTATATGCCCTGTTTTGGAAATCATGCAAGTTTATTTAATGCATATAATAAGCAGCGGTCTGTCAGACCGCGAAACTCCGCGAGCGTTCCAACTATGATTCAACTCCGGTTACGGGTTAAATCATAATTAGCATTAAATCCCATTGGCAACAGATTTTGCTTACTTGGCGATGAGAAAAAGTAAATAAGTATAAAAAATTTGAATTTATAATTTTTATATTAACCAAACTTATGAAGGATTTCCAAATGCTGTAAAAATCAACAAGCTTGTGAAAACCCTGAAATTTAATCACAAATACCATTAAATTTTAAGTCATACTGTTTAAACAAGTTATACATTTATTTTCATCATAGTTAGTATAAATCTTTCTTTTTTTTTCTGTTTCTGTTGAATTAACAGTGCACTTCTTATTTGAACCATTTCTATTTCAAAAATAATACTCTCTCTTTTGTTTAAAAGAGAAAGAAAAAAACAAAAACAATTTTAAGAACCAATGTTGAAGTTCTTTAAATGATAGTTTTGATTAAAATAATTCTAAATTCTAGAATAATGTAAGAAAAACTGGGTAGTTTTCTAGCCTTTTTTTTTTTTTTTTTTTTTTGGGGGGGGGGGGGGGGGTGGAGATACAAATCTTGATAATAATTTTGAAAATAAAACTACTGCATAGGATCCATTATCTGGAATTCCAAAATCTGGAAGGACACGAAAAAAAATACATATATTAGAAAATTTTTTGAATTTGTGAATTTTTACTAAATTTCGCAGATTTCTGAATTTTACAGGTTTCTAATTTTTCAAGTCCATTGTCCAAATTGTCCCATTTTCCCATTGTCCGAGTCCAAAATTTTAAAATAATTCATAATAATAATAAATTCAATAATAAATCAAGTCTTTACTTTCCTCCCAAGAAGAAAAAAGACTACATAACAATATAGGAAGATAAACAACTACTTTTATTAGGTTTCATAGACACTACATCCAACATTACAAGCATATTTATTCAGGATCTGGAATAGATTCAAGGCCCTGCAATGAAAGAAAATATCGTAAATACAGAAATTTAATATTCAACATTCATTTTATTATAGTTAATTTATGATAATAGTACAAGATTAACATAATTGAGCATGTTAAAGTCAGAATGGTATAGTGCACAAAATAATTATGGCCCTTTTGCTAATTTTATGCAAACACAAAAAATATAGTTACAATTTAATAAACACATATGGAATATAAAAGATTATACATGCGAAAAATTGATGAAAAATGCTCAACAAAATGGAAAGAAAATAATGATGATGGTGACGATAATGCAGATGATTGTGTGATGAAGTGGTTGCATGTAGCAGAGAATGTATCTGGTGTGAAATTTATTATGCACAATGAACATTAATGCATACATTTATGCACAATGAACATTCAAATCTTGTTTGTTTAAAAACTAGACTTATACAGGCTTTGTACATGTTTAAATGATACATAAATTGCGAAATAATTATGGCTTCTTTTAGACCTTGATGCTTCAAGAATGTAAAGAAACTGCCAGTAGTCTACCATTCAAATGTGAAAGCATGGATGAAAAATTATATTTTTACAAAATTTCTTCATGACTTTGATAGGTCAATCAAAAACGGAAATTCATTCTATTTATTGACAATTGTTCAGCTCATTCACCAGATCCATTGTCTTTGAAAAATATAAAAGTCAGTTTTCTCCCAGCTAATTGTACATCTGTCGTACAACCTCTTGATGCCGGGATAATCAACTGTTTTAAGGAAGTTTACAGGAGAAAGCTAGTGAAAAGATCTTTATGTTTTATGGAGCAAGCAAAAGAACCTTCTGCAGGCTATTCATTTTGTATTTTCAGCATGGCATGAAGTAACCTCTTCAGCCATCCAGAATTGTTTCGTGAAATGTGGTTTTATGCGAAAAATTGATGAAAAATGCTCAACAAAAGGGAAAGAAAATAATGATGATGGTGACGATAATGCAGATGATTGCGTGATGAAGTGGTTGCATGTAGCAGAGAATGTATCTGGTGTGAAATTTAGCGATTATATTTCCATTGATCAAGATGTTGCGACATCTATGATAAGTATAGAAGAAATGTGTGATGCTGCAAAAAATGAAAATAAGGGCCAAGAAGCAGAGGATAATGTACATGCCGATGAAGCTGAGTCTACACCAGTGCCAAGTTTGTCTGATGCAATTATGGCATTTGAAACTGTACAAACTTTTATATATGTACATGAAATTAGAGAAAATGACCAGAAAAATGTTGTACATCTTGAAAATTTGTTGTTTAATTAAAAAAATAAACGAAAAATATCAACATAAAATTATTGATTTTTTTAAATATCAATTTTCCACAACTTTGATTTATTTCTTTTACAGTTTGGTAAGGAACAAATTAGTATTTATTAATATACTGTATACATTTGCATGCATGTATTAGTAATGCAAAAACTTTTTTTTTTGTGTTTTGACAGTAACCTGCATTCATCTTTTTTTTCATGCACCTCTAGAAAAATGATGGATTGAGGTTCTACTGTATTATATATTTTGTATTAAATTATTATATGGCTTATTGATGTATAGATTAAACAAATTGCTTTTCAATACATGTATTAAATGGTAACAATATAAAACAAATTGCTTGTGCATTTGATACTTTATAGATATTAATTTATTTTAATAGTATGTATTGATAGTTATTTCATTAATATAATGACGTCTTTAAAATGTAAATAAAGATTTCCAAAAGTGCTTTAGAAATGTTTGCTTTTTTTCGCCAAATTCAATCTCCCTGTTTTGTCTATCGCTTTAAGGCTCCTGATAATAAAGAAGGGCAAAATCCTAGAACAAGCGAGACATCTGATTTGGCAATTTTTTTACTATGGCAAGCACCGATGTGCACCAACCTCTAAATTCTGCCCAATCAGAACACATGCTTTCAGCAGACAAGGAGTTACTTACACAATTCCTACGGCAAACTTTTTCACAAAATAAACATAGATTTTATTTCATTTTACGACTATTTACAAAGTTTTAGAAAGTTTCTCTACAGGATTTTTCAATTTTTACAAACTTTTAGCAAGTTTCTCTACAGGATTTTTCAATTTTTACAAACTTTTAGCACTATTTTCCTCCGTATTTTGCTATTTTTACAAACTTTTAGCAATATTTTCTTCTGATATTTTGATTTTTACAAACTTTTAGCAATTTTTTCATCCGGATTTTTCCATTTTTAGCTTTTTTTCTTCTGGATTTTTCCATTTTTACAAATTTTTAGCTCTTCTTTTCCTCCGGATTTTTCCATTTTTACAAATTTTTAGCTCTTTTTTTCCTCTGGATTTTTCCAGTTTTACAAATTTTTATCAATTTTAACAATTACATTTTTTTAACAATTAAAAAAAATTGCTTAAACTTTGTAAATTGTCACAAAACTGAATAAAATGAATGTTTACTTCATGAAAGAAATTGAACTGTGTAAGGGGAAAAAGGAACTGTATAAGTAGCGAGTTCTCTGCCACAAAGCACACAGATTATGATTGGGGAGAATTTCAAGATTCCTGATTTTTTGAATGCATGAAATTCATTCAAGCAGCAGCCAGTAACTTATATATGTATGCTTTACATACATTAACCGAAAATAACCATTCCTAAGCATGAAACTCTCTGTGCAGCAATCTCTAGAATGCATGCAATTCATTCAAGCAGCGGTCAGTAACTTATATATGTACGCTTCGCATACATTAACCAAAAAAAAAAAAATCACTGGACAAACAAGAATCAGTTTACATCAATCTCTAGAATGCATAAAATACATCTTATCAAAATAAAATCAATAAAAATTCACTTAACTTTATTTCTCATATTTCGTTTTTTCATGAGGGTTCCAATTTTTAATATAATCTTCATCACTGTCCTCAACCAATAATGAGGCACATAGATTACTTAAATCTTCTACACTGTCTCCTCAAGTATGTGCATAAATAAATTTTAACAATCACCCGCTGACATGCTATTTCTGTACACATCAATTCAACAAGATGGGCGAAATTTAAATCTGACCTTAAACATCCTTATTTACAAAGTTCTCATACACGAATTTCAAAAATA
This sequence comes from Maratus michaelseni, assembly GCA_963931845.1. Lineage (NCBI taxonomy): Eukaryota > Metazoa > Arthropoda > Arachnida > Araneae > Salticidae > Maratus > Maratus michaelseni. The sequence continues at coordinate 30,502,777 of OZ007588.1, read as the reverse complement.
ACATCCATTTATGAAAACACAAACATTTTACGAATTAAAAAAAAAAAAAAAAAAAAAAACTTCAATTTAAATATTTTATAGGAATTATCCTTCCACGACATATGACAAAACGTCAAACCATTAAACTTCACTTCACAAAACACACAAATAATAAACCAACTATTCCAATCTAATTCCTTCAAAACCCAATCCAATTTCCAGAACAAACTGCAATAAACCAACCAATCCAATCTAATTCCCTCAAAAACCTACCCAATTTCCAGAACAAACCACAGTAGGCGTGGAAGAAATGTAAGAAACAAACTGGTAGCAAAAAAAACTCATTTATCGCCTCAGCAAATTCAACACCGCCAAGTGTCTCACTTGTTTTAGGATTTAACCCAGAGAAGTAGTACCAACTTCTAAAGGTTTGAAAATGTTATTTTTTATGTTTCATTCGTAATGGATAAATACACTTGCCTTCATTTTCCAGTTATTTCCAGTTAATCTCTCATCTCTCATGCAAAATCTCTGATCTTCTGGATTTAATGATGTCCTCCGATAAGGCTACATGAAAAAATATATATATATATAAAACATAAACATAAAAGGTTAAAACATTTTCAATATATTAAAATAGCACAAAACTTTAATTAAAAAAAATTGCTCCATTAAACAAGCTTTTACAGAATTATTTCATATCTCTAATCTTAACGAACAAAACAAGCCCTCTATATAAAGAAATTGGTAATTTTCAGTTAGCTGGGTGTCAGTGAAATATATATGTATATGTACAGAGTCAGATAATATAGACGAACACGCAAATGCCGTTCGCAGAAAATTTTCAAGGTTTGCAGACAGTTTTGATGTTTCTTTTTACAAATTTCTTTGTTAAAAAAAAAAAGAAGAAAATTATCAAGACCGGCAGGGGCAGAGAATCGGTGCGACACACGTCGCTCGAGAAAGTCTGCAAACTATTTTTCAACTGGAGAAAAAAAAAATTCGCTAAAAATGATTTGCCATGTACAGTATTTTTTGGAAGAAGCGCTGCGGCGCATACGAGTTTAAAACTTTAATATTGTAAGTGCAGCGCTTATGCTGGAATGGCGGGTATGATGCTTTTTTTTTCTCCTGCCAGGGCTGGTAGCAGAAACAGTCCAGCACCAAAGTGGGTACTGCAGATTAATTTAACAGATTAAAAATAAATTTTATGTTAAAAAATAAATGTTGATGTCTTTTCAATAAAGTCTAATTCAGAAAACTGGGGGGGGGGGGGGGGGGGGGGGGGGTGAGTGCATGTAACGTAATACGAGGGAGGGATTGGAAAGAGGGCGTTTGTCCTTAAGTTCTGCAGACTGTTTATAAGATTTCTACTTGTGTTGCAGACTGCAGAAAAAAATTCTGCTACACTCGCATATAACTTTTCATTTTTGCTGTTAGCAGCGATATAGGAATCATGAGAGGTGCAATGTTTTTTTGCAGAAAATTTTTAAGAAATTATTTGAGTTCGCAGACAGTTTTACATTTTATCTAAGTCTGTATATGTACTATATATATTTCACTATATATAACAGGGCTTGAAATTCAATTTTCCAAGGAGGGGAGACTCCCTACCAACATTTTTAAATGGAGGGGAGTTATAATCTTTGGGAGGGAGAAAAAAAAAATCTTTAAACCCCACTATTATTTTACGTGCTATTTAAATAATTACATTAATGCAGAGATGACAAAATACCATTGAAAAAATTAAGTCAACTGAGAATGATTATGTAAAATGTTTATTTTTATTATAAAAAAGGGAAGAAAGTTAAGTTTTATATATGCAGTGTATTTTTCAAGTTCCATTAAATGTGTTAGGGACCCTTAACAATTAGGTTGTTAAATAAATTTCTGAATTTAGATTTTATTTGATTGAGGGGTGCTGAAGCCTCTTTCACAAGGTAGACTTTTACTCTTTCACAAGGGTTAAAAAGGTTCACTCCTTTACTTCAAGGAGTAAAAGTAATAAGATCTTTGCAGCTCTTCTAATCTCATTTTTGTTTAGTGCTGATTGTAGGCCAATTTAACAGGGTGCAGTGACCGGTGGCTCTTACTGCCCTTTTTTGTTCTTTTCCCTCTTTTCGGTCGCAGGAAAAAATCTTTAAAACGTCTATTTGTCGTTCGAAAAAATTGTGAATTTAGTCAATTGGTTGAGGGAATAAGATAATGAAATTCGTCTTATGCATGAACAGAAATAGAGAAGGATTTCTAACGAAATAGTGTTAATATCGATTTGCGACTTTGGGACTTCATGGCAGCCAGTGTACAACTGTGCTAAGGTAACGCCACCTACAAACAACAATGCAGATAAATACCATAGAATAAATCTGTTATACCTACCAGACGATGGCTGTCAAGCAGACACGATTTGAACAGGTAGATGAACTAATACAACTGTTCTACACAGACATTGTATTTGAAACATTTTTCGAGAAACGATTTCCTTATTCAAAAGGCTATTTTATTAGAAGTCCTTATCTATGTCTATGTTCATAGAAAAAAATCGCTAAATTCGTCAATCAGTCGCGGGAAAAAATGGCGAAGTTTGTTAATCGGTCGCAAGAAAATAACACGAAATTCGTCAGTCATTTGCGGAAAAAAACTTGAAATTTTTCAGTGAGGCGCGAGGAAAAAAAATAGTGAATTTCATCGATCTGTCACCAGAAGAAACCGAATAATTCACCAATCGGTTACGGAAAAATTCTCAAAGTTAGTCTTTCAGTCAAGGAAAAAAACATGAAATTCGTTGATTGCTCATCAGAAAATATTGCGAAATTCGTCAATCAGTCACGGGAAAACATTGTGAAATTCATCAGTCGGTCGCGGAGATAAATCGTGAAATTCATCAGTCGAACGCAGAGAAGAAAATCTAAATTTGTCAGTCAGACACAGGTAAAAAAAAATTACGAACTTTGTCAATCTGTCGATAGAAAAAAAAAAGGAGAAATTACGCGAATTTCGTCGATCGATCGCGGAAAGAACACGAATTTTGTCAATAGGCCGCAGAAAAAATGCAAAATTCGTCGATCGATCGCGGAAAAACGCAAAGTTCGCCGATCAGTCGCAGAAAAAACCGCAAAATTCGTTGATCTGTCGCAGAAAAAACGCAAAGCTCGTCGATCAGTCGCGTAAAAAACGCAAAGTTCGTCGATCGGTTGCGGGAAAAAAAATCACGAAATTTATCGTTCGGTTGCAGGTAAATTAAATCTTCGAAAATTGTGAAATTTTTTGGGCGGGAGGCTCCCGCCCACGATCTTATTTTGGGCGGGATTTCAAAATTTTCGGCGCAAATCCCGCCCTGAAATTCAAGCCCTGTATAATATATATTTCACTGACTCAAGGCTAACCAAAAAGTACCAAGAAATCAAAGTTTATTTAATTTTTCTTACACTTAACATTTTTTTACCTAAATTTAAGACTATTTAGAATTTAGGACCCTAACATTTTTTACAAAGAAAAAAACAAATGGTTATTCTCTTTTAGGAACTCCCATCCCATGAGTATGAGTGAATTGCCCCTCCCCCCCTACAAATGATGTTCTGCTTATAAATAAGTTAACTCTGTAATACAACTTGTGTAGCTCTAAAATATATAGTCTTCATTACTTTTCGTTCTGGCACAATTCATCAATGTGAAAATTTAGCTTTCAATAAACTTAATTTTTGTTGCACTTTAAATAACAGTTAAAAAAAAATAAAATAAAATATAAAAATCACATAACAGCTTTTATTTATTGCTAAATTGAATGTGCAAGTGGATAACATTACAGCTTATGTAAATATTGAGGAAACATAAAAAAAAAAATAAAACCTATCAATCTTAGAGAAATGTTCACCTTATTCAATTGTAGATCTTAGTCGATGAGGTTCATTCGATAAATTTCAAAGAATAATACAGATTAATTTATATTAGTTATATTATTAATTAAACTATCTTGTTTCATTTTTCAGATTTTTAGAATGTTATCTTTTTTCACCCACCCATTCAATTGTACTATCATACATTAGTTAACCACAGATTAGGAAAATAGTAATTGTAGAACCTTCTAAAAAATATGGCATAAAGAAAACATAGTATAGGGCGATTCCACCGTTACGTGTGTGACTTTTAGAGAGTGTTTTTTGCAAATTGAGACAAATTTGGAAGTGAAATTATTTAGATAACGTTTTACTTTTTTTATTGCTATTGCAGGACACGTACAGAATCATTTTTGTAATGACAACTTTAGTCTACAGTAATATATATATTTTTTTTTTAAATAGTAAACTCGTTGTTACGTGTGTGATTTTTCTGAGTCATACACGTAACAACGACTTTACTATTTAAAAGAAAAAAATTGTGGCTCTAATGTCATACACTCACTCACAGTTTTTCTTTTTTTTTTAAATCGGTTATAAAAAGGAAAAACGTCACCAAATTTAGGGGATTTTTTCCTTTAATGGCAACCTAGCTATTGTATTAAGTTATTGATTTGGTGAGGGCTTGAAAATCGCGCCAACCAAAAAGTCGCCAAACATCGGTGCATGAGTATAACACATCTGTTCCAAAATTGTTATTACTTTAGACCAGTGGTTCCCAACCTTTTTTTAGCCGCGCCCCACCAAAACATCTCTAAAATGATGATGCCCCCCCCCCCCCTATAACATATAATTCTTATAAAATTTTAAAAGAATTTACTCCTGATAGAGTAAAAAGCATTTAACATTGATCCTGAAACGTGCCGAAGGTAATGGATGAATCAAATATTTTTTTATAATCATCTGATACTCCTCGTAGTTTACTGGCACACGGTCGCCACATATGCGTGACGCATAGAGTGCTCAGAATCCTTGATTAGAAAAATCAATAATTTTGAATAAAACAACTTTTTTCTTATTTAATCACAGAATTTCTGGGATTAAATTACGCAACAATTTCTAATCAGAATAAAATGTTATAAAAGATTCTGTAAATGAAGGTCGTCAAGTAATTGTTAAAAATACACTTGAATAGTGTCATGTGTAAAATTGATTTTTATGTGACATATTGCAGTGCGACTCATTCAATAAATAATCGAAAAAGTTGTTTAAAATTCTAAAATACTTATAAATCAGAAAAATTATGAAGAATTTTTAAATATATAAAACTATCTAAATATCTTTAAAAGTTTTATCTATAATTATTCTGGTAGAATTGTATTTAAAACTTTTGAATGGATACTTTTTAAAAACAAAATAAAAAACTTATTTTTTTTATATATTTTTTTTTGAAATTTGAATGTGTAACTTTTATTTTCAGTCTACAACATTACTATTAGAAAAACAATTCAGAAGGTATGGGTTCACAGAAATTCCGAATTGTCCCCTTGAAAAGTTAAATTGCCCCCCTGAAAAGTCAAATTGCCCCCCTGTGGGGCGTACGCCCCCCGTTGGGAAACACTGCTTTAGACTAAAGGTGTCATTACAAAAATGATTCTGCATATGTCCTGTAATAGCAATAAAAAAAGTAAAACTTTATCTAAATAATTTCACTTCCAAATTTGTCTCAATTTGCAAAAAAAAAAAAAAAAAACACTCGCTAAAAGTCACACATGTAATGGTGGAATCGCCCTATAGATAATTTTCTAGTAAAGACATTACTATGCTAATTATTAAAAAATAAACAGGGTCAACCCATGCCAAATCAACCAGTGACTCAACCGGACCATTTTAGATTTTGATGAAACTTACAGGAATCATTCTCCCTGATGATATAAATGAGAATATACTTTTATTACTTTTTTTATCTCAGTAAAATTTCCTACAGTTAATTTTTTAAATTTCGAAAAATCATCATTTTTTGGCTTGTATAAATGTTTTCAATTTTGAATTTCTTAAGTTCTATCAGGCGTAGAGAGTTGTTTGACGCCTCATTTTAAAGAGAATTTCATAAGGTTTAATTTGATATGCAAGTTGACTATGCTTAGTTAAAAAATGTAAATTTAATTTAATTTAAAATTTTTAAAATATATATATGTTTTTTTGGGTTGAATCCTCAAACAAGGGCGATGCTTGGCTGCGTCGAATTTGGGAAAGTGATAAATGAGTTTTTCTTGCTACCGGTTTGTTTCTTGCATTTCTTCCCCGCCTACTGTGGTTTGATCTGGAAATTTGATTGGCTTATGAGTAAATTACGTTCGTTTGGTTGGGTTGGTTGGTTGGTTTATTGTGTGCCGTATTGTTGGATTCAGAGAGTAATGAGGTAGAAAGAGGTGCTCTATACCGTATAAATGTCTTTGAGTATGAAGCCGGTAATTTCGGAATTTACTACACTGTTAAAAATATCGTGAAAAATTACCTCTGTTTTTAAAGGCTCTCTATTTTCTGACCAATGAGAACGCTCCAAGGGCGTTTATGTAGCATTCTCATTGGTCAGAAAATAGAGAGCCTTTAAAAACAGAGGTAATTTTTCACGATATTTTTAACAGTGTAGGCCCAAAAAAAGAAAGCATATGGATGAAGGGCCGAATTTATTGGACAGTGAGAGGTTTTCAAATCCAGTCCCAAGTTGTTTGGGCTGACTTTAGTGTTGCATCACGGCAAACGTATACATCGCATGTCTATTTTCGTTTGAACTCTCGGTTTTGCGAAGTGAAGTGAATTTAATCTTTTGACGTGTTGTTTTTTTATGAAGAATTCTGCAATGTGCTAAATACGAATTTGAAATAGTGTGCGTGTATTGTTAATGAAAATTTAGGTTAATTGATGTGTTTTTATTAGATTATTTAGGGGTAAGTTGGAATTTTGTCGTCTTGAGTGAGCAGTTTAAGGGTCATTTTTGTATAAATACTGCTGCATGATCAGAAGTGAGTGGTGATAATGTTTATTACAAACCGCCCCGGTTTGAAGACAGCTTAAAGAAAAAAGGGTACATTTGAAAAATAAAAGTAAGTGAATTTTTATTGATTTTATTTGGTAATAATCGTGTGTGTTGCATTTTAGACATTACTGTAGAGGTAGTTTCATGCATCAAGTGATGTTTTTTGTTTTGGATAATGTGTACCGGATACATACATAACTTATTGATTTTATTTGATAATAATCGTGTGTCTTACATTTTAGAGAGTACTGTAGAGGTAGTTTCGTGCATCGAGTGATATTTTTTTTGTTTTGGATAATGAGTACAGGATACATACATAACTTATTGATTGCTGTGTGAACGAATTTTGTACATTCTAGAGATTGCTGTGTGAACGAATTTCGTACATTCTAGAGATTGCTGTACAGCGAGTTTCATGCATCCAGTGATGTTTTTTTTTTTTTCGGTTAATGTACGCGAAGCATACATACATAAGTTACTGATCGCTGCGTGAATGAGTTTCATGCATTCTACAGATTGCTGTACAGCGAGTTTCATGCCTCCAGTGATGTTTTTTTTTCCGGTTAATGTATGCGAAGCGTACGTACATAAGTTACTGATCGCTGTGTGAATGAGTTTCATGGATTCTAGAGATTGCTGTACAGCGAGTTTCATGCATCCAATGATGTTTTTTTCGGTTAATGTACGCAAAGCATACATACATAAGTTGGTGACCACTACTTGAATGAATTTTATGTATTTAAAAAACTAGGAATTTAGAAATTTTCTCCAACTATAATATTTGTGCTTTGTGGCAGAGAAGTGATTATTTACACAATTTCTATGGGAGTTTCTTTCACGACGTAAACGTTGCTTTTATTTCGTTTTGTGGCAATTTACAAAGTTTAAGGGGTATTTTCTTAGAGATTGTTTATTTGTTAGGAAAAAATTGACTGTTAAATATGGCAATTCTATGTAAAAATCGGGAGAAAAAAATTGTTAGAAATTTGTAAAACTGGAAAAATCTGTTAGAAAAAATAGTTAAAAATTTGTAAAAATGGAAAAATCCGGAGGAAAAAATAGCTAAAAGTTGTAAAAATGAAAAAAACTGAATGAAAATATTGCTAAAAGTATGTAAAAATCGAGAAATCTCGCAAAAAAAAAACTTTTTAAAACTTTGTAAATTGCAGTAAAACGAAATAAAATCAGTATTTACTTTGTGAAAGAAATTGGCCTAGGAAGTGTGTAAGTAGTAACTTGTCTGCCGAAAAGTACGTGTTCTGATTGGGTGGAATTTGGAGGTTGCCGTTTTTTAGGTTGGCACACGTAAAAAAAATCGGCAAATCGGGGGTCGCCCTTGTTTGAGGATTTTGCCGTTTTTTGTAATATTATAAACTTTAAATTTTGAAAGTTTTAGAGTGGGATCTCAAAGGGATCAGCAGTTATGTTAAAAAAACTAATGTTAAACACCAGTTGGGTCTGGTATTTAAAGTTGGCACCTCACCAACTTTATGATTGTGCTAAAGATAGTATTATTTTATTCATTTTTAACATTATTTTTTTTAACTGCTGATCCCATTGAGATCGCACTCTAAAATTTTCAGAGATTTTAAAGATTATAATATTACAAAAAACATATTTTTTTCAAAATTTTTAAAAAACACTATTTTCCAATTTGGCTATGATGTCATACACTCACGCACAGTTTTTTAAATTTTTTTAATCGGTTATAAAAAGGAAAAAAGTCGCCAAATTTAGGTATTTTTTCCTTTAATGGCAACCTAGCCAATGTATTAAGTTATTGGTTTGGCAAGGGCTTGAAAATCGTGCCAACCAAAAAGTTGCCAAAGTCGCAGACCAAATGTCTGCGTGAGTGTAAAGCATCTGTTCCTAAAATTTCTTTAATTTAAAATTTTTAAATTAAATTAGCTTTTTTAAAACCAAGTATAGTCAACTTGCATGTAAACCTTATGAAATTCTCTTTAAAATGAGGGGTCAAACAACTCTATATGCCTGATCTGATAGAACTTGATAAATTCAAAACTAAAAACAAACATTCATACAAGCTAAAAAATGAGGATTTTTTTTTAATTAAAAAAATTAATTGTATGAAAATTTACTGAGATAAAAAAATTATAATGATTCCTGAAAATCTGAAATGGTCAGGTCTGAAATGGCTCAACTTCCGCAGCAGGTACACTCGCCGAGCTTGGCGATAAGCCGCCGCATTATAATATATAATTATCAATCCTTGATTCTACTCTAGTAAAATAGAGTGTACTTTTATTATTTACAGTGGTGTCTGTAAATGATCGCAACCCTCCATAAAAGAATGAATAAACGAAACTACTTCTCGTAATGAATGATTGATAATTAATTACCAAAAAATGGAAAAAAAAAATCACACATTACAAATAAATATATACTCAATTAAAATCTTACAAACCTTTCCTCGGGCAGCCATATGAACTACCCAGGGTATAAACTGGGGAACAATTAAAAATGTAGAAAATATTCCTAATGTAGGAAGTATTTCGTACCACATAACTAAAAACGAAGCTAGACTGATTCTTTAGAGTGTTTTCTACAAGAATAAGGTTTTTATCATAGACCTAATATAAGGAAGGAGAAGATTTTGCAGGTCAACAAAACATTAGATCAAAGTAGAAGTTCTTTTTTAATGATCATGGAAGTAGAAATTTCAAATAACTTATTTATCACAAACAAAATTTAAGCACATTTAAAAAAAATGACGGATTAATATATTTAATACAGTTTCTGTTTAATGTTATGTCAGGATACTTTTATTTTTATTTTGAAATATTAATTTTAACTGTAAACCATAAAAATCGTAAGTTAACTGTTATCTGTTAAAATTTTCGGTTTGTCAACATCAAAATCAAACCATCTGTTATTTTTTTTTCTGCTACAAATTGACACATGGAGCCTATTAAACAATATATCGGTACCATCGAATACAATGAGAACTTTTATGGTTTAGTAGCAGCTATAATAGCTGTCTTATTTACAATAAGTAGGTTTCATTTTTATCGTTTTAAATAGCTTTGATTTTGTGAAGAAATTAAGTTTTCTCTACTTTGACAACTGACTTTAGAAAAGCTGGTACTTTTCCGTTAAACGAACACCACTAGTAATTTAGTGCTAAATGTGGAAAATTTATACAAACTTGTTGAAAGCAGGGCAGGGCCGGCCTGCTTTAATTTCTACGATAATTCTCTTAAGATTCTTTTACATACATATTTATGCAAAAATTTTACACTATATTTTAGAACTTTGTTTACAAGCCATAAAACACAGAATAGCAACATTAATGATCATTTAGACTGTTAAATTCAAATAAAAACTCATTAAAAATAATTTAGTTTAGAATAAAAGAGAAAAAGATGGTTAAAAACATCACAATTTTTGAAGCGGTATAATAAAAAAAGGTAGATTTTTGAAAATACCTCTTTTTAATTTATTAAAGCATATCTCTAAAGCGTTAACAAAAGTACATTATCACTATTATTTGTACAAAAAAAAAAAAAAAAAAAAATTGTCAGCCCAACATGACCCAGGAACAATTAAGTCCAGCATAGATTAAAAAAAAAATGTGAGCCTGAGTTAGCTGAAAACATTAAGACCGGGCTCAGATACAATGTAAGGAACATGAACTGGAAAAAAAACCCCTGGATGTGCGAAACTCGCTGTGCAGCAATCTCTAGAATGCATGAAATTCATTCAAGCAGCGGTTAGTAACTTATATATGTACGCTTCGCATTACATTAGCCGAAAAAAGAAACCTGGATGCATGAAACTCGCTCTGCAGCAATATCTAGAATGCATGAAATTCCTTCAAGCAATCGGTTTACAGCAATCTCTAGAATGCATGAAATTCCTTCAAGCAATCGGTTTACAGCAATCTCTAGAATGCATAAAATACATCTTATCAAATAAAATCAACAAAAATTCACTTTTTAAAACTAAATTCACTAAAAACTAATTCACTAAAAATCACCTTTATTTCTCATGTTTAGTTTTTTTTTTAGTATTTCGCAGGAATTATCCTTCTACGACAAAATGTCAAACACAAAACGTATTTCAAGAAATATGACTATATGACACACAATAAACCAACCAATCCAATCTAATTCCATCCAAACCGAATCTAATTTCCAGAACAAACCACAATAAACTAACCAATCCAATCCCCTCAAAAACCAACTCAATTTCCAGAACAAACCACAGTAGGCATGGAAGAAATGTAAAAAACAAACCGATAGTAAGAAAAACTCATTTATCGCCTCACCAAATTCAATGCCGCCAAGTGTCTCGCTTGTTCTAGGATTTAACCCATCTTTTACAAATATTTATATTTAAAAATGTATTATTCTATAAAAATGTTCTTTGTTTAGAGGGAGGTCATGACCTCCCTCTTAGATCCATATTTGATAGTTGGGAAGAGGGAAATGTATATAAATTTTGATTTTTTTTAAAAATGAAAATAAATATTTAGCATTGCTAATTGTTATTCTGATTTACTGGCTTAAATTCTTTCCATACTACTTTGTCATATGCTAATACTTATATTAATTTAAATAGCATATTAAAATTAAGGTTTTTTTTTTTCTTTTCATTCTTTAAAATAGCTTTATACTCAAGCTTACAAATGTTTGCAGGTGGTATTCTTTTTAGAAATAATTGAATTGCCAAGTGGTATGCAAAGCATCCCAACTTAAATAAGAATTGTAATCTTATTTTGTTAAAATAACTTTATATGTGTTGAAAGCATTAAATCTACTATTTTCATTTTTACAGTTCTGTTCTTTGTGCTTAGAAGGAAGCATGTAGCTAGACACAGTGTTCTAATAACTGGCCTATCTGAATCTGGAAAAACACTGTTATTTTCTAGGGTAAGGGAAAAAAAAAAACCTGACAATGTTCATTTGATTTTAGTTTATACTGTGTTCCATTAAAAAATATATGTATAATAATAATATATATGTATGGTTCTTGGTATTGTTGTATTTTCCCTGTCAGTTATTTTCAGTGAACAAAATCTCATACTTTTCCACTATAATTGGCATTTAAAAAAAAAAAGTTTAATGTAATTTGGGCTTTAGAAAGTGAGATTTGTTGCCAAATGGTATAAACAGCTATGAATACAAACCAGATGAATCTGTATGCTTGTTTATGTATGTGTTTATACAGGGTGTCCGAAAAGTCTGGAAACAGTCTAATAACTTGAGAAATATACGTCGAATTGAAAAACATAAAACTGCTTGTTTAATATTCGTGAAAAATCTACTTAGGGATATCAAAGTTGCCCACGCAACTCTGCTCCTTGGGGAGGGAAGGGGAGCAACTTTGAAATCTTAAATGATAACCTCCTTTTTTTATTGCAGATTCGGATTCTACAGGGGAAAAATACGTAACTTTAGTATTGAACATTTTCTTCAAAAAATCGTAAATGGTGCTGTAATTGAGTAAAATGCAGTAAGAATTGTTTCCATAGAAAAGTCTGGAAATGGTCGAACTCGAGAAATATACATCGGATTGAAAAACGGAAAAATACATGTTCAATATTTTAGAAAAATCTATTTAGGGATATAAAAGTTGCCATTTTTCTAAAATATTGAACACGTATTTTTCAATCAGATGTATATTTCTTGAGTTATTTGACCATTTCCAGACATTTCAATGGAAACGATTCTCACTGCATTTTACTCGATTACAGTGCCATCTACGATTTTTTGAAGAAAATGTTAAATATAAAAGTTATGTATATTTCCCCGTAGAATCCGAATCTAATAAAAAAGGGGGTTATTATTTAAAATTTTAAAGTTGCCTCCCCTTCCTCCTCCAGGGGGCATAGTTGGGGGGGACAGGTTTGATATCCCTAAATAGATTTTTTCAAAAATATTGAACATGCTTTTTTTCGTTTTTCAATCCGATGTATATTACTCAAGTTATTTAAACGTTTCCAGACTTTTCGGACACCCTTTATATATAAACATTTTATTTATGTATATTAGTATTGTTTGTTATATATAATTTACTTCTGTTTGTTTATATTAAATAAATTGCATGAATATTGAGAAAATTGCTTTTGTATTAGATGAAACATTGAATAGGTTGCCAGAAAATATGCATGAAAAATTTCCTCCTTTCGCCAATGCTCCTATACTAGAAAAGTACCTAAAAATATGTGTGATATGCAGTGCCACAGTTAACAACAGCAAATGCATAGTATCAATGCAGTGCCACAGTTAACAACAGCAAATGCATAGTATCACAATTATTCATTAATGTCATTAAATCACTCTATTTCATGACAGATTTTGTCCACCAAAAATGTTTGACAGGAATGTGCATAAGTAATGGAAAAAATAAATATGTATCAGATGAAAAGTAAATTTATATGTGTGTATATTTATAATTCAAATTATTCTGAACTGTTATCTGTTATTCTTGTCTTGCTGTTTTGATGGTAGGTACTTCTTTGTTAAAGGGTGTAAGCACTTTTTTAAAAAGCTTGGTGCAATTCAGCTTACGAAAATGAGATTTGTTGCCAAATGATGTAAACAAAACTGGTAACTTTTACACTTGTCTATTTATGTATCATAACAGTTATTTTTAATTACATATCAGTCGGCCCCCACTTAATTGCATACAGTTGGTTCCACTGAATTGTATGCATTTAAGCGAGGACAGATACTAATGTTATCCATATATGTTATCATTTGATTATATACCACAGATATGATAAATATTAATGGGCAATAACTATTTACATAATTTAAAAATTAATTATTGTATTAATAATTTAATTCAATAACACTGCAAAGTGATCTTAAAGTTTGCTGCGCATAGTACCAGATCTCTCAAGACACCACAATAGGGGGGACGCAGTTGTTATCTAATGAGGAGGGAAACATCAGCAGTAAATATTGTTTTTTTTTATTCTCTTGGCCAGGACTTGGCTGATGGATTAGATATTTAATCCATTTTGCAATCGATTCTATATAGGGAAAATGTGATAGTGATTTGATAAAAGATTGAAATGTGATGATAGATTTTCGTACAGATTAGTCGTCAGATTACGAATTTAATCCTCTTTTAAACCATTTTGCGACCATTTAATTTTCTTCAGGGAGAATCACCAAGGAAATGTGACAGTGTATAAGTGATAAAATGAATATTGCGGCTATGAAATAAAGTATTAGGGGTGCACAGGTAACGTCTCCAGTTTCAAAATAAGAGGTCAAGTGTACGGATCCAGCCAATTAAATTATGTCAGAAATTCCTAAAAATTACTTTTTAAAAACTTTCTGGGCAAAACAACAGTGTTTGGAAAACCAAGTGGAGTCGCTCCAGATTTTTTTTATATAATAATCTCATATGTTATTGTTGTTTTGTTTTATTTAATGTTTAACTAAGATTCTTACATACTATTTTTGTTTCCCTATTAGCTTGTAACAAATAAGAAAGTTACGACGTACACTTCAATGAAAGAAAATGTTTCACATCTGGCTCTTCCAAAAAAGGTATAATTAAAAACTTATTCTGGTTTTCTTTTTAGTTTCTTTTTACTCATTGATTGTCCATTGGTTATATGAAGTGTTGAAAAGTTTTTAAAAGATGAATATTAATTTCTATTATGTACAAAACATTGAAATTAGGGTAATCTGAGTTGAATGCTACTGGATATTTATCCAATTTTGAATTGAGTGTTTTATTCTTATTTATGATTTGGGAAAATATGTGGGTTTTTTTTTTCTTCATAATAAATACTTTACTGTAAGTAACAGAAATACTTAGAGGATTGTTAAAACCAACAACAAGAACAAAAAATCATCAATTATAGCAATTTTTATGTCTGAACAGGACAGGCTGTTTAAGTCATAATTAAAAAAAAAAAAAACTTAGTACTTTGAAAATTTCTATGTCATTTCTTTTGTTTATAACATGTTATGTAGAAAATAAATCATTTTTATTTCAGATTGTTTCTGTATTTATTTGAATATCTTATTCCCTTGCATTTTTTATCCTCTCCTATACTTTAAAATAAAATTTTGATAAAGGAGAAAAAAAAAAAAAAAAAGATTTGCTTATTTTTTGTATAAACAATGAGACAACTTGAAATAGTGAAATGGGATAATCTAATCCCATATGGTCTAACAATATTCATTTCGTTTTCTATTTAAAACCACATTTCTGTTTGGTTCTGTGTCTATATCGAAAGGCATGAATTTTGCTGTTCTATTTCCCATGTCTTTTCAACTGCTATAAGAGGGCAGATGATTTTCTAACCAATAATGCTACATCATCAAACATGTCATATATTGATCTATCTGTTGAAAATTAATCAATTTCTCTAAATTAAGACCTTGCCTAGATTTACTTTGATTGTCCATGTACTAAATCAATATTGCTAATGGAAGATAACAGTTTCACTGCAGATATTCAGTTTACTTTTCTGAAAATAAATAAAAAAAATAAGACCACTAACAATAAATTTGACATAAATGAATTCCTTACTCAATATGCAAAGAAAAAAAAAGCAAATTACAATATAAGAACATTTTGTTGATTCCAATGTTGTATGTATTCTGAAATAGAAGTAAAACTTATGAGGAACAGTATTTTTAGAAAATATGAAACAATTACAATAATTGCACTTTGTCATCTGAAATGTAACCATTACAAGAACATAAGATAGCTCTTTTTCTGAAAATTCCAGTACAGATGTCGCAGATGCACCAGAGTTTATTTTTTTAGCCTGGCGTGACAACCCAGTGATATTGGTGAGGGTTTCTTTGTATGGTAACCCAGTAGAACCAATGTAAAAAGGGTCGTCGTCATAATAAACAAAATAACATTAAAAAAAAGTTTGAATGGTTTTTAGTAAACACTTCAGGGTAATTTTAATAAATTTTGTATTTTATATTAGTTACAGAACTTCAGGGAAATTCTTCTCTTTTGCAAAATTCCCATCTGTTGAAAACTTTGTTTATTTATTGTTTTTAATTATTTAATATTTTTTGCTTAGGGTTTTTTTTTTTTTTTATATTATATACTTCATAATATTTCTTTAAAAGATTTTTAAGAGGAATTCCCATTTAAAATAAAGGGGTTAAAACAATAACCTCATTTGTTTTTTGTTTTTTTTTAATATTATGTACTTTTTTCTTTATATTCATATTTTTCTTTTTAAATAATTTTCAGAATTCCCCTTTAAAGGTAATTAAATAGGTTTAAAAGTTTAAACCTTTAAAGGTTTAAAAGAATAACCCCTTTAACTCTTTTAAAAAGGGTTAATTTTATTTTATCTCTTTAACCCTCTCACTGACACACTTGTGTTAATACATTCACTAAGCTCCAGGTTTCACTGCGATATGAAACATTATTTAAATTAATATAATTCTACAGATATAATGCAATTTTAATTTATTGAGTTATGATTAATATTCTCAAAGATCACATTCATATATGTAATTAAGTGTTTTACATTATGTTGTAAGATTCATCTTTTTTTTTTTAGCATTTAAAATAAAATACAGGGAAAACATTACATTTTTGTCCTTTTGGCTGGACAGTGAGATTGTTAAGGCACAAAGCAGCTATATTTTTCTACTTATTAATAATTATTCATCTTTTTATTTTTTATTTTGTCTGAATTAAATTGGTATTTATTCTTTTTTTGTCAAAAGGATGAACCATGTAAAGTTAAATCTATCTGTCTAATGCATGTGAATGTTTTCAATTTCTAGAAATTTGTGAATTTGGTGGATGTACCTGGTAATGACCGGTTGAGATCTAAATACATTGACGACTATCTCCCATCTGCAAGGTAATTATTCTCTTTCCTTTATATTTCACCTTCCTCTTGCAATTTTTCTAAGCTAAGTATTAGTTTAATTTTTCTTAGGGCTGCATAAATATATATACAGGGCTTTACAAATTTGAAAGAATCTGGTAGCCAGGTATAAATTCTAGTTGGCAGTAAAAAATTTCAACTCCCCCCTCCCGTTATTGATTTTCAAAAAGTACAAAAGTTTTTATGAATTAAGTGAGAAAAAATAATAACAAGCATAGTTTAGAATTATTAGTTACATAGTTTAGAATAGTACATAATTAAAAAAGATAATAAAACTAAGTTTTCTAACGAAACTTGGCAAAATTATATATCTCTTGGGGGAAAAAAAGGAGGAGGATATTATAAATTCTGAATTAACATGCATGTTCAGGAAATGCTGATTGTCAAATGGTTCAAATGTCCGAATAGTTTGCTACAAAATCTATATCTGATGAGAGGGCATCGATAAATTAGTGAAGCCGGAAAACGATTTTTTGCCTATTTAGCCTATTGAATTCAGTTAAAAAATTAAGATTTTATTATTTTTAAATTTGCATTCGATGAACTCTCGTAGTTTTGACAAATTAAAAATAAAAGTTTCTTTTTTTTTTATGTTTGAATATAATTTCAAGTTTATTTTCTTAATATTTTTGTAACTTTGCAGCATCTATAATGAGGCACCTTGCAAGAAATTTAATTAAACATTGTGACGTTCGCAAACTCGAGAGCTATTAACTCGTAATATGCATCTATAAAAAAGATAAGAAAAACATTTTTCCTGCACTGGGATTACATAATCGGATCAGCAGCCAGCTGAGGTTATTTTGATCGAACGATTTACAATAAGAATTTAAGAATAAATAGAATAAAAGAAATACCTTACCCTTCTGAATTGCAATGCATTGTGATTTTTTTTATTTTCCATTTACTGCAATAATAATAATCCAATAAGTAATTATGTACTGCGATAATAATCCAAAAAATGTAATTATAAAATATTCTCCCAGTATCAGATACTTTGTCTCCAAGACAGGGTGACGCCAAACTAATGTTGAAGGTTTGTGGTACACACAGACGCTAGGTGCTAAGCATTTTCAGCGGGGAAGAAATATTAAAAAAATACATATTATTTTTATGCATTTTATGTGCATGAATGGAAGAAAAGAGAGAATCATTGCTTGCTGCCCGCATGAAATAGGGTTGTTGGAGAGCAATTGTGCTCATTTTTTAGTTCAATTTTTGTAAAAAAAAAAAATCCCTGACGGCTCGGCATACAGGCACAGGTTGATTTCAAAGACGCAGACCGTGGGGCACCTGTTTGTTGGGAATTGTGGAAGAAAAGACCTTTTTGCCATGATGCGGCAGTTGGAACCGCCTAGTTTGAAACTTAACTTGTTTGCAGGCGGAGCCAGCAGGATTTTTTTTTTCTATAAGAGTTGGTCCTATAAAAAGCTTGTCAATATAAAAGTTTTAGATAATATTAAGAGGATTTATAATAAATTTACGCAGATTTGAAATCTTGGGAATTGACGAAGTTATGAATTTTTTTCTTCTAAACTCCCTCCCCCTCTTGGGGCCATTTTTAATTATATCAAAAAATCTGTCATACATAAATTTCGGCCCTTCTCCTAGAAATAATAATAACTTCAAACGGATTCGATACGTATCATAATTAAGAAATTATGGGGTTTTTTTCTGTTTTCACAAAAAAGCCCCCTCATTCCCTTCCCCCCCCCCTCCCCCTGGTTCGATTTTGCCCATTCACGAACTTGACCGAGATTTTATGTATCAGTTTCGAAAAGATGCGGGAGTTGAAACTGCCTACTTCGAAAAATAACTTGTTTGCAGGCAGAGTCGGCAGGATATTTTTGTTTTTTATTTTTTTTTGCTATAAGGGTTGGTCCTATAAAAACGTGTCAGTATAAAAGTTTTAGATAATATTAAGAGGATTTATAATAAATTTAAGAGGATTTGATATCTTGTGAATTGACGAAGTTATGATTTTTTTTCTTCTAAAACACCCCCCTTCATCCCCCCCCTTGGGGCCAATTTTAATTATATCAAAAAATCTTTGAACTGGGGGTGTTTTGGGTTGCT